>JBBCBC010000020.1:13631489-14034310 GCA_037126765.1 Stenogyne calaminthoides
TAATAAAAGTAAGATTTTGGTAAATATCTACCCTGCCTAGATATATAGAAATATATCATTATAAATATTTAAGACATATATTTAAAAACAAGTAATACTTTTCATTTAATAAGTAAATATTTTTCATTTAATCAAAGTAATACATTTCATTGAAACATGTACTACATTTTCATTTAAACAAGTAATATATTTTTATTGAAACAAGTACTACATTTCCATTTATACAAGTAATACATTTCTTTAAAACAAGTAACACTTTTCATTTAAACAAGTAATACTTTTCATTTAAACAAGTACTACATTTCTATTTAAACAAGTAATACTTTTCATTTAAACAAGTACTACATTTCCATTTAAACAAAGTAATACTTTCATTTTAAACAGGTATAATACTTTTCATTGAAACAAATACTACATTTCTATTTAAACAAGTATAATACTTTTCATTGAAACAAATACTACATTTCTATTTAAACAAGTATTACTTTTCATTGAAACAAGTAATACTTTTCAATTTAAACAAGTAATACTTTTCATTTAAACAAGTACTACATTTCCATTTAAACAAGTAATACTTTTCATTGAAATAAGTACTACATTCCATTTAAACAAGTAATACTTTTCATTTAATCAAGTAATACTTTTCATTTAAACAAGTAATACTTTACATTTAAACAAGTAATACATTTCATTGAAACAAATACTACATTTCCATTTAAACAAGTAATATATTTTCATTGAAACAAGTACTAAATTTCAATTTAAACAAGTAATACTTTTAATTTCAACAAGTACTACATTTCCATTTAAACAAGTAATACTTTTCATTGAAAAAAGTACTACATTCTCATTGAAACAAAGTAATACTTTTCATTTAAACAAGTAATATTTTTCATTGAAACAAGTACTACTTTTTCATTTAAAATAAGTAACACTTTTCATTTAAATAAGTAATACTTTTCATTTAAACAAGTACTACATTTCTATTTAAACAAGTAATATATTTTTATTGAAACAAGTACTACATTTCCATTTATACAAGTAATACTTTTCTTAAAAAAAGTAACATTTTTAATTTAAACAAGTAATACTTTTTATTTAAACAAGTACTACATTTCTATTTAAACAAGTAGTACTTTTTATTTAAACAAGTAATACTTTTCATTTAAACAAGTAATACTTTCATTTTAAACAGGTATAATACTTTTCATTGAAACAAATACTACATTTCTATTTAAACAAGTATAATACTTTTCATTGAAACAAATACTACATTTCTATTTAAACAAGTAATACTTTTCATTGAAACAAGTAATACTTTTCTATTTAAACAAGTAATACTTTTCATTGAAAACAAGTAATACTTTTTTTCGATTTAAACAAGTAATACTTTTCATTTAAACAAGTACTACATTTCCATTTAAACAATTAATACTTTTCATTGAAACAAGTACTACATTCCATTTAAACAAGTAATACTTTTCATTTAATCAAGTAATACTTTTCATTTAAACAAGTAATACTTTACATTTAAACAAGTAATACATTTCATTGAAACAAATACTACATTTCCATTTAAACAAGTAATACTTTTTTTAATTTAAACAAGTCTTGCATTTCCATTTAAACAAGTAATACTTTCATTTAATCAAGTAATACTTTTCATTTAAACAAGTAATACTTTTACATTTTAAACAAGTAGTACATTTCATTGAAACAAGTACTACATTTCCATTTAAACAAGTAATACTTCTCATTTAAACAAGTGACACTTTTCATTTAAACAAGTAATACTTTTTCATTTAAACACGCATAACATTTCAATTTAAAAAAAGTAATACTTTTAATTTAATCAAGTAATACTTTTCATAGAAACAAGTACTACATTTTCATTTAAAACAAGTAAAAACTTTTCATTTAAACAAGTAATAATTTTCATTTGAACAAGTACTACTTTTCATTTAAACAAGTAATACTTTTCATTTAAAGAAGTACTACTTTTCATTTAAACAAGTAATACTTTTCATTGAAACAAGTAATACTTTTCATTTAAACAAGTACTACATTTCTATTTAAACAACTCATATTTTCATTGATTTTTAGCATTCGAATTATGATTTGATATAAGAAAAAAAATTAGTATCAAATAACATATTAAACGAAAACAAATATATAAAAATTGAAAAGTATAGAATAAAATAAAAAATTCTCAACTTTTCAAATATTTTTTAAAAAATCAAAATATATAATCTTAACGTATATATATCCCTAAGTAACCATTCAATAATATAAATAAAAAATCGAATATGATTAAACATGATAAGGACATGTGGGTATAGTTTTTTTCTCCGGTATATCCAATCTCTTTCTCAAAATAAAATAAATCAAAAGGAAAATGTGAAAACCTTTTCATATCCTCGATGTTTATTCTCCCCATAGCGCTGCTTACCAAAAAATTGCATATTTCCAAGGTAGAATTCAATTCCAGTTTCGAATTTAAATTTTTGTTTACTCCCAAATTATTCTATAAATTCATGAAAAAACATATCCATATCCATCTCCATCATAATCTTTGTTTATCTTCTTGTTGATTCCCAAACTAAATCATCTTCTATCGAGATTACCATCCGCATCATTTGAATCGGACTCAAATCAATATTTGTATCGTCATCACTTGAACAATCAAAGTTTGAAGGCCAATCCACATTCAAATCTATCATAAGCTTATCGGCTCCGTAAATATTTTTATCACCTTCATTTGTTGTACCTTCTTTTGCCTTTTAATTCACCTATAAATACACATGTAAAAGTTAAATAAAAAACCGCATTTTTGCTCGTAAATTCCGCACCTAAAAAGTATTCCAGAAGACTAAAACTTAATTCTTCAAACATATACTATATAGTTTAAAAATTAATAAAATCTAAAAAATTTCACTTTTTTTCTTTTCACCAAAAAAGAAAAAGCAAATACAGTAAAGGGTAATCTCCAAAGAATAATGAAGAATGTAGTGGATTCCAAACTCTATCTAAAATTATTCTAGTTAACAAGATATGCCATTTCAAAAATTATTTCAAAGATAATGCGACACTATATCATCATAGTTTCAACTTTCAACGCATATATGCATAAATATATTAGCCCAAAATTAAAAGATTGACCCAATATATTAACTCAATATATTATAAATCACCTGAAATTAATCCTCAATATACGATTTTGACGGTATTTGGCGATTTCGTGACCGGCGAATTCGTCGTCGGAATTTTTCTGATTGACCGTCAATTTCTTCCGTTGTTCGCCGCTCAGTATGGGCAACAATACAATTTTGTATTGAAGATGATTTGTATTTGAATTTGTTTTCAGAATTCTGCAATGTAGATTCAATGGTGTTTTTTGCTCCATAACTAATGTCGATCTAGAGAAGGGAGCCAAAAAAAAAAGAAAAAAGAAAAAAGAAAAAAGCAAAATTAAATTTGTCGGGAGGAAGAAGAAGAGAGACGCACGCGAAGAAGCAGATTGGAGTTACGACGCTGCACGTTTACACACGATTTCCAATATTCCCATATAAATATATATATTTTATTTTTATATTATTATATTAGGTGGGTCATCTACCCACCGGGTAGATCTAGCAATCTCCGCACGAAACCCCTCTTGATAGTTGCAATGCAATCAATGTGAAAAGTTGTATTATTGATTTATTTCATGCGCAAATTCATATACGCGCAATTAATTCACCTGACATGTGTTCAAAAAACAACCACACTCAATGTTGCACGTTTCAAATCAGCCACCGCCTGTGTTGCATGGGTGCGGGAGCATGGGTGCGGGTGCGACGTGATACGGATACGAGGATACAAATTTTTAAAAAATTTAGGGTGCGATTCTCGGCAAGGATACGTCAATTTATTTATTATTTTATTATATATAATACTTGTAATATATATAAAAATAACAATTCAAATACCATCATCAATCCAACATATAAGCATAATAAAGTTTTCAATCCAATTAAAACAAGTCACATCTTATGTTCTTGACTTTGGGTTGAAAAAATAAGTAAAATAATTAATATTTTCTATTAAAAGTTTTTTTTCTTATTTTAAGTTTTGTGGGTTAATAAGGTAATTAAGCTTTCTTATTTTAAGTTTTAAATTTTCTCCATAATTTTTTTTTTTTAAAAATGAGACCAAACGCACTCCAAGACACACCAGATTCACACCTAAACGCACTGCATGCGATCTTTTTTTTTTTTTTTTTTTTTTCAAAATTAGCCATGTATAATACCACTCACGAATCCCACGCAAATCGCACCCAAGACCCACCAAGTATTCAATACTACATTTTATTATTTTTTGGAGAATCCAAGTGCATTAGAGGTCACCAAGATAAAAGATGGACCGCAAACACTCCAACAACCGCAAAAATGAATCCTTTCAAAACAAGTGAATTACAATTAATATTTTTTTAAATACAAATAGTATGAGTCAGTTCATACAGAGCCTTTCTGCGGGCACCAAGTAGGCCTCTGAGAATGAATCGTGGGTTCGATCCCCTAATTAATCGATCTTTGGGGGCCGAATAATCGAAGTTATCAAAAAAAAAACACACACACATAATAGTGTATACAAGTTTTTGTGTCAAATTAATGTATAAATGGTGCAAAAATAAAAAATAGTTAATTAGAAGGATTTGGACCGTAAAGCGCTATAGGCCGCCTAGGGGCCAACTATTCAGGTTGATTTATTTTTTCTACCCTCTAAGTTTCACCAATGTGGTTAGAAAGTTTTAAGCATAAATAACTGCATATAAATTAATAATTTAGGGGACAAAAATCAACATGTATAAATTATAAATTAATAAAGATAAACTGACAACATAGACAATAATTTAATAACATAATTTCAACCTCCAAATTTCAATTTGGGGAAATTTGGTTATGATTTATTGCACTGGCGGATTTATGAAGAAGGAAGACATGAAAAATGCCTTGCCTCAATTTTTGTTTTTATAATGTATTATATACATTTCTATTTTTTTAATTTTAAGTACATTCTTTCAAATTAGTAAACTGGTATTAATATTAAGATAAAGATATGTTATTTTCAACTCAATCAATTCAGACTCTTTCTGCTATTACTACCAATCTCAATAATTTTTTTTTCGTAAGCCCATGATTTGTTAGTGCATATGTCGGATGAAGCTCGACCGATAAAAAAATCTTAATTTTGGTGGTTACTATATGAATTTGGATTTTATTTTAATTTAGTAATGGTTATAGATCATATTTATCAAAATAATTTTCATAGGGTGCTACTATATATCGCTATTCACTTAGAACTATTACTATTGAATTCATATGATTTTTGCACTCATATGACATGCATCAACGTTTGCTAAGTTTGAAAAAATAATTATTTTGCATTCAAAACTATTAAAATTATTCACATTCATATGATATGTACATAATTTTTTTTTATATTTATGCCTTGACTGGACAAAAAATTTGTGCCAGTTTATGTGTTTTAAATTTTGATTTAGTGTTTAGTTTTTAATTTAAGTGAAATGACAATAAAAATTTCAAACAGTCTAGATAGTGACTAATGCTCAAAACCCCTAATATAAATCTTTAGCTAGACACGATTAATCAGCCGCCTTAGCCCGATTTAGATCCATAATTTTCAGAAACAAATTATATGGAGTAAAGAGGTTGAGAAATACCAGAGAAAAAACATCATTGGTTTCTTGAATCACACTAACACCATCACCAAAACTGATGTTGCTTGAATCTAAGCCTTCGCCGTTTTTCATCTCCATTTCGTTGTTTTCTGATCTCTCTCAAATTTTTAATGAAACAGAGCGAATATGAGTTGTGTTGTTTGATTTGTGTGTTGGTTTTAAATAGGGATGGCAATGGGGCGGGTTAAAACAACCGGCACGAATCAATAGATGGAGGGGTTAAACCCGATCAAACGGGTTTGGGCGGTTAAACCGGTCAAGCGGGTTTTTTAAAGGTTAAACCCGCCATGCAACCCCCCTAATATATAAATATATATTAATTTTATAATTTTTTATTAAATTAAATGTATTTTGTATAAGGTTTATTTCTTTTCACGGTGAATTATTTTAATTGTTTCTTTTCTTTGATTTATCGGTTTCTTTTTATCGAATAAGTGTTTTTAGCTTAGATTGAGAAGAAATTAGAATGAGTAGATATCTAATGTACATAATTCAAAATAAATTTCAATTAATTCACCCAAATAATACAAATTCAAGTATTAATTGTATGAATTGGAGGACTGCAAAATAATTGTATGAATTGGAGGTAGAGATAAATTATTTTTTTGCTTATTTATTTATTTTCATCTTTATTTATTTTTCTAAAATACTAACATATCTATCTTTTTTAAAATAGATGGAGTCTGAAGAAGGCGAACTGAATAGAGTTAATTCAAAATGAATGTCCCCATTAAATAATCTTCTTTGATGTGAGATTGATTAAAACTTTTGAATTTTGTGCTCTATGATGTGAGATTGATTATGAAATTAGGTATTTTATTTGTTATAATTTGAATGATTCTAATTAATGTGTTATTTTTTAGGAATGATATGTATGAAGTTGGAAGTATGAATTAAAAAATGTAGGAAAAAATAAAATTGAACCCCCCGCGTTCACTTGGGGAGGTTTAAAAAAGGGTTTAAAAAACCAAAAGGGCGGGGCGGGTTACGGGTTGGGAAAAAATTTGGCGGGGCGGGTTACGGGTTTAGCTAAACCCGCCCCGTTGCCATCCCTAGTTTTAAATTGGGCAGATGAAGATCTTTTTTCAATATTTGACTCACCCGTAATTTGATCCTTATTTTTTGTGAATCGCTTGGTGAATAGGTGTGAGATTTACACGAGCCAGAAATAATGTTTTTCAAAATAAAAATAATGGCTAGGTCTTGTATATGCACCCGGGTGCACCATACATTCAAAGTGCATTTTAGAAGCGTGCAACTTGTTATGCTAAAAAAGTGCGACTTATTTACACATAAAAGTGCAACTGTTAATAAGAGAACATAGTTCATGCTTCTGTTTGGAATAATTGCATGTTTCGCTTTTTGTATAACAAGACGCTTAAAAAATTACTATGAGTCTTGACAAATCTTGCAAAAGACATGAGACTCATTCAAAAATAATAATTCCAGTTTATTAATTTTTCTTAGTTATTTTGGTTTATTTATTAAGTGGAATTTGTGCATTGGCTAATCCTTTCTTTGGGTCCTCTTTGAAGAATTGTTCATGTTAGCTCTCTTTTATATTTTTCTTAGTTATTCACACTATACTTTGCCTCTAAGTTGGGTAAATTTAGCAAAAAAATTTGAATTAGTGACTTTCCACCCCATTTTACTAGTTAAAGATACTACTAATATATATTGAGTACTAAAAGGTGAAAAATAAGGTGTAAATAGTCTTAAATACTAACTCTTACCTTTTGAATTCCTCATCAACCGTACTAATTGCTTTTCAGCTGAAATACAGAAATTCCACTTTTGGATGCAAAAAAAAGCAACTGAAAAAATCGGCTTCTTTCCTAGAGTTAGCACTCAACCAAAAAGGTGACTCCTATCAATTAACTCGTCCCCTCAATTATTACATCCACACTTTCCCCAAAAAATCTTTCTCTCTCTAGTTCCTAAATTTTGAGTTTCTCTCAAAAGCTTCTTCAATGACTCTTGTTTCTTTGTGTTAAGCTTGTGTCCGAAAAAAAAAAAGAGACATATAATCTGCGATTCGAGCTCTGGTTCGTTTTCTGTTCCGTTTGTGTTGTTTTGATTTTTAATTTTTGTTTTTGTTGTTTTAGTTTTTCAGTTAGGGTTTTTGTTTGTTTTTGCAGAAAAAAATGGTGACAGGTAAGCTTGCATCACCAAGTCGTACTGAAACCCGGGAAATAATGAAGAAGATGAAACACAAAAGAAAGGTGCAAGAAGGTACTGGTGAATTTTTTCTTGATTAGCCATTAACCCCTTCTTTTTATTTGTTGTTCTGTTTTTTGTTTTCTTGTGGGTATTTTCTAAAATTTTGGTTTTGTCTTTTTTGTTTGTACTGTACTTTCTTAATTTTTTTTTTATACTTGTTTTTTGGTTTCAGTGGCTACAAAACATTTGTAAAGTTTCGCCATCTACAAGGGCAAAAGGGAAAGGTAGTACTCTGATTTATGTTTGAAATGGTGAATGTTTTTGATGTACCATTTATTGTGGATGTAAAATTGGATAATAGGTCCACAGACAATGTTTCTGTTCGATCTGTTTAGCGTATATGCATGTTGATCTGAATATGTTCATGTTGGATCTGAATATGTTCATGTATACAAGCATCCATTCAACTAAATCAGAACATGTATGGTACTGGGCCACTGGGTGTACTAGGTATAAGCTGATTATCCTGGTGTCATTTCTGCATGGTGTTTATATTGTTGTATGTGCTGGTATTTCTGATATTAATTTACTTAATCTATTTGTAACTTGGACCTAAGAGTATGTGTTGTGTTTATGTGTGTGTGTTTCAGTTTGTTATAGTTTGTTTTTGTTAATAGGTAAGACAGATGACGGAGGAGATGGGAAATCTTCTGATTCTGGTTTGTTTTGAAAACTTTGGTCATTTATATTATATCTTGCTATTTGTGTGTATATACTAACTATTTTCTGGTTGGTTTGTTTTCTCGGTTATAGGTGAACAAGTTGTTAGAAAGAGGAGACGTATACGGAAAAAAAATCATAGAGTATTCAAACTCAGAATCTGATAGTGAGTGTACGACAAAACAAAATGATTTTTCTTGTTGGGAATCTATTGTTATTGATGAATAACAGTATTTTATTTTTGTTTGAAAGATGCTGGATGTAAAATTGGAAAACGTTACTAAAGAAACTCTTAATGAACTCCTAGATGCATCGACATCTGATTATAGTTCTGATTCGAAGAGGAGTTGGAGACCAACGAAATGATACCGGATAATAATTTTGGTGAGTACACGAAACTACAGTTCAAAAATCTTATATTCTATTTGAAACGCAATGCATTAACTTGTATACCTAATAAATTATATAGGGCTGGTGAAAATTGAACAAGGCGTCACATACTACAGAAGTAATCTGAATACTGCATATAGAAGTATGCAAAAAGCTGAAATACAGAAAATCCCATGTTAAAGAGATTATGAGGACACCTTCAAGATATTTATTCGATGCTATACACACTTTGGATGTAGATACAATGATTGACGTTTATGAATTCATGTTAACATGCACGCCATTTCCCATGAATTCATCAAGATCAACCCCCCACTACTACACATTTTAGCTTGGATAGCTCTACTTGACAACCCTTTTTAGAAAGAGCTCTTAAAAAAAGGACCTTGAGAGCGGCTTTTAATAAAAATAAATAAAAAAAAAAAAAGCTGCACGAACCGCTCTCCAAGAAGAGAGCCGAACAAACTTCCAAGAGAGCGATTCGAATCAGCTCAAGCGGGCATAGCCCTAGCTATATCCGAGCGTGCCCCCCATATTGCATTTTTTTTTCCTACACATTTCCTCATTTTCCTCGTCCAATATTCCTCCTTCTCCCTTCTCCATTTTTCCCGACGAAAGGCCGTCGCCACCACTGTGCATTGCCGCCACGCCATTGCTTCCTCCTCCCTCTGCCCGTGTGTCGCCTCCACCTCCTCCTCCCCTCTGGTCCTCCTCGCTCCTCCTCCCTCTCCTCCCCGCATCCTCATCCCTCCTCCCCCCCTTATCCTCTTCCTCTATATATAGGTAGTTTAATTATTTTATTTAATGTTTTATATATATATATATATATATGTGTGTGTATATATATATATGTGTGTGTATATATATATTTATATATATCTATATATGTTAGGATATATATAGTGTTAGATTAATTAATTGGTTAATTGACTTGGTTTTAATTGTTGTTTGTTTGAATATTAGATTGTTTAATTTAGTTTAATTGTTGTTATATGTTAGAATTAATTGTTGTTTGATTAGATTGTGGTTAATTGGTTGTCAATTTGTGTGTTGTTTCACTCAAAAGTATTAGTTGTTTCATTTAAAGGTATTAGTTATTTCATTTAAAAGTATTAGGTGTTTCATTAAAAGGTAATATTAGTTGTGTCATAAAAAAATATTAGGTGTTTCATTCATAGGTATTAGTTATTTCATTCAAAGGTATTAGTTGTTTCATAATAAGGTATTAGGTGTTTATTCAAAGGTATTAGTTGTTTCATTAATAAAAAAGTATTAGGTGTTTTATTCAAAGGTATTAGTTATTTCATTATAAGGTATTAGTTGTTTCATAATAAGATATTAGGTGTTCCATTCAAAGGTATTAGTTTCTTTAAAAAGTATTACACGTTTCATTCAAATGTATTAGTTGTTTCATTCAAAAGTATTGTTGTTAGTAGCTTGGATTAATTGTTGTTAGTACGTGGCTTGAATTAATTTTTGTGTGTTTCTTTAATTAGATGATTAATGATGGTATATTAGAATACATTAGAAAATTAAAATGAATGTAGATTGAGTATAGTTAGGTATGCTTTTAGGTTTAATACTTTAACATACATTGTCTTGAGAAACAGTCTTCATATTGTCTTTCCTATACACATTTGTAGCTAGTTCTATATGGATCGAAAGTGAGTTCGAGCAGATCGATTATCAGATGAGTATAGGAATAAGGTGGAAGAATTTTGTAATAATGCAATTAGACACTGCACCGACCCTCGGTACATTCCATGTTTGTATTGGAAATGTATGAATGAAAAAACTGTTAGTGGTCGAGAAAGTCTGTTTCACCCATAGTTATTAATGGCGCAAGGCGCCACAAGGCGAGAAGCAAATACCTTTGGCGCCTTAGGCCTTCGCCAGATCCCTGAAAAAACAACATAAGACCTTGATAATTTCTTAAGAAAACTAACCATGGCTTCAGAGCAATACCCCAAGTCAAATTTCCACCTTGGTGAACCAACTCATCTTCATCTTCCATTAGACCAACCACCCACTCATTGCTTTCATCTATATCCCCAAAGAGATCACGACGATTATATTTTGATAAAAAAGTGAATCTTGAAACCCTAGATGTGATTCACTTAAATATTAAGACTTAAGAGATAATATTTTTTATTATTCGATGTTATTTGACAAATAAAAAATATTTTTTATTTCAAACCCTAGATGTATGTAAAACACGCTTAGCGCCGCTTTTTGCCGAAGTCATATACCGAAAAGCTTCTTCAGCGAAAATCAAAAATCCCAACCGGGCCTATGGCAGCGATGGTCGGCGCCCAGGAGTGCTGGCGCCTTAGGGCCGCTTTAATAACTATGGTTTCACCACTTGATGATTCACGGTATTGATAAAATATATACCATTTGGACATATCATGGTGAGAGAAGAGATGGATGTACACTAATACGATTTGGGCTTGAAAAATGCTTAAAAATGACCTTGGAGAGCGGGTTATAATAGCTCTCCCAAGAATAAATGTCCAAGCTTGACATTTGATAAAAAATCACCGTCCAAGATATTGCACTAAGACAAATTTTTAATCAAGATTCAGAAAGTTTTAAATCATTTGCCCAAGTGTATTTATATATAAATATTAAAAAAAGGGTTAGACAAATTTAAAACCGGTTGTCCAAGTGAATATTCTTGGACATCTGCTAAAAACCGCCTAACCATTTTTTTTTAATTTTATATATAAATACACTTGACAAATGGTTAAAAATCGTTATCAATATATATATATATATTTTTTACTTTTAATTTATATTTTTAAAATCTCGCTTATATAAAACCAAAATCAAAACTAAAAAATCAAATTTTATACCACACGATAATAATATATATATGTTCAATACCAAAATATCAAATAAATTAATAAACGCATACACATCATGAAATAAATATTCGTTCAAATACAACAAATTAAAATATGCATGAAGTATATCAATACAAATATATATATATATAAAAGTAATATGCTACCAAAAGTTATCCCACATTCTATAATTATCTGAGAATTCCATTGTAAAGGTCATTCTTATCCAATCCATTTTTTCATTTGTTCATTCTTTGTTTGGAGCAAGACTTGATCGCACCCTAGACCGAATTTGACCAAGACTGCACACTTTTAGGTCGGACCGACGACTTAACCCGAACCAACCCCCAACCCCTTATGGGACCCGGAACCCCTGATCGGACCCTCGACCCGGCCGAACTTCGGGACCTTGACCTGCTCGGACTCATCAACTCGGTTCGACGAACTTGACCCGAACCCGGACCACATGCGACCCGACCACGACTTCGACCGGCACGAACCCTAACCCGGACCACGACCACTAACTCGATGACCTCGACTCGACCAACTCCGAACCTGAACCATGACCACGGCCAGATTCGATCATGACCCGGATCTGGACTCGAATCAGATCGAACACAGGACCAGATTGAACCTTGACCCCGATCAGACGACGCCGACCCAAACCCCGACTAGGACTTGGACCCAAACCGATGACCCGGATCCTACTTTACCTAGACTGAGAGGCAATTCGGGTCGCTCATGGGCCGAGTTAAGGATCGTGGATTAAATATTTTAATTTTATGAACATTGTATTTTTTATTTAAAAAATGTTATTAGGATATTTAACTAATTTTATCATTTTTATTAAAACAAAATAATTATTTAGTCTTGTGGCGAAACAGTATCGTCAATGGTGAAGTTAAATGATATGACAACCTTTTTATTGGACGCTTAACGTTAGAGCAAAGTTGTTCCCTAATTATAGAAAAAACCCTAACAACAAATACTACTTTTCATTTAAACATGTAATACTTTTTATTGAACTAAAGTAATACCTTTCATTTAAACAAATACTATTTTTTATTTAAACTAGTGATACTTTTCATTGAACTCAAGTAATACCTTTCATTTTAAAAAATACTACTTTTCATTTAAACAAGTAATACTTTTCATTTAAACAAGTACTACTTTTTATTGAACTCAAGTAATACCTTTTATTTAAACAAATACTACTTTTCATTTAAACAAGTACTACATTTCATTGAACTCAAGTAATACCTTTCATTTAAACAAATACTACTTTTCATTTAATCAAGTAATACTTTTCATTGAACTCAAGTAATACCTTTCATTTAAACAAATATTACTTTTTATTTAAAAAGTACTACTTTTCATTGAACTCAAGTAATACTTTTCATTTAAACAAATACTACTTTTCATTTAATCAAGTAATACTTTTCATTGAACTCAAGTAATACCTTTCATTTAAACAAATACTACTTTTCATTTAAACAAGTAATAATTTTCATTTAAACAAGTAATACATTTCATTTAAACAAGTATTACTTTTCATTGAACTCAAGTAATACGTTTCATTTAAATTAATACTACTTTTCATTTAATCAAGTAATAATTTTCATTTAAACAAATACTACTTTTCATTTAATCAAGTAATACTTTTCATTTAAACAAGTACTACTTTTCATTGAACTCAAGTAATACCTTTCTTTTAAACAAATACTACTTTTCATTTAAACAAGTACTACTTTTCATTGAACTCAAGTAATATCTTTCATTTAAACAAATACTACTTTTCATTTAGACTAGTAAAACTTTTCATGTAAACAAATACTACTTTTCATTTAATCAAGCAATACTTTTCATTTAAACAAGTACTACTTTTCATTGAACTTAAGTAATACCTTTCATTTAAATAAATGTTACTTTTCATTTAAACAAGTACTACTTTTCATTGAACTCAAGTAATACATTTCATTTAAACAAATACTACTTTTCATTGAACTCAAATAATATCTTTCATTTAAACAAATACTACTTTTCATTTAAATAAGTAATACTTTTCATTTAAACAAGTAATATTTTTCATTTAATCAAGTATTGTTTTTCATTTAAACAAATAATATTTTTCATTTAAACAAATACTATTTTTAATTTAAACATGTAGTACTTTTCAAATAAACATGTAATATTAATTACGTGGAAACATGCAATACTAGTCACACAGAAATATAAATCATATAAACAAAAACATAGCTAACAAACAAATTGTTTAGATAAAAAAAAAATCATCACCAAATCCAAGACCATCATCACAAAAAAAAAAAAAAAAAAGAGTTACAATCAATCATTGCCACAAAACAGAATAAAAAAAAAAACAGTGTCTAATCATGTTGATAAAAATTACTACTTGGATTATCATCATCATCACCAAGACCAGTATTGTAAAGCAGAAAGTCATCACCACCGCCAAAGCCGCCACCACTGCCACGACCGCCACTCCCAATGCCACTGCCACCGTTACTGCCTGCTGCATCGTCCTCCTCCTCTGGGTCAATGAAATAATTGTCAGGGAGACTGCGTTGGGAGGCCAGACGTCGCCACTTGCGTTCATTTAGCTGTGCCCACAGTTCATTAAGCCTCGCCTCGATCCTGACCTCCATCTGCTCAGGCGTCTCACCATGCGGCTGCGGCTGTGGAGCTGAAGTAACATAGGTCTGGGATGAGTGGACTTGTGTCTCCGCGATCACGACACTTGAGTATCTACCATCCCGACTACTCGTCCTCTGTCGGTGCCAGCCTTCCCCACATAGATCTGATTGACATTAATTGGAGGAGAAGTTGAACCCGACGGTTCATCCGGCTGTACCTGGCTAGCAACGACTTCAACCCTTTCTCGCACTTTATTCTGTAAAAATTAAAAATTCTTTAGATTCATTAAAAATAATAATATAATTAATTTTGAAATAAGACACTAATAATTTCTTACGTGTATGTTGGTCGTGCGACTGTATGTGGAGGTCTTTTCTGTTGGGATTATACTGGAAATTATGCTTTTACTTTGTATAATCAGACTAACCGAATTTCGAACTTATTTACTAAAATAAATTGTTTATCACTGATGCTTTATATAACATCGAATGTTACATATATTTACTGCATAACTGTTCATTAAATAGTATGTGTTACATTGTAGTTAATTTAGTGATACCAAGATCACATAAGATTAAATTAACAGTTCCTTGTAACTAAAAGTACACCATTCACGACCTAGATGGAAGTGAACAATCCATCGTGAAAGGTTGTAGTGTAAGACTCAGATTGGTTTGTCTTGACCAAGAGATTACACTAGTGCATGACTGATGCATTGAAGAGGACCTACAGGAGGACAAATTCTTCAGAACTGAACTAGGAAGAATTAGACCTCAGTGGTTAGTTATTTCTTAATCTTCGTCCCTTAAATAGGATTGCGTGTGGCTAGTAACTATTGCTTTGACTTATTATGGGAAGATAATCAATGAGATTCAATACCCTATATCTTGGGCAATATTATTGGTCACATGCGATTGCTAAGATTTAATACGGAGAATCGTGTGCAAGTACGCTTGTTCGATTTTCCCCCTTGGGAGGTTCATAAGTTTTATCATACCAAATCTTGCAAGTGGAACTAGTTTTCGGTATGGATAATAATGTTGAACCGTTCATTTACCAAGGATAAAAGATATTAATTAATGGAAAGCTATTTCAGTGGCTTGAATTAATTAATGGGCTAGATAATCTTAAACACGAGAAATAATAATCGGGAGCCATATTAACTGTAATATGGGTTAAGATGGATAGTGCAATATTAATTATGTAGTGGGATTAATTAATATTTATGGGCTTGAATAATATTGTGGCTCAATATTGATAATTCAAGGTTCATTGGAAGATCCAATCTTAATTCTCCTAAAGGCCCCCCAAGTAGCCCAAGATAAAGTCCAATAACTGAAAAATGTGTTTAAAAATAAAATAAATTTGTTGCCTATTTTTCCTTGTTTTTTTCGAAAAATATGGATAAAAGGGGAGAACGATTTTCTTTGAATTTTGTTATGGAATGAAGATATGTATTCTTGGAATACAAGATTATCTCATTAAATTCAAGAAATCTCCCACTTGGTTATTCGTATTAGTGATTTCGAAATTTTGAGAAAAAAGGGGAAAGAAAGATTTTCTTGATTTTCTTGAAAAGATATTATGGAAGATATGTATTTCTTGAAATACAAGAATATCTCATAAATTCAAGAAGATCCAAATCTTGAATTCTTGTTCCCTCTTTTTCGAAAAATACACCATAGCAAGATGAGGTGAGATTTTTGTGGAATATTTTAATTATGGGAAAAAGAATATAAGAGATATATTCAAGATTTCTTGGAGACCAAGCAAAGATTTTCCCACATTGTTTTTCTTCCCTAAAAATCGTCCACCACCCCATCTATAAATAGGGGATGATTATTTCATTCCCAAGTACAATTCTATGTGCTAGAAAAATTAGTAAATCCACAAAAGTGGTGCAACAAAGTTTATTTTTCCTTTTGTTAATTGTTCGCGAGTATCCTTCCACCGGATTGTCGAGCAAGGACTAGGGAATACTTGGGAAGACTTTTTGGTGTGTTTTCATCGACAAGTCCATTGTCATTCCAAGAGGTAAGTTCATGTAAACTCATAGTAATTCCGCATGCATAGGATTTACGTGAATTGTTTATATGCATGATTTGTTGTTGAATTATTATTTGAATTAATATGGGTTAATTCATGCTAGTAATAATTATCAGAATTAAATTTTTATTTAAATATTCATCCCGAATAGATCCGGCAATTAATTCCCCAACAAATCGTATCGAGCCTCGGTTTTGCCTCAATTTTAAATTTTAATTTAATTATTTGTCATTAAATTTGAAATTGATAGTAGAATTGCTAGATCTTTTTTTTGCGTATCCAATTGTCATGGAATTTAATGTGTTTATTTATGCATGCATATAAATTGTGGTTTTTTAATTCGATTCGTTCGGATTCGTTTTGCCTCGTGAGAAAATCTACGAGTAGATTAGTATTTATTTGATTTGATCAATGTAATAGACTAGTTTAAATCTAGGTTTATTTATTTTTGTAAATAAATTGTAACCTGATCGGAAACGAGGCGGAGATGAAGAATTAAAAGACGGATCCAAAATCCAGGCGTAAGCTGACGTCGTCGCTTGGCTTACGATACTGAGGAGAGCCTGCCTTGTGCCGGAAGCTTTCTGAGGCGTGAAATTTGAAATCGGAGAAGCGCGGCATACCTTGAGATCGAAAAGCGGCGGAACGCGCCTTGAGCCGTATTGATACCTCACAAGCCTTGTACGTATGCCTGGCAACCTTGAGAAGCGATGCGAAGCGCTGCAGTGAAGCGTCTGGAAATAAAGCCTTCAGCAGCAGCGATGCGGTATCGTGGGCCAAGCGTCTTGGTGCAGGCGGAGCTATCGCGATCTTGTGCCTTGAAGCCTTCATGCGGTTATCTTCTTAAAGACGGCCTTGGTGTGAGCGAAGATGCATTAGAAGTAACAGCCTTGGCCTTGTATGGCGCCATTCAGCAGCAAAGGGAACTGGCGGACTCTTCCGTCCATGGTGGTCGATGACGGCTTTGGACAATGTATTTTTTAACGGTCAAGTGGGGAGCTTTTTCTGGATTTAACGATGAAGGCTATGAAGACGATTTCTCGAGATCAAGACATGACAAAATTAACCATGACAATTGGATAAATGTGCCCAATATGTTTAATTTTTGTCTTGATGTTTATGCATTATTGATGCTTATTTAAATTGTGTTTAAATCATGATGCATGAGAAAAATGTTTTGAAAAATCTCACTTTCAAAATTACTAAGTATGTTTAAACAATTAATTGATAATTTTATTCCTGGATAATAAAATTGAATTAATTATTGACCTCCATGATTTATTTATTTGTGAATTCTTTTGGAGAAATTCCTTCACTTTTATTCGGTCAAAAGATAGCTTTCACATGAATAAATTACAAACGGATGATTGTGGATTATTACTAAATGGCGACGATGACCCTCCCCACGAGGCTCGCTTCTAAGCGAAAATAATAATTTTGTATTTAATCATGGTTATTACTTAGGTATAAAATTAATATGCATATACTTCCCAAGTCCCCTGGGCAATTTTATATTGGTCAAGAGAGCCAACTATTAATCTGGATATTAAAGGTTTGTAACTATTCTTGTTTGTAACTGCTTGAATGTGTTTAAATAATGACCCACCCCACGCGGGCTTATTTAAACTGCTTTTGAGATGTTACGGGATGTGTTCATTTTTTTGGAGATTTTAATATGAAACATGTGATCAATTTTGTGATATATTTATGCTTATGCATATTATTATTTATTTCGATTCAAAGATGTCGCAACCTTTTAATCCAATTGCTCAATATACTTAAAGATAATTTGCTTATTGGTGAAAACTTTGTTGATCGGAGTCGTAAACTTACTATTGTCCTCACCGCACAAAGTCATAACTAGGTTCTCACTACACCTAAACCGAAAAAGCCAAAATGACGAGTCAAGTAAATCGGTTAAGAAAGAGTATCTTTGATTGGGGAGCGTTCCAACGAAATGGCAAAGTGTACCATCTTGCTTTAATGTCGATGATGTGTTGCAACACCAACACCGTAACATTGAGACCGCTGCGGAACATCATGACTAGTCTTAAAGCCGATGTTTCAACATCGAACCTAGTGGCTCGTCCGGATCACCATTAGGGACTTGCTTTCTATGAAAATGGGGGAGGAACGCCAGTGAAGGGAGCACGTTCTCAAATGATGGCTCACCTTAATAAACTTGAGGTACTTGACGCCAATAATCGACATCGAGACCCAAATCGATTTAGAAAGCTCCATTCTCTTACGAAAAGTTTTGAAATAGTTCGGTTGAACTATCGATGAATAATCAAAAGTTCTCGATGCCCGATCTATTGCAAGCTTTGGTCTCTAAGAGAGGCTTATATTGGGGCAAAAATAGCCAGCCTTGGTGGTGGCAAAATGGACCTTCTTCTTCTTCTAGGCCAAGGGGTGGTAAGAACAAGAAAAAGGACAAGAGCCACAAGCAAGTGAACTCAAGTGTTGCCAAAGGCAAAGAAAAGGTGAAGGGAGGTGGAGGAGTGAGCAAGCCAGCTAAGGGGAGGTGCTTCAAGTGCGGTGAGAGAGGACATTGGAGGTCAGCATGTTCCAATCCCAAAAGGAATGGAAAGAAAGATAATTCTCAAGCACTAGTTGTTGAAACTTGCTTAGCGGCCAGATGCCTCCCGCTTATAGGTGGTGGATACGATCCACGATCATGTATGTTTCACTTACGCGGGTTCAAGCGGACCCGACAACTTAGTGGGAGTGAGATCCTCATCACACTGGGCGATGCCACGAGAGTGGCAGCTGAAGCAGTGGGAGAAGTGCACCTGTCTTTTGAAGACAGAGTTTTAATTTTAATAGATGTACTTTACGTTCCGAATTTTAGAAAGAACTTGATTTCAGTTTCTAAACTTTACCTTGATGGATATTCGGTTACTTTTGATAAAGTTGTTACCATTTCTCTTTATGATAAATTTATCTGTCATGGAACGTTGTCAAGTAATCTCTATACAATTAACTATGCACACTACTCACGAAATGCATCCTATAATACATCAACTGTTTCCGGTAAAATAAAATATTCATCAGACGTGAACGAAACACTTCTATGGCATCTAAGATTGGGACATATTAATCCAAAGAGGATCCAAAGGTTGGTGAAAGACGGTTCACTAGAGTCTCTCCAAGTCGAACCGATTCCAACCTGCGAATCATGTTTGGAGGGTAAAATGACCAAGAGGGCATTCGGAGCCAAGGGGAATAGAGCGAAAGAAGTGTTAGAAATCGCTCACACGACGTATGTGGTCCAATGTCAACCATGGCAAGAGGAGGTTACGAGTATTTCAATCACTTTTATTGATGACTACTCGAGGTACGGGTTATATTTTCCTTATGAAGCATAAATCGAGACCTTTGAGAAATTCAAGGAATTTAAGGCTCAAGCAGAGAATCATAGGGAAAAACGATCAAGTCTCTACGATCCGACGTGGAGGCGAGTACCTCAAATATGAATTTTTGAACTACTTGTCGATGAAGGGATTGCATCCCACCGATCGCATCCCGAACCCTCAACAAAACGGGGTTGCAGAGCGAAGAAACAGAACTCTTTTTGGAAATGGTTAGATCATCGATGAGTTATCGCGGATCTTCCCAAGTCGCTTCGGGGGTCATGTCTTGGAAACAACGGCTTACATTCAACTTGGTGCCATCCAAATAGGTTCCCGTAACTCCCAAAGAATTGTGGACCGGTATGCAAGCTTAGTTTGAGACACATGAGAATTTGGGGTGTCCGCCCACTACGTGTTGGACAAGGAAGTCGGAAATTGATCCTCGATCGTAATTAAGGTCATTTATAGGATACCCCCTCGGGAACAAAAGGGTGTATGTTCTATGGTCCCAAAGATCAAAAGGTGGTAATAAGATCCACTTTAGATTTTGGAGGAAGACTATATGAACAAAAGAAGACCCTGCCGAGATTACCTTAAGTGAGCTAAGAGGGCTAATCTCATTGCCAATCGTATAAGATGATATACCAAACGACACACTTTCACAACCGGAGCCTCGTCGTAGTGGGAGGGTTGTGAGACAACCCGAGAGATTTATGGGGATAGGAGAGTCCTCGGACTTGATTCCCGGACAAGATGAATCAGACCCATGGACATATGATGAGGCAATCCAAGATAAGGATGCGGTTTCTTGGCAAAAGGCAATGAAAGCAGAAATGGGGTCTATGGATCATAACAGAGTGTGGGAGCTAGTCGAACCACTTAATGGGGTCAAACCCATTGGTTGCAAGTGGGTATACAAGAGAAAGAGGGGACCGACGGGAAGGTGGAAACCTTCAAGGCAAGGCTTGTGGCGAAAGGTTATACTCAGAAAGAAGGGATCGATTATGAGAAAACCTTTTCACCTGTAGCAATGCTCAAGTCCATCCGGATTCTCTTGTCGATAGCTGCACATCTTGATTTTGAAATCTCGCAAATGGATGTCAATTCAGCTTTCCTTAACGGAAGTCTTGATGAGGAAATCTATATGCAACAACCCAAGGCTTCATTGAAAAGGGCCAAGAACACCTAGTTTGTAAGCTCATGAAGTCCATTTACGGACTCAAACAAGCATCCAGAGCTTGGAACCAATGTTTTGATCATGTTATAAAGTCTTACGGGTTTGATCAAAACGAGTCCGAGAGTTGTGTGTATAAAAAGCGTGTCGGAACTGCATTGGTATTCCTAGTACTATACGTAGATGACATTTTGCTCATCAGAAACGATGTAAAGGTGTTATTAGACGTAAGGGCATGGCTTTCAAAACAGTTTGATATGAAGGACTTAGGGGGAAGTTCCGCACATCCTTGGGATCAAGATCACCGAGATCGCAAGAAAAGGATGATAGGCTTATCGCAGCTTCATACATGACACCGCTTTGAAACGATTCAAAGATGCAGATTCCAAGAAAGGCTTCAGACCTTTCAGTATGGAATCCATCTATCTAAGGAAATGTGCCCTAAGACACAAAAAGGAGATAGATGACATGAAAGACATTCCTTATGCTTCGTCGTCGAAAAGCCTTATGTATGCAATGTCAGTCTAATGCAGATCGGATATCCGCTTGCGCTGGCATGGTGGCAAGATATCGGAAGTAACCCGGGGAAGGAACATTGATTGGCAGCTTAAAAACATTCTAAAGTATCCGAAAAGAACTCGAGATAGAATGTTGGTTTATCACGATAGATAATCCCAATCATCGGCCACACGGACTCGGATTTCCAATCGGACTTAGATTCCAAAAATCTACCTCCGGGTAGTGTGTTTTTTGCATGGGGAGGAGCCATGGCGTGGAGAAGCGTTAAGCATAAATGCATCGCAGATTCTACCATGGAAGCCGAATATATAAATAACTGCGAGGCAAATGAAAAAGCCGGTTGGCTCAAGAACTTCCTAGTGGACTTGGATGTGGTTCCAAATTTGCCCAGCACAATCACTGTTTATTGTGACAATGCCGGAGCAGTTGCAAATTCAAGGGAACCAAGAGCCCACAAGGCCAAACAAACACATTGAAAGGAAATACCATCTTATACGAGATATCGTTAAGAGAGGAGATATAGAGGTGGCAAAGATCGGCGTCGGAAAACAACTGGTGATCCATTCACAAAGGGTCTGCCTCAAAATACATTCGAGAGACATGTGAAAGGAATGGGTGTCAAGACCGTTGTCAACTTACTTTGAGTATAAGTGGGGGACATTATTAGGTTCGTGTAGGTGGCATTAGTTGTCATGTACTACACGAGACATGTTGATGTATACTTAAAACCAGACTTTGAGTATAAGTGGGAGATTGTTGGGATTATACTGGAAAGTATGCTTTTACTTTGTATAATCGGACTAACCTAAATTTCGGACTTATTTATTTGAAATAAATTGTTTATCACCGATGCTTTAAATATCATCGAATGTTACATATATTTATTTATATAATGTTTCATTAAATAGTACATGTTACATTGTAGTTAATTTAGTGATACCAAGATCACATAAGATTAAATTAATCAGTTCCTTTTGTAACTAAAAAGTACACCATTCACGACCTAGATGGAAGTGAACAATCCATCGTGAAAGGTTGTAGTGTAAGGCTCGGATTGGTTTGTCTTGACCAAGAGATTACACTAGTGCATGACCGATGCATTGAAGAGGACCTCTGAGGAGGACAAATTCTTCGTAAATCAACTAGGAAAAATTAGACCTCGATGGTTAGTTATTTCTTAATCTTCGCCTCTTAAATAAGATTGCTTTTGCCAAGAATTATTGCTTTGACTTATTATGGGAAGAGAATCAATGAGATTCAATACCCTATATCTTGGGCAATATTATTGGTCACACGCGATTGCTAAGATTTAATACGGAGAATCGTGGTGCAAGCACGCTTTGTTCGACGGTTCCCCTTGGGAGGTTCATAAGATTTATCATACCAAATCTTGCAAGTGGAACTAGTTTCCTGTATGGATAATAATGTTGAACCGTTCCTTTACCAAGATAAAAGATATTAATTAATGGAAAGCTATTTCAAATGACTTAAATTAATTAATGGGCTAGATAATCTTAAACACGGAAATAATAATCGGGAGCCATATTAACGTAATATGGGTTAAGATGGATAGTGCAATATTAATTATGTAGTGGAATTAATTAATATTTATGGGCTTGAATAATATTGTGGCTCAATATTGATAATTCAAGGTCCATTGGAAGGTCCAATCTTAATTCTCCTAAAGGCCCCCCAAGTAGCTCAAGATAAAGTCCAATAACCTAAAAAATGTGTTTAAAAATAAAATAAATTTGTTGCCTATTTTTCCTTGTTTTTTTCCAAAAAATATGGATAAAAGGGGAGAAAGATTTTCTTTAAATTTTGTTATGGAATGAAGATAGTATTCTTGGAATACAAGATTATCTCATTAAATTGAAGAAATCTCCCACTTGGTTATTCAGATTAGTGATTTCAAATTTTGAGAAAAAAAAAAAAAAGAAAGATTTTCTTGATTTTCTTGAAAAGATATTATGGAAGATATGTATTTCTTGAAATACAAGAATATCTCATAAATTCAAGAAGATCCAAATCTTGGATTCTTGTTCGCTCTTTTTCGAAAAATACACCATAGCAAGATGAGGTGAGATTTTTGTGGAATATATTCAAGATTTCTTGGAGATCAAGAAAAGATTTTTCCACATTGTTTTTCTTCCCTAAAAATCGTCCACCACCCCATCTATAAATAGGGGATGATTATTTCATTCCCAAGTACAATTCCATGTGCCGGAAAAATTAGTAAATCCACAAAAGTGGTGCAACAAAGTTTATTTTTCCTTTTGTTAATTGTTCGCGAGTATTCTTCCACCGGATTGTCGAGCAAGGACTAGGTAATACTTGGGAAGACTTTTTGGTGTGTTTTCATCGACAAGTCCATTATCATTCCAAGAGGTAAGTTCACGTAAACTCGTAGTAATTTCGCATGCGTAGGATTTACGTGAATTGTTTATATGCATGATTTGTTGTTGAATTATTATTTGAATTAATATGGGTTAATTCATGCTAGTAATAATTATCAGAATTAAATTTGTATTTAAATATTCATCCCGAATAGATCCGGACAATTAATTCCCCAACATTTTCTTCTTCATTATACAAATGGGTGAGCGCCAACATCTCCAGGCAGTCGAGAGGGACCCAGTCTGTCGTTCCTATTAACAAAAAAAAAATTTATTATTAACATATTATATAATTAAATAGATAATTTGACAAACTTTTTATTAAATTACTTACTCGGTGCATACGGTGCTCCATAATAGACCGAGATCTAGCCCGATGCACAGCTATGCCGCCACGACCTTCTGGTTGGTTCATGCGGTTCTGGCGATTCTTCTCGTACATCTTCTTGTACCTGGAATTACTCCAAACCCCCACAATGGATTCCCAGACGCCCGGATCCAAATTCTCCGACAAGTCTGTCCCTTCATCCCTCCACCCAATGTGTCATTAGGTCTTTGTATCATGTATCAGCAATCTTACAAAATAGCTTGTAGAAATTTTCGACCGGGATTGTTGAAAAATGATAATTTCATTCCTAATTTCAACTGAGAAAAAATTACAATATATATAGACGACGCTCCACATCTAGAGCTGCGTCAAACTAGGAAGGATCTAGAACCTTCCAGTATGAATTTGTTGTAACAACCTAACAGACTATCAGAACGCTTACCTAACCTCTATTTACAAATTGACTACAAATGAACTTAGACATACATGGCAGCTATATACGTGCATTCATGAAACCATGTGTGTAACTCTAACATGCTCCCGTTGAAACCAAACGTGGGTTCGGAGCCTGAAGAAACCGACGACAAAGAGTGGTAAACCGAGTGGGAGACAACGGCTTAGTAAGAATATCAGCAACCTGATCACCGGAAGGGACATATCGAACATCAAGTTGCTGAGACTGAACCTTTTCACGAAGAAAATGGACATCGAACTCAACATGCTTCATGCGGGAATGGAACGCCGGGCTAAAAGCGAGAGTAATAGCTCCAGAGTTGTCGCACCAAAGCAAGGAGGGAGAGGGCAGCGGAAGACGAAGCTCCTAAAAAAGCGTGTGAATCCACATAAGCTCCGTAGTGGCCAAGGCAAGAGAACAATACTCAGCCTCTGTGCTGCTACGAGCGACCACACCCTGTTTCTTGAAGCTCCAGGCCAGCAAATTTGAGCCAAGAAAAATGCAATAACCACTTGTGCTACGACGGTCATCAACACTCGATGCAAAATCAGCATCAGCAAACCCCTACAAAGAAAATTTTGAAACGGAGAAAAAAGAAATGCCATGGAATGAAGTACCCTTTAGGTATCGAAGAACCCGTTTGCATGCTTGCCAATGATTTTGAGACGGATTTTGAAGGAATTGGTTGAGTTTATTGACACTGAACGTTATGTCAGGACGGGTCAAGGTAAGATACTGAAGGCACCTACGGTGCTCCGATAAAGAGTAGGGTTGTCGAAGAAAGGACTGTCAAGAGCCGAAAGCTTGTGACTCGGACATGAAGGAGTGGGAGAAGGTTTGCAATTGAGAAGATGAGTTTTTGTGAGAAGATCCCTGATTTACTTCGTCTGAGTCAGTTTGATACAAGTGGAGGAGACCTTAGCCCCGAGGCCAAGAAAATATTTAATTTGACCAAGATGCTTGAGAGAAAAACGAGAATTAAGATCATGGATCAGACGATCAACCATTGTAGGGTCATCACCCGTGATAAGAATGTCATCCACATAGACGAGAAAAATCATGAGCTTGCCATTGTGAACCATATGAAACAAGCAATGATCAGAAATCGAGTGAGTGAATCCGTAACCCACTAAGAAACCCTTAAGTTTATCATACCAAGCCTTCAGAGCTTGCTTGAGGCAATACAATGCCTTCCTCAATTTACACACATAACCAGGCCTCTGAGGATCCTCAAACCCCTGAGGTTGTTGGATGAACACATCCTCCTTCAACTCACCATTAAGAAACACGTTGTTTATGTCAACCTGTTGTACACTCCACCCACGTGTGACAGCAAGTGATAAGATAATGCGCAGTGTAATAGGCTTTAGAACCGGACTGTAAGTGTTAAAGTAATCCACTCCCGCGGTCTGCTGAAAACCCCGAGCGACTAGCCGGGCCTTGAACCTATCCACAGAGCCATCCATGTGATACTTAACCCGAAAAATCCACTTCGCCGTAATAGGATTCATATCAGAGGACCACGGAACCAAATCCCAGGTTCCATTGCTAATGAGGGCATTATACTCATCCTCCATAGCTTCCCTCCATTTGGGAGAAGCAAGAGCTTCAGTGGCCGTGTGGGGCTCAAGTAAAGAGGTAGTAGAAGGAGAGTTGGTGAGAAGAGCCCTGGGCTTAAAGACCCCTGATTTGGAACGAGTGACCATGTGATGAGCATTAGAGATGGGGGAGCCGGGGGAGTAGAAGAATTGATAAATGATGGAAGGGGATCCGCAGGAGGAGGGGGGGATTTGAGGGAATGGAGTTGGAATGAGAAGACGAGGGAGGGGAAGATGAAACCGATGGTGCATGAGTGTGAGTGAAGGGTATGAGAGGAAGAACATGAAGAGTGGACCTCACAGGTTGAGGATGAGGGAGTAGGAGATGAGGAGGGAAATAAGGTAGAGTATGGAAACTCAGACTCATTGAACTCCACAGTTTTAGAGATATATATGCGGCTAGAAGGATGCAAGCACCGGTACCCCTTGTGAGACTCACTGTACCCCAGAAATAAACATTTGGAAGACCTGAATTGGAGCTTGGAATCATTATATGGGCGAAGAAACGGATAACATGTGCACCCAAAAACTTTTAGAAAAGCGTAGGCAGGAAGTTTCTTGTAGAGAAGAAGATAAGGGGATGAGTTATTTAGAGTAGGGGAAGGAAGAGAATTGATAGGAAGAACAACTGTGGAGAATGCATCCCACCAGAACGGAAAAGGAAGAGAGGCCTGAGCCAGGAGAGAAAGCCCCATTTCGGTGATGAGTTGGTGCTTGCGCTCAACAAGGCCATTCTGTTGGTGAGTGTAAGGGCATGAATGTCGAATTCTAACACCAATAGATTGAAGAAAAGGCTTGAGAGCAATGAACTCACCACCCATGTCACAATGAATAGCCTTAATGTGAGTAGAGAATTGTCTCTCAGCAAAGGTAAAGAAGTGCTGAACCAAGCCGCACACCTCTGATTTCAACCGCAATGGGAATAACCAAGTGTAACGAGTGAACTCATCAACAATGCTCAGATAGTATTTGTAACCATCAGTCGAAACATAATTGGCAGGGCCCCAAACATCCATGTGGAGCACTTCTAAGGGCCTGACTGAAGAATGTAGAACAGTTTGAAAACTGAGTTGATGCATTTTACCACACTTACAGGCATCACAAAAGAACTTCTTATTGATAGAAGGAAGCTTCAACAAGTTGAATACAGTGGAAATGGTGGTACCACAAGGGTGACCAAGCCTACAATGCCAAATAAACTGATCAACAACCTTTATATTAGACTTAGGCTTATTACACTTAGTCAAAACATGACAATCAAACATATTGGAGGCAGCAGCAACAGTGGCTTTAGGTGATTCCAAGTGACTCAGATCAAGCTTGTACAATCCTTGATTAAAAGTTCCTTTCAGTAGAACCTGATGAGATTTCAGATCCTTGACAAAGCAACAGGTTGTGTGAAATTCAATATATGCAACATTATCTTTGAGAAATTGTGAGATACTAACAAGGTTTTTAGTGATGTCAGGCACATGTAACACATGATTCAAAGATAAATCAGTAGATTGACTCATGCTAGGAAGATTCATAGAGCCAACATGATGAATAGGGATAGAGGCACCATTACCAACTTTGATGGACTCGGTACCTTGATAAGGTGTCTGCAGCTGCAAATTATTCAAAGCGGAGGTGACATGATGAGTAAGACCACATCGCCAACGCATTCAATCACCACCTGAAGACTGAGAATTAGTAGGAACATCAGTAGAAACAGAGAGAGAGGTAGAGGGATAGTGAGGGGAGGGAGCATATGAGGAAGATTGAGTGAGATGAGCCTGATACGACTGTGGTTGAGGAGTTGCAGTGGAGGCAGGAGCTGAAGGATTGTTTTCCAATCCATGAAAGTTAGAATCAAATCGCTTGAAACACTTTGCTACAACATGGTTGAATTTACCACATAGCTGACAAATGACCCTGGGCTTACCATAGGACTTTTGCTTCCCTTTGAACTTACTTCCACCCGTATTTGAACCAGGTCTAAAGTTACCACCTGAATCCTTACTCAGCGTATTAACTAATGGATTCACAACAGAACCAGATCCATTAGGAGGCGTGATCTTGCTCACCGTGGAGTTATGTAACAAACGCATCTCATACGTTTGAAGAATTGACTGAACCTCTGAGAGAGTAAAAGTATCAGAACGAGTGGTTAAGTTCACCACCACAACATCAAATTCAGATCCCAAACCACCAAGCAAATACATAATCAGATCGTCCTCAGAAATGTCATGCCCCGCAGCCTTAATGCTATCACCAATAGATCGAAGTTGCAGAATGTAATCATCAATGGAAAGATTACCTTTCTTAAGAGTTTGGAGCTGAAACCGCAAACTCATGATCCGAGCTTTGGATTGAGATCGAAAGAGATCATCAAGGATATGCCAAACTTCATACGAATGAAGACACCGATTGACATGACCAAGCATGTTCTCAGAAATTGAGCTAAACATCCAGCTCAGCAGGAACTGGTCCTTCCGAATCCACTCCGGATATGCAGGATTCGGTACTACCTCACCGGTAATCGCATCAAGGACTGTTGATTCCGGTAGAGTTGAGGCAATAGTCAGCAAAATATGTTCGAAGCCATTAGCATGAACAGTCGCAAGGACCTGAGAACGCCAAAAGGCGTAATTAGTACGATCAAGTCGAATCGTTAGAGTGATGAAATGTGGTAATTTGGATAGAATAGTCATAATGACAGATAGACAATATATGTGAGGGAGAGGATTGGTTGAAGATTTGAAGGAAGGATGAGGATATGAAGATATGATTGGGTGAAGATTTGAAGGAAGGATGAAGATAACCGAAAGCGAATATAGAAATCCGGATGAAGATACAAAGGCCCACCGGATGAAGATATGAAGATAACTGAAAACGGTTAAAGGAAGCCGGATGAAGATACAAAGACCCACCGGAAGAAGATATGAAAGAGGAAAATTGACTAAGAAGAGAGAGGAGAGGTAAGCACACGGCTCGTTGATACCATGTTGAAAAATGATAATTTCATTCCTAATTTCAACTGAGTACAAAGTACAATATATATAGACGACGCTCCACATCTAGAGTTGCGTCAAACTAGGAAGGATCTAGAACCTTCCAGGATGAATTTGTTGTAACAACCTAACAGACTATCAGAACGCTTACCTAACCTCTTTTTACAAATCGGCTACAAATGAATGTAGACATACATGGCAGCTATATACGTGCGTTAATGAAACCATATGTGTAACTCTAACAGGGATATCGTCTCCACGTCGTCTGCTTCTAAATTTCATTAACACAAATTTTAGTTAATATATATCCATATCCATATATATATATATATATATATATATATATTAAAATAATTAATTAAATATCGTATCCTGAACTCGTCGAAGTAGATTCGGCGACGGTCTTCTGGGATGCCTCTTCAACTGTGGGCATTCATAGTAATTCCACCACGCAAGATAGAGCTAGTGGCTATAGAGGACGCCTCGTGATCGGGTATAATCCTGAAATATTAAAAAAATTAATGTAATTAAATAGTGTATATAATTAAACAAATTAATAAAAGTTAATTACTTACAATCCTTGATGAAGATCGATCAGCAAACGGCCCGTGCCAGAGCCATAACAAGATGCCTGGGTCGAGTTCGAGCTCGACCCTGCCGGAGAATGTGATCTGGGGGCTTGCGACCCTCCGCGGGCTGGTCCTCGAGCCTACGAGCTTGACCTGTCGGCCCCTTGAGGCTGTGAGGGTTGGGGCATCTGAATAGGAGGTTTTAGTATCCTCTTTCTCTTTGTGCTCAAGATGTCTGCAGGACGCCATCACCGCCTCCACCACGACCCACACGCCCAACGCGCCATCGCCTCGACCAAGACTATCTACATTAATTAATAAAAAATATATTACTAAATCATAATATATATATATATATATATATATATATATATATATATATATATATATATATAACACAATTAAACTTACTACCTACACTAAAATAATTAATTAAAATCGCGCCTAAATTTCGACAGAGTTTCAACTGTATTATTTTAAACTCATCCTGATCAATCAACAATCTAACAATTCTAACATATATCACATAATATAACATAATTAATAATTAATAAACACATTTCACTATGCAAATTAATTAAATAAATTAACAACCAATATCTAAAATAATTACATAAACATAATTAAAATAATTTAATATATGTAAAATTGACTAATCTAACATTATCTAACCAGACTTATCTCCTAATCAATCAGACTGATCTAACATAAAATTGACTAATATTCTAACATATTAATTTGACTAATTAATCTAATATGCATAAAGTTTACTAATATTCTAACATAATCTAACATATTAATTTGACTAATTATTCTAACATGCATAAAATTGACTAATATTCTAACATATTAATTTGACTAATTAATCTTACATAAAATTGACTAATATTCTAACATAACATATATAATGTACGTATAATATATATATATATATACATGTACATAAAACGAAAAAATAAACGGTAAAAAATTAGAAAAATTAATGTCAAATAGATGAAAGCGACGATACGAAGCTTTTCATGTGCACTGAATGCTCATGACAACGATGACAGGCAGCTGTACGGCAGCGGCAGAGGAGTTTCTATTTGCGGAAAAATCGTTGCAGAACGCTACGGCCGAAGTTTATATAATTGGAATTTAGTGACGGTATTTTAATGACCGTCGCTATTAGTGACAGTTATAAACCAGCTAAATTCAAAAGATCGTCGCAAAACTCGGTCTGGGCGGTGGGCCAAGTGCCGAGGTGCTTCGCGTCGCTAAATGACCAGGTTCGACTCGGATCAAAAATTCGTCGCTAATTGCGGAGGTTAGTGAAACTGTCCTAAACTCGATGAGTTTGACCGTTTGACCCGAACCATTGCTAAATATGTCGCTACTAGCGATGATTAACCTAATAGGTGCTAAATTTCGTCGTTAAAACACGCGTTTTTTGTAGTGTATACAAACAAACATGAATTGATACGGAAGCTGGAATCAGCCATCAAAGATGGTGGATTGGATTGATACGGAATGATAGCCATCGAAGGTAATGTACTTATATAAAATTCTTGATTTGTTAAAATGAGAATTAGGATATGTAATTATGTTTAGCTGGAAAAAAGAAGCATGACATAAATAAATTCATGATATGATCAGCAGCTACCATTTATTATATATTGTTCTTCCTTGGCGATTTTCGTTTCTGCATATGTGCGTGTGTGATAAAATCAACACTCAAAACATGGGGGAAATTAAGACCAAAATTGTGAGGATGAAAATTAAGGAGTAAAAGCCATAATTTGTAAAGAAAATTAACAAGACGTCTCAAAATAACTAGATGGAATTGTATGTGAAATTGATATTATTACACTTATAAATTAATATCACTATTTTTATAAAGGAAAATTGCTTAAAAGTACCATTTATAATGGGGTTTTACACTAAGGTGCTAACACTTTTTAGTAATACTCTTAGGTGCAATAGTTGACATCTATACCCTTATACTAACAAAATAATAAATTAGAGATATGTTTACTAAAAATAACCGGTCAAAACCCCTCACAACCCATCGCCCAATCGTGACCAAATCTGATCCTCCCGAAAATAATGCATCAGAAATCGACAGATGATTTTTTGCATGCATTTTCAAATTCAATTTCCTTTTGCATTTGACCAATTGGAGATACACTTTATGCTTTTCAATTTGTTGGAAACCATCGAAAAATCTATTTCGAATTAACCCAATCAACCAACTTACCCAATCATCAAATTGTTTTGAGTATTTAATCCAATCAACCAATTCACCCATTTATGTACCTCAATGTTTCAATAATTGTTCGAGTATTCACCCAATCAACCAATTTACCCATTCTGTACCTCAATTATTCGAAAATTGTTTGAGATTTTATGCAAATTATCGAGATTTTATTTTGAATTCACCCAATCAACCAATCCCATGTTCATTTTTTTACAATCAATCCCCTGTTCATTTGTTTCGATTTTTCAGCCTACGCAGTTTCGGAGTGCATGGTTTTCGGACTGACCGATTAGGGCGTGCAGAATCCGGCGATGAGGTTTTTCGGCGTGTGCAGGATTTAGGGCGATGAGGGTTTTTCGGCCATTTTAGGTTCAGCCTAAATCCCATGAACAAAATATGTTTGTTGAGGTGAGGAACAGTAATTTAGATTGAGGAGCAGAGGAATTATTGGAGGAGAGATAATCAAGGGGATATTTTTGGGGGAGAATTGATTAGATTTTCGGTTATTTTTTAAGCAAATTCCAACCGGAGGCGTCGTCATCTTTGAAGCAAATTCCAACCGGAGCGCAGCAACTCCAACGCCGCCCAACGCATGCTCTTTGAAAATACGCACTCTTTAACTATGTTCCCGTGCTTATTGAAGATGTATGTTACGAAAGGAGCCGAATCTCGTTTCACTTTGTAACCTCCACCAACAACAAAATGTTCATTCAAACCCTGAAAATTATTTATTTTGGTTAAATCCATCAAATCTTGACATGTAATAATTCACAAGAATTCAACAATTGCGTGCACACCAACTATCACTTTTCACTAAAATATGTGGAACAATTAACTTTTTTAAAAATGCACATAAGAGAAAAAAATAAATTGTCTCATAATTTATCCATTGTCCATTTTTTTCGTCCCAAAAAATTCAACTGTCTAATTTTGATCCCATAATTAAATTGATTGTCCAATTTTCGCCGAAAAACCGCGAACAACATCATTCCAATCACATGCAAGTCAAGTGCTGGCAAAATTTTGGGGGTTTCAATACTCACATGCAAGTCAAGTGCTGGCAAAATTTTGGGGGTTTCAATACCCTCGACACCGTAGACACTGACTATTTTTTTTGCTTTTATTATATTTTCTTAATCAATTAAATTACACATATGTAAATAGCCTAATAAATTAAATCAAAACTAAACTAAAATTTACAAATTCAAAGTTGATAAAATTTTACTAGCACATCACTTGCGTGTGACCGAAAATGACGTCTTTCACAATCTTCTGTTGGAAATTGGACAAAAATTGAACAATCAATTTATTTAAGGGATTAAAATTGGGCATTTAAAATTTTTTAGGACGAAAAATGAACAATAGTTATGCGACGTAATATTTTTTTATTTTCATACTCATTAATGTATACAATTATTTTTTGTGTCAAATTAATATACGCACAATGACGATCCACGCTACTAAGTTTCTTCAAAACATTGTAATATTCTTGTTGTTTATCAGATCGTATATTTTTCCTTATATAAAAATTCGTATGAGACGGTGTACATTCTAGCACAAATCAACACACATCCCTCTTGCATTGTGTTTCGTGTTGACACGATATATAAAAATGAATAAGATACAATAAGAACACGTGATGTGTCACGAATATGAAAAAGAAAGTGCATGAATACTAGTTTTATTATAGATGCAAAAACACACCACACCATTACTCTCTATCTTATTTTAATATCTTATTTGATCCAAGGTACGGTGCCATCATGGCTTCTTAGACTTCCGTCATTACAGAAGTTAGACCTCTCTTCCAATAGTCTCGTCGGAGAAATTAACAATTTCAACAACGAAAGCTTATATGATCACCTAAAGAGTGATGGGTGAATGGAAAAAATTCACCACCTAAAGAGTTTTTATTAATTACAACTGTTTTTTCTTTACGATTTGAAACACTGACTTCTTAAGAGTTTTTATTAATTACAACTCTTTTTTCTTTACAATTTGAAACATCGACTTTTTAAGTTTTGCAATACGAAGCATTTTCATTTCTTGTCATCAATTAAATGACGTGATTGCAGGAGCGCCACATATAAGTTTTGCAATTCGAAGCATGAAGGAAATAGGACTATCCTAAGAAATAAAAAACTTCTGCAATGTAACATTCAAACGTGATCCTTCGGCATAGCCAAAACTACAACCGATCTGGAGCTAAAACTGGGTAGAATCAAATAATCGGAACACCTTCCCAAGATCTAAACCACAAAATGATAAGTTTAAAATGCGGAAATTTAGGGCTTGAGCTAACATACTCAAAGCCACTGTTTTATTCATTTCAACTCAGCTCGTTGCGAGCTGAAAGTTCCTCTTTATATAAAAACGGTTTATAACCAATAACCGTCCCTCATCTCTTAAAGGAACTAAAACAATACAGTATAGATAAATGAGAAAAAGGTGTGAAATGCAATGCAGAAATAAATACGCCTTTATAAGTGGAAAGGCGCTTCTTCCTTGCGAGAATGAGCTACCCTGTTTGACTATCTCCACTGTTCAAATTGAAGTAATACTTTTCAACCCGTAAGATGATACTCTTCACTCATTATTGCCAGATTGTTCGTTCATTCTACGATGCTATAATCTTCATATACCATATAAGCTCCTTCGATAGAAAGGACGTAAAACAATGTTGTACACATGATTTTTGAAAACGTGTTTGAAAAATGTGCAAGTGCAACTCAACATTATTTAAGATGTCCGTTCATTCTATGATGCTATAATCTTCATATACCATATACAGAGAAGTAGGGACGTCTAATATGCCAATGATGAAAATATTAAGCACAGATGCGATGAGGGGAGAAAGAATGTAACAATAGAGACAAAAGTTACTTTTCATAATGAGAAATCAGATTTTCTAAACCACTTACTTGATTCTGTCAAAATTGATACCCATTCTTTTCTTGACCTGCATGATTGAACAACTTAAAATTAGTTAACTTTTTTCGACTATGGTTGTGACTATTCGAATCGCCAATAATCTTTATTCAATCAAAATATGGAGCACTTCCTAGATCAAGAATCCAATTCAACACCACTTAAAAACTCAAAACTTTGCATAACTCTGTAGTAATCAATAAGAATGTGAAATAAATAGGTGAAATTTTAGTTTTAACAGGGAGAGAGTTATAGTAGCCCAAGACTTCCAAATGCTTGCTGTCTCTTGGTGATCTGCTATCTGCCGCCATGACTCTGTAGAACGGCTTGTTCCGACATCCCAACCTCGACAGGCGCAACCGGACCACCATGTCTCTCTCTTTATATCTATATAATACACCTAATTATTTAAATAAAATTTCAAGAATGAAGTAACCACTACAGTGGCATCTTTGCTAATCTTGAGGAGGTGTTATTAATAGTACATGATAAATAGCCATTATACTAACTGTCAAACAATTGCAATCATCATATCATTCTTTAATCAATACTAAATTTCTCCTTCAGCAACCATAAATCATGCTTGAATTATGAACTCGAGCTAATACATGATAAATAGCTATCAAACCATATTAGTCATCATTTATTCCAAATATATGTGACCTGAATGCCATTTCTATTCATTTTTCACAGGGTAGGTGAAAGTGATAATCCACACATTTCTCAACAGAAATGTAAAACAAATATCTGAAGAAAAAAAAGCTGGAGACATGAAAAAACTATGACATCAGCTATCAAAACCTTATCAGTTGTTAGTTATATTTCATTCTTCAAAACCCAAATTCATAATTCAGTAGTCATTTCTTTTTATGCACCCACATATGATTTGGCAATTAAGTATTAGGAAGGTACAAATTACAATGAACGCATTATCTATACAAGCAAAGCAATGTTTATAGTTAACAAAAATTAATTGGATAGTCCTTCCCACTTTGATTTCTTGTCTTTACAGAGCTCGTCGGCATCATTATTCATCTCTATGGATTAAGCTGGATACCAAATGGATGTTTTTATAAAGCCATCCGAAGTCCACTTTAAGGAGTACTTCAAGGTCTTTAAGGGTGTGTACCCTATTTGAAGCTGCTTCCACCTCTTTATAAATGAGGTACTAACAATCTAATACATGCAATCCTTGATTCAGTGATGAAACGAGACCTCCCGCAAGATCAAACTCTTCATCATCACGATCGGCCACAACACTAACACTATTTTTTTCCTCGAGAATGCAAAACCTGAAAATAGTTTTAGGTAAAAACAAAGGAATATAAAAAACTTCGATTTCCAAATTTCAACAACTGCACCTACATTCCAAGTAAATTAATGTTTTGTTATAAAATATTTTAGAGCAAGCACACAACATTGCACATACGTAATTAATTCACCAATACAACCCTTGAACAAACAACATTAAAGTATGCATCAAACAAGTACAAATTAAGCAAGACCATGCACCAAAGACAATCGTTGATTTTATACGAATTCTCAAATATTAATGACTGCATTTTTTTTGTTAGGACAAAAAATGAACCTACTTTATGTAACTGTTACTCCATGCATACAAATATACAATATCATTGAATTGAGCCATCTTAGGCTGATCTTTAAAATCTTTGAATATTTCTTTTTTACCATATTTAATCATAAATAGTTTATTAAAATAATGCAAACAGTGAAACAGCTCAAGTTTTATTGTCCAAGACAGCTTGAATTGTATCTACATTATTAAACTTCATGGAAGATTACAAATATCAATTGCTTCATGTGTTTGCTTTCGTGACTCATAATTTCACTAGTAAAAATACTATTTTTAAGCATTTTATTTTCTCAGAAAACATATAAGAAAACATAAACTTTCGTATGAAACTTATTCATAGTCTGAAATTCACACCATTACACTTTATAGTGATACCACTACTCTTATAAATTAGTACATATAACATTTAATATTATGATCTCAATTTATAAGTGTAGTGATATAAATTTCATATTATGAACAAGTTTCATCGGAGACATACTCATAAGAAAAAAATAACAAAAAAAAAGACTTATTTTCACTATTAATTGCATTTTGAAAGCTTAATTTTTTATTTTGCCGGACATTTACTAAATTTTTAAATTGTTGGAAAAAAATGATATCGGACAAAATTGCAGACAAAACAGTTACGTGTGGATTGTCAAAAACACTCCTCTTGCTTTACTTGTGAATTTGTCCAAGGTTCTTTTATTGCAACAATTTGAAAATTCAGTACTTACCTTACAAAAATAAAAACATTAAGTTCTCGAAGTGCAATTAGTAAAATAAGTCTTGTTTTTACAATTTGTCCAAGGGAAAAAAAAAGAGTTGGGAAAATATTAGTCGATTTTTCTATTCCAATTTGTGTATTCCGCTTGATTTCATTCTATTGAATTTTTAACACATAAATTCAAGATATAATGATTTATTAATTTTTTTTTATTATTTCACATATCATTCATTTATACCGTGTAACACAAAGTGAAACAATTGAAATACATGATCTCATTCGGAGAAATATAGCAGCAAGAAAAAGATATGATCAAAATTGAAAGAGGCATATTCTTTTATTCATCAACTCTCAAATAAGTTGTGGTTTTCATTTTGTCTTTGCAGATCCAAGCTGTATCTCTCTCTCTCTACCAAATTTTATTTACAATCAATCAAAAACTATAACTACTCTCTCTGCATATCATCATCATCGTTTATCATTATCATCATCATCGTTTGCCATCAAACCGGAAAAAAAAAAGATTAATTTCATCTCCTTTCGTCATTCTCCATTTTCTCGTTTCGAACTTTCTCCTGGAGATTTCTGTTTGTGTTATCTCTATCGTTTCACAGCCACAGGCACGTTTAAATCCGATTATTTTAGCTTTGTTTAGTTTAGGATTTTTGAATTGGAAAATGATGTTTGAATTTGTTGAATTGTGTATGTCTAAGTTATAATATTTGATAGCTTCGGTTGAGGATCAGCTGACGAATTTTGTAATTTACGTATCTACAGTTGTTGAATTTAGGGTTTGGATAATAGAGAAGCCAAGGGAAAAAGTCAAAGGCTTATTCGATTGTGATTTTCTCGGGGAATGCTATATCTGAAGCAACCTATGGTGGCGGTTGTGGGGTTTAGAAGTTCGGAGAGGGAGTAAGCAGAATTGTGGGTTGAAATTGAATGCCAGAGTGATTGATTCCCGAGCCCGAGGCTCGGGGATCGTGAAGAATAAACGAAAGCAATGACAGATGTATCAGAAAATGTACAGCAGCAAGAGCAAGAAGTTCATCCTGATTCTCCACCTTCTCCGCCTCCTGAGGGGTTTATGCAGAAATTCAGACTCTATGAGACTCGATCGGTATAATTGTCTTTCTAGTCGATGATTCTTCATGTCATATTTCCTTAATTGGTTTTGGAACAACAAATGTCATGTTCTGGCATTTCTCTGGTGTAACCTGAGATGACATTTAAAGCTCGTGTTTGTTACTGTTGATTCTTGTGATTGCTTGCTTTATTAATCAAAAAATAATATGCCATAAATGATGATTCTTTTTATTTTGCTTGGTTTAGTTATGGTTCCACTTTCCCAACATGGCAAATATGAATTTAAACTGATCAATTCAATATTTTACCAAATACTCGATAACTATAATTATGGACTTGGGGTTTCATGGCGACCACATTTACATATTTAGTCTTACTCAAAATGCTATAACTGGAGCTTTATTTGCTTAATTTAGTTAATAGGATGGGAAAGCTTCGTATCTTCCACGCGCCATTTTATCAAGAGTTAGATAAAGAACTTTCCGTGCTGTGCAAGACATTAAAAATTAATGAGGTGTAAATTATTGAAGCTCACCTGAACTATGTGCTGAGCGAAAAAACTATATCGTCTATGTGCCTAGTCACTGCCTGCTCTTTTAACTTGCTTTCATCATAATCTGATTGTCTAAATGTCTGAGGAAAAGGCTACTGGAGGTGTACTTTGTGGTGACATATTCAGCATCTCCTTTTTTGCTCGGATTTACAAATGGTCTTCTGTTGGATGAAATGGATTACTGTCCCAACGGCTATATATTTAATAACTTAAATTTACTAATTTCATGGACAAATTATGTTATATTTACAAAATTTGTCATCATACATGATACCTAAGGTAATCATTGTAATTTTAGTAAATTTTGATGTATGCTGGCATTTACAAAATGAAGAGCTTGTCATGCCTTAACGTTTGACCAACACGTTTCTATTTATATTTGATTCTATCTAATTTTGGTTGCAGAATTTTTATATGGTAGGAAGGGACAAAAGTAGAACATTCTGGAAAATTTTGAAAATCGATAGGCTGGAACCGTCGGAGCTTATTATTTGTGAAGATTCTTTCATATATACTGAAAGGGAGTGCTCTGATCTTCTAAAAAGGATTCATGAAGGAAACAAGGCTACAGGAGGGCTTAAATTTATTACAACTTGTTATGGCATTGTTGGTGTGTATATTATCAAGTGTTAATTGTGTCCTATTCAGGGAAAAGCTGATAATCCTGATCATCCTTTTTCTTCCCCTTTTCAGGTTTCATTAAATTTCTAGGACCGTATTACATGTTGCTCATAACAAAAAGGAGGCAGATTGGTGTAATTTGTGGTCACAATGTCTATGCTATCGCCAAATGTGATATAATTCCCCTACCAAATTCAACAGTTATTGCCAGCATGGTTAACTATACGAATGAGAACAGGTTATAGCCTTTTTGCATATGGATTGTGCTTGTTGAAGCTTAATTTTAGGGAAAACCATGCACCGTTCTTGTGAACTTGTAGTTTATTGTTTGACCATGTTTTGTTTAAATGTTATAATTTTTAACGTGCCAAATGTTCCATCCGGTACCATTAAATGTGTTCTGTTTTAAGACCGAGAACTGTTAATTTGGGTCTTGGTCGGTTTTTCATCCTTTTGTCGATGATGGCAGTCGGAATTGATATGGCAGAGATATTAGTGGTTTTGATCCCTCCTACTTGTGCTAATTATTGAATTCGATTATATGATCCCAGACATCTTTGACTACTTTTCTCTATCTCGTGGAAATAAAGACTGAAGATGCTCAAAATGAGCTGCTACGTGTTCCTTAATATCTAGATGATGTCATTTTTTGAACTTATGAAAATTTGGGCAGTCTAATGAGTGTACCTCACTTCGTATTTCATGAGGTCCTGTAAATAGTGGTCTTATATACTCTCCACGCCATCTACTTCACGATTTGGGTCAACTCCTATTAACCGACTAGTAATCCATGGTCTGCATTATTTCCAATTAAATACTCACATTCTGAACAGGAATTACTTATTACCCTTCCAATTCCTTTATATATGTCAGTTAAAGTTTGGCTTACTTATTATGAATAGTACCATAGTTATTAGAGGTGTGCCTCGCACGTGACTGATGGGGAGGGGGGTTACAGAGGGTGACCTCCCACGGCTCTTTTCATCGCCTCTCTTACTTATGCTTATATATATATATAATCTTTTTCAATCACGTATTAATTTGTAACTATTGCACTTTTACATTGTAGTACTAAAAAAAAGTAGACTAAATCAAATCAAATGATTAATAGATCACTGTCATTAATTGACATAAACATATATTTTTAGTAATTTTTATTTTTTTTTGCACTCAGGCTCAAGGCACACGCCTCAGGTGTGCCTAGCTCCTCAAGAGCCCTTTGCACGTTAGAGCGCCTTGTGCCTTGAACAAGTATGAATAGTACATCGTTGAATATCTCTTATAGTTAATATGCCCTATTACCAATATTTGTATCGAACGGTGGCTTATGAGTTGATTTTTTCCGTTACAAATTATGTTGGACTGTTGATAACTCATCTTTTCAATTTATTCTTGTTTTAATGTTTTTCCTGTTAACAACTAGTATTTCCATACTTATCTAATATAAACATAGTGCTTGGTTCTTAAAGATTGTTCATTTATGCAACTTTTTAATTTCTAACAATTGCAGGAATTTTTTTCATGATTGTATATTGAATATTATTTATCTTTTGGTGACATAGATACAAAAAGCTTCTTTGCATGGTGGATCTTACCAAGGACTTCTACTTTAGTTACTCCTACCATGTGATGAGAAGTCTCCAGAAGAACATGTGTGAGAATGAGACAGGACAAGTCTTATATGAAACTATGTTTGTCTGGAATGAATTTCTTACTCGTGGAATACGAAATATTCTTCAAAACACTATGTGGACCGTTGCCTTGGTCTACGGCTTTTTTAATCAGGTGAAGTTGTTTAACATTCAAGACATTGTTTGCGACATTTTATCCATAACAAAATCTATATGTGTGTGTGTGTGTCATATTTGTTCCATTTCATAATGTTTTTTTTCCTGTTGCTTAATCTGATCAGTCAAAATTATCTTGCATCTCAAGTGATTTTGTGTTATTGCCGGTTTCTGAGTATTATGAGAGTCTGATCTTGATTACTTGATCTCGATGAATCCAGGCTACACTTTCTATATCAGGGAGGGATCTCAAGCTTACTCTAATTGCTAGGCGTTCACGACATTATGCTGGTACTAGGTAATGACACAATTGTAAATGTGATTGTTCTGTAACAGATCAACTGCAAGTTACATATTCTATCTGAGGTGATACTTTGTTTTAGAGATGTGTTCATTATGTGTTGTAGCCGTCTTCTAAAGGGTCAAACTGGGATGCATTATAATTTATAGGCATGAAACATAGAATATGGCAGTTCTTACAAAAATCTAATTAAGAGATGATACAAGTGTCCCACGACTGCCTAATTCTCCCTGTTTCCAAAATTATCACTTGTAACACTTTTTTTTTGGTTGCCCCAACTAAGATTCCATTTCCTAGTACAGGACCCCTTCCCAATCATTCTCATTTGTAAGGATATCAAACCACTCATTTCTTAATCACTACTTTTAGATGGTACAAGTTGTTTTAAGTTGGAGGGAGTTTTATCTCGCATATTCTCTTTGTCCCAAATGTATGACTACTTTTCCTATTTGGATGAAATTGTTCAAGTAGTTTTAAGGTTGAAGACCTAGCTTTTGCTTTTCTTTTCTATGAGTTTTATGAATCGAACATGGCCATTTGAAACAGAGTGAAAAGCCAGAGATGTGGTGTAATAAGTTGACTTTGATCTTTTAAGCTTGGTTTGAGATTATCTGTTTTGAATCTACTGCCTACTTAGATATGACGTATTTTCTTTTCGAGTTCTTGAGGTGGAATTTGATCAAGGAATGCTTTTCTTTGATGTTTATGGAGAATAAAAAGAATGCCAGGCATATGATAATTATAAAATAGCTAAACAATGGAAATCTAAATAATCAAACTATCAATAGAGCCCATATGCAGATGAACAAGTAATTTGGATCAAGCTTGATTTTTCGGAACCGTGGGACACTTCAGGTGCACTTGTAAATTAATCCTGGTCATACTAATCGTTCAAAGTGACCTGAAGAAGAGCCTACTTGTAGTTCCGCGGCTGACTATTGCATCCGATAATCATCTGAAGTAATTTTTTTGTTTTTTCTTAGGAATGACAGTTGTATTTTGAATCAACCATGGTTTTGAAGGCAGTAATGACTTTTTTTATTTTTTTCAAGTTTCAACTTTTTCGAGTATACATCGTCCCTGTTCCTTAGTTTACTGAGTATAGGATATCATATCAATTGGCTGGTCATACAAACTGAGTTCTGTTTATTTTCTAAATGCCCATGCCTGTAATTTTGTCTTCACATGCAATTTTTGTCCAAGACATGTCATATGAAATGCAGAAAGATGTTTTATGCACCTAATGCTTGAAGGTTTGATAGTATATTGTATAGCCAGAAGGCATCTTATGTCATCAACTTGTTATTTGAGCTTTAATAACATGAGTATCGGGTCTAGTTACTGTTCTAAGAAAACTAATTATTTTTTCTCGCTGCAACTTGTGGAAAAAATCTTGAAACCTCTGGAGGTCCATATATTAATAGTGTGCTGCTATTTTAAACTTGTATATTGATAATTGATAATGTTTTGTTACGTTGCTCGAACCTCTCTACCCCTATATCCATCTTTCCATTTGGTTAGATGATTGGTGCATTCTGTTTACATTTTAGTGTGCTATTCCCCCCCTATTAATTTGCTAGTGCTAGGGCATTCTGTTTTGGGTCGGATTCTCTTCTTTCTTACCCATGCATACTAAGCTGAAAAGTGTATTAATGTAGATATCTGAAGCGAGGTGTAAATGAGAAGGGCAGAGTAGCAAATGATGTTGAGACTGAGCAAATTTTAATCGAGGATTTTCCTGAAGGTCTGCCGATGCAAATTAGTTCTGTGGTCCAAAACCGTGGATCAATACCACTCTTCTGGTCACAGGAGACCTCCCGCCTAAATATTAAACCAGATATAATATGTATGTTTTAGGAATTATTTGATTTATATCCTTTTCATTTCTCATTTCTAGAAAACTTATATATTCATTGATTTGTGAGCTGTACTTTTGTTTCCCAGTAAAGAGAGACCAAACATATGAGGCAACCAGACTTCATTTTGAAAATCTTGCCATGCGATATGGGAATCCCATCATTATTTTGAATTTGATAAAGGTTAGTTTTACGAGTTCGCCTTTCATATTCAAGTGTTTTGACGAAATGAAATGCATCATTTAAAGTATATGAATCATGATGGAAACTTATGTTAGAACTTGTTTAAACTTCTCCATAAAGGAGCAATCATATAAATAAGGGGATCAATTGTTTTTAATTAACAGACAAATGAAAAAAGGCCCCGAGAATCCATTCTTCGCACGGAGTTCGTCAATGCAATAGAAGTAATCAATAAAGATCTATCTGAGGAGAATCGTCTTAAATTTCTCCACTGGGATTTGCATAAACATTCTCGAAGGTATGTAATGAAGTTTTGTATTTCTCCTTGTTATTTTCCTATAAAATGTGGTTTATGTTTACATTTTCCTGATTTTTCATCAGCAAAGCTACAAATGTTTTGCTACTATTGGGAAAGGTGGCAGCATATGCTTTGACGCTGACAGGTTTTTTCTACTGTCAAGCCACACCAGAGATGCTATCGGAGGGGCATCTTAAATGGCCTAGTTTTGAGTAAGTTTTTTTTTTCATATGGAATAAAACTAAATTTCTCTTGGCAATTTCTTTTCTGCTTAGCAACCAAGTTCGTCAGCTTGGTTGGCTATTAGTTATATGGCCATACATTTGTTAGAACGGTGAGAATTTTTCTTTCACATAATGAAGTACTATGGCGAAAATAATGCTGACAATGTTTCTTTTACTTGTTACCATATCATTAATTTGATACAATCAGTTTGTACATAAAAATAGGAATTTCTTGATGGTTTAATGGTTTTTGTAAAAAAAGAGGTCGTGAGTCCAATCACAGTGAACATAATAGTTACAATAATCACTCGCAAAGAGATGACCTATATTTGTGTTATTATGAGTGGGAGTTAATATCAATTTGCATCTAGTAATTTAGTGTGGGTCCAGTATAAATCCTATTACTTTCTACTTTATCAATTTTAGCATGTCCCATTCCAATCATTCTCTTTTCCAATTAAAGTCATTTTTCACTGGAAAGTTCAAAATCAACCGAAAATTGCTTACGTCTAGGACTGAAGTTGGACACTAGGACTGAAATTGAACATCTTATGACTAGAACTGATGAAGTAAAAAGAAAGGATTCATATTGGACTATGAATGAGTATAGCTAATGGAATTTTAATGCTACTCATACGCAGGAATTTTATTGCTCCTGGCATACCCACCTCATCATATATTCACACAGATAGCGAAAAGCATAATGGTAATGAGACCGAGGATTCAGATAACTCAGACAGAAAATCGAGTGCAGGCAGTGGCATTACTAACAGTAGTCCTTCTGTTAAGCCACCAATGATCCAAAAGGGAGTGCTTCGGACTAACTGCATAGATTGTCTTGATCGTACTAATGTTGCACAGTATGCATATGGCTTAGCTGCTTTAGGGAATCAGCTTTGCGCCTTAGGAGTAACAAGCTCGACAAAGATGGACCTCGATGATCCTTTGGCTGAAGAATTGATGGGATTCTATGAGAAAATGGGTGATACTCTTGCACATCAATATGGAGGATCAGCTGCTCACAACAAGGTAAGATAATAGATAAAAACTTTGTAGGTACCGACCGTGCAACTCAAGTGTATTGTTAAATGGTACTAGTTGTTTCACTAAAAGGTACTACCTCCGTCCCATTCTTTAAGTCAGTTTGACTGTTCATAAGGATTTATGGGAATAGTGAAAAAGTGATAAAGTGTTGGGGGTAGAAAGAGTTGTTTATTAGTATTTTATGTGATAAAGTGATAGAGTGTATTTCCATTTTAGGAAATATGCCTTAAAGACTGGGACAAAAAAATGGCAAAACTGCCTTAAAGATTGGGACGGAGGGAGTATTAGTTTGTTAATGTTATTATTTTTACTGAAAAGTATCTGTTGTTTTCACTCAAAAGTATTAGTAGTGTACAATTGCATCTTTCAACTGGCGTACAAGAGTGTTACTCACACGGGTTTAATTAAAGATTGGTGTTATGCTTGTTGGAAATCAATTTACCGATTGAGGCGGGGTGATTTTCATTTATCCTATCCTTTTTTATTCACTTTCTCACAAGAATCGATTTTACTCAACCTCATTTAAACCAAATACATATCCATCGTGTAATATAATCATATAAAATGGCATCTGCAATTCGTGTAAGGGATTCCTTATCCTTCACACTCTGGTTTAATAAAACATTCAGTTTCTTATATAAAAAAAATATATTTTCTCTTTCAACAGAGAGGTGGGGTACACGTTTCTATGTTTTTCAGGTATTTTCTTTAAGGTCGTATACAGAATGAACCTTGATTTGAACCAATCCAGAAATTATCTTATTTAACTCAAATATAGTATCACAATGGCAGATATTTTTTTCAATAAAGTAATTTACTGAGATTCATAGCATCTAATTATTATTATTATTATAGATGTGCTCCAGTACTTAGGCTTATTTATTAAAGTTTAAGTAGCAGCACAATACCTGGTATTTATGAAAGATAATGTTGTGAAGTTCAACTTGAGTTGTTTCTTCAAATCTAAATTTTGTCTGCCGTCTTGTTAGCCCAAAATTTGTTTTCAATGAGAGAAGTACTCAACCTCAGTCATGGCATTCTCTTCTTATGCCGTTTTTTGTTTTCAGTATGAACTCAAATAGTTCTCTTGAAATTTCTGAGATTTTTCGTTTTTCATAGATTTTCTCCGAAAGAAGGGGCCAGTGGAAAGCAGCCACACAGTCTCAGGAATTTTTTCGTACTCTACAAAGATATTATAGCAATGCGTACATGGATGCAGAGAAACAAAACGCCATTAATGTGTGAGTTGATAATTTTCACATTTTTAGATGCACTGTTTTGTATCAGCTGTCCCTTTTTTTGTACTTTTCAGAGTCTAATCAAAGTGTTCACTTTGTTTAACTGATCTGTGTGGTGATATTTGAGCAGATTTTTGGGGTATTTTCAACATCAACCAGATAGACCTGATGTGTGGGAGCTTGATGCAGATCAGCATCACAACATTGGGAGAAATGGACAACCAAGTATAGATCATGGAAGGTAAAACCAATAGCGATATGTAGAGCTATATATCTGCTAGAATTTAGCTATACCATATTATTGTAAATATCACCTATTCCACACGATTTTTGGTGGATCAACTTTTCAAGTGCCAACATCTTAAACAATAAGCACATCACCTTCTTATGAATTCTAAGAACCAACTAATCATTTACTAGCCACATGCCCCCAAATTTGATAAAACTTTATCTTTTCCTTATCATTCACAAAATGATCTAAGAAAGCTCCCTTCACCAGGAAAAAGGAAGTAGTGAAGAGAATATATTTACTCTTAATCACCCATCTTCTCTTTGGTGGCCTGCCTTCTGGCTTCCATTGTCTTCAGCTGCTATGAATTCATATTTTTCTACCATGAGGGATGTATTGAACTATAAATTGTGATGCATTTTAGGGTCAAATTAAAGAGGAATAAAAAAGATGGAGGTTTTGAATTGTTGGCAGTCATGATTTCTTGCATTCTTTTTTTCCCTCGGCTTCTCTCCTCTTTTTTATTAAATTATTATTCATGGACAAAAGTTTCTTGTGGTGTTTATTTTTTAAGCCAAATCCAAGTGAAGTTTCTTGTTTAGCATGCACCCTTCACATCAGAGCTGATTTAGATGAACTTGGATTTTTAGGCTGTTATATTCTACACAAGACATTACCCTACACTCATGAATAGTACATTAATACTTGTCTAATGCACCATACCTTACATGGTGCATGAAGTATTAACCTTAGCGTGTTGACCGTAGTTACAGGGCGGATGCTGTATTTGAATTTGGTTCATGGTGATTAAATGGCGCATGATTTATGGTTTCTATTATTTTATTTTATTTGATTGCAACTTTACTGGCATATCATTCATTTAGTTTTGTATAGTGATATATCCTTTTAAATATGTGGGTTCATGACCCCAATCCAAAAGGACAAGGTGGTGGGTTTCCAATTACCAAATAATTTATTAATTTCCCAAGATCTATCGGTGTAGAGTGTGTGATGGTGCTAGTCAATTCCATGTTAACATTCACACTCTTGGTTTGCATGTTTAGGTCACTTTTCAAAAGATCATGGTCAGATGGCAACATCCTTCGTGAAAGTCGGTCACCCTCATCTACTCCAAAGGTCAATAAACATTTTCCTAGTGCTGATTTCTCTGATGAGGCAAAAAGATCAAGCAAGATGCTTTGCGGGTCAACGCCAGACATGCCTACGTCAGAAAGCGAGCTAGCATATTCAAGGTGCTTTACTTTTCTAATGTTTGCAAGTTTTTTTTTTAGTTTTCTGCACAACAATATGTTTTTGCAAAACCTGAGTACTACACAACATAATTCATTTAAAGTGATGCATTGAGCGTGGATACTGTGGGGGGGTGTGTGTGTGAAATAAAGCTCTACTTTGGAGGACTTCATGTCCTTTTCCTCTGTCTCTTTTGGTAGATAAGGAGGTGAAATAGGAGAGAACAAGCTTTTGAATTTCAAGTAAATTTAAAATGATAGAATGAATTGTTAACAAACGCCTATCCCTTCCCTTTTATACCGAGGGATTAGATCACTTTGTTTCTTCTAGTAAAAAAGTGTGCATGGATTTGAATTTAGACATCGCTCTCTGGTTTTTACCTGTTTTGATGTGTAATACTGAGAATGAGGTTTAACATCATTGAGACTGATTAATTTCGGGTGTCAAACAAATGTTGCCTGTTTGATTGATGAAGAGTCTGACGAATTATGCATCCTTTTCTTGATTGTTTTCCTTGGCATGGTTTCTTTAACAGTTTTATCAATCGGATTGTAAATATTTAGGAGCGAAGAATTGTGAAAATGGAAAACAATATTTCATAATGAAATTCAAAATTATGAAACAAGATGCCTGGAGTTTTGTGACTTGTTAGAATGCAGAAAGTATGAAACAAATTTTGGAATAGAAGGAAACCTTGTATAACTCGTAGCACCTCTAGTATTGCTTGGTTTAGTTTTCATATTTACTACTTAAAAAGCTCAGTTAGTCGATTCAACGAAACCCTATCCTGCCATCCTCTTACTGTTACCCTTCTATTAGCCATTAAACAGGGGTCCAAAGCTATGTGAGCACCTCTTAAATTAAAAATTTAGACAATTTCGATTGTGATATACCTAAGATTTAGACTGCATACTGGTGGATTTTTCTTCATCCTTGGTATCTCTTTCCTAAATTCTTGCAGTTGTGAATCTATATTATATATATTGTTTGAAAACTGTCATTTAGCTTCTATTTTTCAAACTTTGCATGGAACGTTGACAAATTTAAGAGTTTGTCCCAATTCACTAGAGATAAATGAGTTCTTGCTTTTCCACATTGGTTGTCTTAATCCCGAATATCACCTTTATGTCCCTTTTCCTTCATTTGCTTCAACATGTATGCATTATCAACATATGTAGGTCCATCGTCATCATGCCATATGATTTTATCCGAAGGATTTTATGGTTCAACTGGTTAACCGAAAGTCCTTTTGCTAATAGGAATATATCCCATTGTTTATTTCTTTGTCTAATATCCCATCTTTCCCTTTTTTGCAGCTGTACTGCTCCTATGCCTGCTAGGGAGCTTTTTGCTGAAATGCAAAGAGAGAGATATCTAGAGCATGAATATGGGGATGCGATTGACTGCTCAAACTTTGTTGACTTAGATTGGCTCTCTTCCTCGGGAAATTCATGTGAAGAAGAATTGTTGGAAAGGTGATTTTTTTCCCTCTTTTTTAAACCTACTATAATGTGGCAATGTCAAACTGCTTTAAGTATATAAAATTAGCACCTTATTTTTGTATTTAGTAAAAAAAATGTTCTTAAACTCAATCTTAAATATCAGCAAACACCCCAGTGCTTCATGCAAGATATACTTTTTCGTCAAGATTAAGCAGGAAATTGCTGCTTCTTTCCTTTGAACTCTTTGAAACATTTGATTGTTATTTGACCCCCTTCTGTTTTTTGTGAGTCTATTATGTTTCCGTTTCTTAATCTCATCCGAAAATCTTACAATTTACTTTTCTTTTCTATGTCATATAATAATCAAGTTTGGCCTTGAATTGTTCAAGATTCCATTGACCTTATCCCCAGCTGATCTTTTGCTCATAGTATTTACTAGCTAGGTTTTTCATTCAGAATGCTTTCACTTCTTCTGGTCTTGTTTCTTTTTAGGCCTGTGCTTCTCTCTTTTTTTGGCACTGTTTCTTCAATATTACTCTTAGTGCGAACCAATTTAGGTTTGGTTTGGATTGAAGGATTTGAGGGTGGCCTTGAAATCCGTAATAGCCACTAGCCAATCTGTCGGTGGTTTATTGATATGGATTTGAAATTCCTTCATTTCAACCGTCTTTATCCAAACACAACCTTGAAATTCTTAGTAATTTTGTCTCAGACTACTTTGGGGTATTAATGATTAGCTTGTCCAACTTGGATAGAGAGCTCAAGTGTCGTAAATTCCTTCTCAACATTTCCATGTATGATAACGTTTTTGTGCAATTCGCAAACATTATCCACATTTACAAAAGTTGCAAACTGTAAAATTGGTTGTCATGAAACTCAATTTGACTATTAAGACATACTTCATTTACTACATAACATATCAATGGGCAGCTACCCGCTTACCATTTTTAAATGCTTCATTTGTATGTCATTGAGAGGTTTAATTTGTTTTAAAGAGCTAAATCTTTACACTATTCTTAATGCTCAGGTCTATATTGACGGCGTCTCCAAGTGCCGTGCTGTCATCAGATAATGTTGTGAATGAATCTGTTGGGGATACAACACCATCCACCAGTGAATGTGGATCTAGCAAACGGGTGAGTATTTTCCTGTCCATCTGTTGTGTGCTCAAAAAACAAATTTAACTGCATCTGGAACACAATACGTATGAGCATGAGTCAGAATATGGTTACTTTCAAAACACGTCCTGATAATTGTGTTTATTGTCTATTGTGGTGGTTTTACAAAATGATAGAATGATAATATAGGGTATGTTTGATTTGGGATTTGAAAATTGGATTGAGATTTTGAAATCTAAATGTTGTTCAAACCTCAATATACTTGCCCCTACTGATACCTACAAACCTTATGAACCATTATTTTCTCTGTAACACTCTTCAGTGAGTACTTGTTAATGCAAATATCACTTTTTACACATTTTTCTCACTATGACAACTTCTAATAAACCACATTAATTATTACACAATCATTCAATCATTACAATTACTATAATTTGCAGTTATATAATAATAAAACATCGCACTCTTACACATTAATTTGTTGAATCATACCCTACTTAAAACTCAAAACAAACACACACCATACTCTTTATGAGGATTTTGAAATCCTAAATTCAAAATCAAACATGCCCTTAGGAATGTCGTGTTTCAATATAACATTTATTACTGATGCATACTTGTAGGGAAGGGAGCACACTGGAAACGAGCTAGGCTATAGTGAAGCCCGTGACTGTGAAGTTCTTGAAGAATTCTCAGATAGTTTCGTTAATTGGGTGTCGTGCGGGGAAACACTATGTCATTGAGGCTTTTATTTATGTACTAGTTGATGGTGAAATGGAGAAAGACAAATGTAGCGGCATTCTTTGGTTCGACGTTAGTGATGGGAGACCCACCCCACCCTGTATTCTGCAATGTGCTTTGCGAACAACGATCCTGGAAACCTGGGTCGTATCCTGTCTCATAAATTAGCTTTAAAGAGTAAATAGACTACAGTTTTTAAGATTCTTTTGGAGCTCGTTTTTCTTCTGTATTTTTGTGTTTTGATATTTAGTTCTGTTACTAGTTAATGGATGCCAATGGGGCCCTATAGTGTGTATATATGAACAAATTGTGGGAGCTCCACGCTTGTAGCACTAGGCTTTATTGATTCTTTACATTTATTTGTGGCTTTTTTAATTTTAACTTTGATGGAAACATATCAAACTGCCAAGGAGTTTCACAACAATCTAGTTATGCACTTCTCTTTTCCAACGATTTTTTTGTCTTTGCTCTTGCTTCCTAATAATAAAGTTGGTGATCTCCGTAAATGATTTCATTTTTTATAACGGATTCTAATTTTGTAGGCTTGTGTTATATTACCTCAATTCCAAATCAGTTTTCATTCTTTGCTTTATTAAAATGATAAATTAAAGATATTTAAGTTGAATCAACTTTAATTATATAATTGAGTTAATTGTGTTGAAAAAAGTAATAACATAGAGTATAAATAAATGTGTATATTGTGAGGGTTATGATTATAAATAAAATTCCTTTTTTTTTGGTATGAAAATTAACGTGGGACAGACCAAAAAAGAAAATGTGAAAACTGATTTGGAACAAGGAGTAATGTATAAGAAACACCGTGAACTATAAAATTCTAATTTATTGTTTTACTATCTACCATACGATAAATCATCATAAAATAATTTGAAACTCTTGGGTGGCACATCCAACTGCAAACTGCATCAAGCAAGACATTTCAGCATATCCCTATTTCTCACTATTGTATCCCATGCAGAAAGCTGGTTAAGTGTTGCACTACAGTCTACAGCCATTGTAGTTCCAAATCAAGTTTGAGTATAGTGCATTAACAAGATAATCTTAGAATGCATTCGAACACGAAAGAGAATAAAATTTAATCTCATTCATCAATACTAGATCATGTATCTTAGCAGCGAGATCAACCAAGGATTGGAAGGATTCTGGTAATATGCTCCAATGGAATGCCATCTGCATTACTTTTCTTAAGCTCCGGATGGTTAAACTCATTACGAGGAAGGACGACAAGTTGGCCCTTGGTCTGATGTTTCTCTATAGCCCAACCAGAATTAGCAACATGGTGCTCGATAAACTTGTCTAGAGATAGACCTTCAATGTTGATTGCCTGTCAAATAATCCATTATTTAAAGACTACTAAGAAACAGAGCAAAGCATTTTACTTCTAGACCCATATGTTAGTTTTGGGTTTAAAAACCAGGTTCCGGATTTACACATCTAAATCTGGTTCTACTTTGGGATTTTGAAATTCGGTTTTATATAACCACAACACATATTAAACTACTCACACTTTCCAACACAATCAGTTCTCTCTCCTTGCACTTTAATATACCCGACAACAATATAATAGTATCACATCATTCATTATTACACATTAATTTAACATAATGTTAAATCCCACCCTACTCAAAATCCCAAAACTAACACATACCTTACAATTTATCGGGATAAATTCCCTAGATTTCAAAAACCGATATTTAAAAATCACTTGAAACCCAAAACAAACATCACATATGGAGAAAAAGAGTTAAAATGGGAGCCATACCTCAGCAAGAATGGACCTTGGAACTTTTTGATAAGTTAGTGATAGGACATGAACTGCATATGCTTGGATTGCTTGCTCGAAACCTGATAAAATTATTAATGTTAGTTCCCCATAAAGAAATCGTTGACTGAGAGCAGAAACTGGGGGCGAGCAACAAAGATTCTCAACAATTTAATGTTTGCAATGAAATATTCGCCCACATTATATTCAATAGAAAAAAAAATGCTCCTCCCAGCTATGAAGAAGTTAGAAGATATTCAAATATGAAGAAAAAAATTTGACCAACTTAATTGTTTAAGTTTTACAATTTTCAGATATAGTTCATGACAAATTTTCTAAAAACATATAACTGGATAGAACTGTAGCAATTCAAATTCATAGGCGTTCTGCAAATTCTTCCCAAAAATTGCAAAGACGTGCAACCAAAATGTGCATCAGAGAAAGAAAGTAAAAGATATGCAAGTGAAAAGCATATCACTCACTTAAATAATTGTTGCCCAAGGTCTGTACCAAATTTAAAGTGAATATTAATGCAATTTTCGTAGATGGGAAACTTGAGGTAATTGAAAAAATTTCTATCACATAAAGTACTGGAATAAAAACATAATGTTACATTTCCATAAATCATTAGATTGGTAGTCAGAAATTACAATGACAAGCAGCAAAATATTACATCTGAATGTACATAGAAATGAAAATAAATGTTCATCAACGTAAAAAATAATCTAAGGTATTCATATTGATTTAATTTTATATTAAAACCTTTAGGTTGTTGTTTAGCGTGATGGATTTGAGCTGTTGATTTCGAATCCATAAAACAACCCCATTGATGCTGTTTAGATGGTCATTCTACAATGTGAAATCAATTGCTTTTATTTTGAGTTGCTTTTTGAGTGACTTGAGAGGATATGTAGTCCAGTCCATATGGAATTCTTCCTCAAATCAGTAAGGATTTCCAGGAATTATTTAAATTTCTGACTTTATCATCAACTTGTTCAAATTTATCCTCAAACCAGATAACATGGAAAACAAGACAAGTACTTTATTTCAAAACATTTCAAGTTGTAAGAAAAGAATGCAAGTTACATGTTGCATACAACTTATCGAAAGTACAAGCAGACTAAGAGCAAACAAACAAAATAAACAAACCAAGCCTTTAATCCCAAATAATTGGGGTAGTCTACATGAACCAATAACAGAATCACATTACAAGTAGACTGTAGACTAAAGGCAAAATTGGTGTTGGAAGATGAATTTAATAAAGAAGTTTTGATTAAATCCCAAAAACCCTGAGTATGACATGTTCAGGATAATCTTGATAGACTGAGTCAGATTTCAGTATAGATTGTTCAGGAAGTTATCTGCACCATGTATAGTCAGCAGATATAGATCAGTAAGTTGCTGAAGAGAATGGAGACTCAGTAAGTAATTGAAGACACTGAAGACTCAGTATGTCACTGAAGACACTGAAGACTCAGTAAGTTGCTGAAGACACTGAAGACTCAGGATGTCACTAAAGACATTGAAGACTCAGTATGTCACTGAAGACACTGAAGACTCAGAAGATACTGAAGACCCAGTAATTACTGAAAACTCAGTAAGATACTGAATACTTAGTATAACCTGAATGTTCAGAGGCACTGAATAATATCTATCTGAAGACTACAAAAACTGAGAAAAACGCAAATATTCAGAAAAATAGATATTGTCCAAAACATTCATATGCAGACAAAAGGAACTAAGTCTAAGTGTTGTTTAAGGTTGTCTCATTCAGAAAGATTGACCAAAAAGAGCCGTTTTGTTTGTCTACACTCACTGAAGACAAGAACCAATCAGAGGAAGTCAACAATGTACTTTACTGACACTGAAAGCGACAGGACCCTGAATCATGTCAGTAGTACTAAGTTTCAGACTGCAAAAATTGGTGATTGACTACATGACTGCATATTTTCTAAAACATGCAAGGGAGAATTCAAACCCTAAATATAGTCGTTCATCAAACACCAGAAGAGGAAACCCTTGATATTATCTCCTCCAACGGATAGTTTTTCAAGAGTGACCTTGGTGAAGTTGCCTATATATACCAGTGACCCTTTACATTGAGAGGTTACGGGAAATTTCAAAGCAACTCAAGAGCTCATTCGTATTATTGCAAATTGAAGCACTCGAAAAACCCTAGAATTTCTCAAGTGTTTCACATTGGAGAGAGCTCACTATTCTAAGCCTAGAGTGATAGATATATCCAAAGCTTAGAAGAGATATCCTAGCCTTTGATTAGTTCTTATTGTAAAGGATATCTCACTCTAGTTGGAAACCAACCCAAAACTCAAACCCTTTGTTAAGGTAGTTTGTGTGTGTTTTGTTGGTGAGTTAGAGTTGTAAAGAGTTAGTAAGCTACAGTGAGTTAGCCAGAAAACTCTAGAGAAGAAGTTAGTAAGCAACTTGTGGTAGTCTGAACACTTGTGTGTGTTTGAGTTAGTAAGCTGCAGTGAGTCAGCCAGAAAACTCAAGGTAGAAAAGTGAGTAAGCTACAGTGAGTTAGCCAGAAAGCTTAAGGAAGTGGTTAAGGAATTTTTCTGAAGATCAAAGAGAGTGGAAGTAGGAGCTTGAGTCTCTGAACCACTATAATTGCTGTGTTGTTTTACTTTCTGTACTGCATTATTATCTGTTGCATGTTTTTCACTGAAAGCATAGTTCACTGATATTCAGTTGGAACCAATCCACTGAACTTGCATCAAATTGATCACAGCCTTAATCACTGTTTTATTGAAGGGAAGATTTTCAGCAAAGCTAAAACGAGTATAAACGAAGGGTCAATCATTCCGCACACTTGAGTAGCTAGAACAGATAGTTATCAAACTGAACTAACTCTACTGAGGGTTCAATAAGATAATTATCTGATCCAAGCGTCTCAGGATCTCTGATAAACTCAGGCTCAGTTGGGCTAATCTGAAGCTTTTGAAAGCAGCTCAGGATCATTGTCTCAGTAGACTTTGACTCAGGGCAATCCGTGCTTCTCAGGGCAAAATCATCAGGATAACCTGACCCATCTGACCTCAGTGAAAGAAAAGTTTTAAAAATCACTGAACACGTGTATTCCCCCCATACACGTGTGAGACTCGTTAGCACTGGGACCAACAAATGGTGTAATAACAATAATATCTGCAAGTACTATGCTAATATTTTGAAATTTTAATTAAGAATTACTAAAAACCGCCAAAAGGGTGGCCAACTTTACATACCTGGGACGACCTCTAATATGTGACGGCTCTTAGCAGCTTCATCCCAAAACTGGCGAAATCTGGCAGTCTGTGCATGAAGAAGAGGCATGAGAATATGAAACATATTTTTTACAACTCTCTATAAGTAATAAAAACAAAGGGAGCGTATTTCATGACATTTAAAAAGTAAAGAAGATGCTAGCTTACCTCCAAGTAGTGGGAGAGAACAATGAGAGTCTTGAATTGTTCTTCCATTTGCTAATATTTGCAATTAAAATAATGAAAACTTATTAGAATAATAAAACTCACAAGAGCGTAAAACCCAAATACAAAGTAAGGAAATGAAATGTTCATTGGACTAGAGCTAAAATGGTGTGAAACAATAACCGATGTAAGTTAAACAAAATAAGTAAAAGTATTCATATCCTACAAACAGTCAACAGCAATAGGCATGCTCTTGTTATTAGTAGTACATAGCATTTGGCCCAACAAAGTTGAAGAGTCATAATCGTAACAAGTCATCCAGTCTAAGGCAAACTTACTTCCTTAGTGCCAGCCAAAATAAAACTAAAATACCCTAGAAAAATTATAAGTTCCCACTTCAGAAATAAATCTATACTTCTGAGAACCTAAACTCAAGCTTTTCTGAAGTAGCTATTCCGTTTCTGATGTCCTATTTATGTTCACTGGGGACTGTTTGAAAAATGCTTATGCATTCATATGCCAGTAATTTGGCAACTCGATGAGTTATCCTTATAACATGAGAAAATGAAGCATTTTTTATATAATAATAGATGCACACGAGCTCTTCAAAATTTCAAATCAGGCGAAACTTTTACACAATTGAGATTGAGCTAAAAAGAAAAAAGTTGAGTTTTTACCACTCTTTCAGGAATTAAAAAGAGGCAGAGGCTGAAGTCAGGGGCCGGCATTGCCATCAGAGCCTGGTACACATAGACCACAATATCAAGTTAAGTATTGGGAAAAAAATTTAAAAAAAAAGGGGAAAGAAAAAGACACATAACGTTTATGCTACCTTGATCAAAATGCGAGCAACAATCTGAGTACTCATCCTCTCCGGCTCAAACTTTATTGTTGATTAAATAACAAAAAACAACATTATCAGCAACAAGTACTATAAATTAAACCTAAAAGGGGTTTAAAAAAGGAATCACAGTGAAACAAGGAGATTTACAACCGAAAAACAAAAAGGAGAAAGAAAAACCTGGTAGAGACGGAGAAGGCAAAGATTTGCATCCAAGCTGTAGGTTTGCGACGAAACCTACAATTACAGTAGCAAAGCAACACAAACAAATGACCAATTAATTACTCATTTCGCAAAATCAAAAACGTAAAAAAGAAAAATTAACACACAAATCTCATAATTAAAGGGGTGCAGCACTTGTTCATTGACGTAGTTCTCGAGATCAGGCAGGATATCGGGGTTGTAGGGATTGACGGCGACGAGTTGCTCCACGGTGTAAGACAACTCCGATTGCTGTTTCTGATTCGACGTCGTATTGCTTATCTCTCTCCCCATCTCTGCAATTCGTGCGCAACGCAAGCCTCTGTAATCGGGATTTGGTTTGAGTAAGCAAGAAAGTGGAGTTAGGGCTTCAATGATGTTTTAGTGGGCTTTGTCTATCTTTTACTGGGCTTCACACTCACATGACCAATATACCCACTTTCACTTATAACAATTATATCCATCTAACTAATTTGGGTGCACTCACAAATTAAGTGTATTTTAAAATATGTAATTTGTTGAACTGAAATAAGTTATGAAACATACTCTTACAATATTTCTTGTATGCAATGTGTATTTTATATTATATTTTAAAAACTTGCAACCTATTGCATTGAAATTTATTTGTTACACTAAAATGTGCAACTATATTTTATCATGAACACAAATTGTAAATTTCTAAAATACACTATAAAGTGCATGGTACATCTGGTGCACAGAAGATCCTCTTGTACTCTTATTGTAATGTGTTGCTCTCAATTTGTAAAACACACTATCACTTATAGTATACTAGTTTAATGTCCGCGTTTTACGCGGTGTTGGTCCCGGTGCAAACGAGTCTTACACGTGTATGGGGGGGGAATACACGTGTTCAGTGTTTTAAAAACTTTTTTCATCGAGGTCACTTAGGTCGATAATCCTCAAGATTAGGTTCTCGAGAAGACAGACGCTCTGAAATCAAAGTCTCATCGAGACAAAGGATCCCGAAATGCTTTCAGATACCTCGATAATCCCAATCGAGTCCCGAAAGTCGAGATCCCGAGTTGCTTGGATCGATAACTAACTTATCAATCCTCGAAGAGAGTTCGGTTTGGTAACTATCTGTTCTAGTTATCTTCGATCGTCTTGAAATGGTTGGCCTTTAGTTTATACTGCGTTTTAAGCTTTCTTTGAAAAACCTTCCCTTTATGAATTAGTGATTAAGCCGTGATTCAGTTATGCAACTTCAAATGATTGATTCCAACCAATGTCAAAAAAGTATGCTTTCAAAAATCAAGTCAATGCAACAATTAAGCACGAGATAAAGAAAGAATAAACAACACAAAGAATTATAGTGGTTTCGTAGACTCAAGCTCCTACGCCCACTCTCTCGATCCTCGGAGAAATTCACTAATCACTTCGAAGCTTTCTAACTACCTCGCGTAGTTTACTTACTCAACTCGGCCCGAGTTTTTACATTTACTCCAAGTAGTTTACTTTACTCAACCCGACCTTGAGTTTTTTCGACTACCTCCGTAGTTTACTTACTCAAACACAAACAAGCTTTTCGACTACCCTCAGAGCTTACTAACTTCTCTCTGTAGAGTTTTTTTGACTACTCCGCCAGAGTTTACTAACTCTTTACAACTCTTCTCACCAACAAACACACTCCAACTACCTTCTCGTGGGGTTTGGGGTTTCTCGGTTAGTTTCAACTAGGATGAGATATCCTTTACAATGAAGCACAATGCAAAGGGTTAGGATATCTCGACTAAGCTTTGATAAAGCTTATCAAGCGGCTTAGTATAGTGAGCTCTCTTCAATATAGAAGCACTTGGAAAATTCTAAGTTTTTCGAAAGTGCTTTAACTTTTGCAAGAATAAGTTTGAGCTCTTGAGTTGCGTATAAATTTCCCGTAACCTTACAATGTAGAGGTCACCAAGATTTATAGGCATACACCAAGGTCACTCTTGAAAACTATCCGTTGGAGAGATAAATTTCGTGAGTTTTCTCTTATGGTGTGTGAGAAACGGCTATATTTAGGGTTTGAAACTCCCTAACACGTTTTAGGCAATAAATTTTCATGTAGCCGGTCTTCACTTTTTGCGATCAAACTTTTGTACATCCGACATCCTTTTCAAATGACCACACGTCCTTTGTCGATTCCCGGGTATTGTCGTCGTCTTCCTCTTTTTTTTTTTTTGTCTCCAAAGTGAAAGGTAGACACCTTCAACGGCTCTTTTGGTTACAAACTCTGAGTTTGATATAACCTTAACAACACTTCTGACTTAGTTCCTTTTGTCTGCATTTGAATGTCTTGGCAAATATCTATTTTCTAAGGAATTGCGATCTTCTCAGTATTGCATCCTTCAGATAGATATATTCAGTGCCTCGAACATTCAGGTTCATACTGAGCATTCAAGACCTTCATCGAAGTCTTGATAATTCTCGCGGCCTTCAAAGATTCTTGATCTTCGATCTTGATTTTTGCTCTTGAGTCTTGAGTCTTGGTCTTCTCGAGTCTTGAGTCTTCGAGACATCTTGACCGATCTGACATCAATCTTCATCTTGAGCCTTCAGTTCTTGAAGATCATCTTGAGTCTTGATATCTCGATTTCAATCGAGTCTTGAACCTTCAGTTTCATATTGAAACTTCAGTTTCTTCAGAAATATACTGAGTTCTTCAGAGTCTTCAGAACCTATCCTGAACTATATCTGCTGACTATACACTTTGCAGATAATATCCTGAATACTCTAAAACTGAATCCTGACTCAACTATTAAGATCATTCTGAACATGTCATACTCAGGGGTTTTGGGATCTAATCAAAATCATATATCTTTTATTAAATTCATCTCCCAACAATTTCTCCCTTTTTGATGATGTCAAAACCTATCTTGTTACAAAACATATAACCTATACTCAGGTTTCAGTTTATCCTATTACAAGATTGGTTGTCTCCCAACAATTTCTTAAAACAGAGAAACTCCTAACAATTTATATCATTCAGTAATTTCTTCAGTAATGAATCTCTTTAAGTAGTTCATTACCAAATACTTAAACAATTTCCCCCATATTCAGACAATTTCTCCCTTATCAACATACAATCAGTTCAGAGACATTCATTCAGGCATATCAAAATAAAAGACATGTAAATAAGATAATGAGATATTATCTTTTGAGCATAATGATAAATCTTCATTGATGATTGGCTTGAGTTACAGATTACAATGAGTTTATCAACAAAATCAAAAAGACAAAAATTTAAAGATTACGTAATCTTCTCGAGTCTTGATCTTGATCTTCGATTTGGCTCTTGATCTTCTTTCTTCATTTTTTCATTCTCAACTTCATCAGCGGGCACCTCCAGGTCGAACATTCCGAAAAATCTCTTCTTCAGCTCATTTCTTTCCTTAATGATATCCGGACTGTTTCCTGTTAAACCCAACTGACCAGCATACTGAGCAATCTCTTGAGTAATGGCCTTCTCATTTACCAAGCCATTACCAAGTCTCGGATGAGGATAGGAATATGGACCAGGGGCTACTATCTGTACCTCTCCTTCATCCGCAAGGTTAATCCAAATTTCAGAGATACTTTGGATAGAAGGTTAGGAGATATTCAATGAATGCTTCATTCTGATCTGAGCTTTCCCCTCTCCATTCCCTGAGAACATCATAATTGAACCAGAAGGTTCTCTTGACCTCTTCCCACATATCGTTGAGTTTGATAGGCATCCATTTATCAACGTGGGGCCACTTTAGTGCTTTTGATGTCCCTTTCCTCTTGCTCGCAAACTTCCTGAATTCACTCCTTCGCTTCTGCTCTTCGTCTATCTTCTTTCTGATCACAGACGCTCCTGAGACCGAAGCAGCAGCTTTCTTAGCTTGTTCTATTTGGAGTGTCTTCAGAGCATCTCTCGTGTTGAAGACTTTCTTCTAAGGTTGAGACTCAGATTCTTCCGTTTCTTCATCATCCAGAATCAGCTTTCTCTGGATTGGCTTAGAAGTCTTCGCATGCTTGCTTACAGGTTGAACAATGCCCAAGGCTTTCCTCTTCATAGGCAAATCAGCAGCAGCTTGGCTTGTTCCAATCTTTGCTCTAGCACTTAGTTTCTCTCTTGCAACATCAAGTATGGTTTGCTCAGAAACTCGAGTGTAGATAGGCTTCTCCACCTGAGCGAACTTCAACTTCTCAGTAGCTTCGACTTCTCTTAAGGCTTTGGCTAGATTATACATTTCAGCATCTTTCTGAGCCTTCTTCTCTAAAGTACATGCCATGAACTTCCTGAGGTCCTCACCTTCCTTTTCCCCCTTCTTGGCACCGTAATTTGGAAGAAGTCTGGAGAGTGCTGTGTCCATGTGATATTGCTCTTTGCTCACACGCGAACCTCTCCTGCTATCTGATCTTGTTCGTCTTCCAGCCTCCATAGATGGTTCTTGGCCACAAAAAATTCTTCGGATAAATGGGCAAACTGGCCAGAGAGAGCCTCTTTGAACATCTCTGTCATCTTAGTAATGAGCATTGAGCTCATTTCCTCAACAACAGATTTTATCATCACTTCATTCCTCTCTACCAATTTCACCTCTAGAAATGCAGTTGACTCCTGGTGCTTCTGATTCATTTCAGCACTGAGCTCAGCCTTGACTCCCTCCAGCTTTTCATTCAGCTTATCTTCCATTTAGGTCATCTGTGAGGTCAGAGTATTTTGGATTAGCACCAGCTCTGAAGAGTGACTAAGACCTTCCATCTTCTGAGCTTGATTGGCCAATGTTTCTTCCATCTGAGCAATCTTGATCATCATTGGCTCAACCTTCTCAAGTTTCTCCATCAAGGGAGTGAGATCAATCTCAGGAACCTTCTGTACCTTCTGTGCGGTTTGATCATTCTGAGCTTCAGCTTCGTCCTGAGCTCCAGTCTCCAATCGAGCCTCGATCTGTTTTATCGAGACAATTGAAATTAAAGATAGAACTTTTCGACCACTTTGGCATAATTGTTAATAGTGCCAAAAGGTACCAAGAGTGCTAGCTTCATCGAGGTTGACCAATTTCAAAGTTGATCGGCAATGTAAGTCTCCTTTTCCATCCGAGACTAATCCTCAACATCTCCCCTGTTGGTCCCCATCTCCATCTTGAGATTTGTCTCCCGCCGCTTGGGGCACCAACTTCAAGTAGCTTTTTCTCTCAAATTAACTTCCTCTCAACCAAATCATCAAAATCGGAGTTTTTCATCCTCGAGCTTTGTCCTTCCCGAACCCCGAGAAGTCGGTCGAAAAAGGCTATCTCCTCATTCCACCGATCTTCCCTCTAAATGCAAAGAATATCAAGCATCTCGGAAGAGTCCGATTGAGGATGAACACATTGTCCTTAATCTAAAGAACAAGTCTTGCAGATCGCAGGTATGAGCCGAGCTCGAGGAAGCGGTCAAAATGAACCGTTCCCCTTGCTCCTCCACTCGCCTTCTTGACCTCGCCCTTAGCTTCTATCTCGGGCTCTGGTTCGATTTGAAACCTGGCGAGGATCAAAAGTAGATCACTTTCGAGGAGCTCATCAAGAATATTACGCTCACGAGTCTCGATAACCTCTGAAGGTTGTCTTGTCGGTCCTCGGTTTGCATCGATTGGGTTACGGGGCTGGTGACACTTCCTCCAGTTAGTTACGAGTTGGCTCTTCTAACTGTGCAGGTAACACTTTTTCGGTAGGAATCTCTGAGACACGAGTTCCTTTGAAAATTTCTGAAAATTTTATCGAACTTAGAGATGTCTCAAGCACCTCGAGAGAGACACACTCCTCGGTCTGTTCTTGTGCCTTTGAGATAACACGAGCCAAAACTTGCAATGGCGAACTCTGGCGGGTTGGCCCTCGGGTTGAATCTCGCCGAGAATCATTACCATCTTCATCGGTGAGAACCGCCAATCTTCTGCGCTTTGGGGCAAGGTTCTTCTGCTTCATTATTTTTTTTGCTGCTCCATCTTTGCCTCCAACAAAACCTTCCCCGGTTTTGTTGAGTCTCTTTTTTTCCGCCGCAACTGGTGATTCTACCTTCTTTTCTCTCTTCCCTCGGATGGCCTGCTTCTTCACAGCAATGGGCTTGAAGAGTATTTTGGACTTAGGAAATGAGGTCGAATTGGCGAAGATATCCTCCTCCTCTCTGCACATCTCCAAAATATAAGCAATTTTGGTGGCATGGTGGATCTTGCCTTTTATTGAGATCGCCCGCCAACCTTCTTCAAAACTTTGGTTCGCTCTCACCACCGTCTGAATCAAAAATTTCAGCGGTTTGAAGTCGATGGTGGGTGAGGCCTCGATTGCCGCCATCAATCTGAGCTTCGGGGTACTGATCTGCTCAAAACTCCCCGCAAGACTCATGATGCTCTTGCTCACAATATCCATCAACACACGATATTGTGGCTTTAAGTGCCTTTTATGCAATTAATCGCCTCAAATTTAACAGATTCTCGGCAATCATATCTAAGTACTCTCCGCTCTCTACCCGATATATACATCGCAGATCCTCTCCTCTATCACGAGCTCAAAAACATCATTGATTTTTTCGAACTATATACGATCCCTCTCAAAATCGATGTATTTGGACGATTTGCTCTAAATGTGATACATAATCTTAGAATGCATATGATCCTCTTCATCTATCTTCAAGTTATAGATGAATTGATTATCTCTTTCGCAAACTCACAGTCCAGTCGACTCTTGACTAGATGGGTGAGTTTAGCCAGTTGAATCATATGCAGAGCCTCCTCTTCTGGCTTTGAGTTGGTTGTGCTTTCGAGTGAGACAACGAACTCGTACCACGGCTTGTTGGTTTCGTCTAATCTCTCGAACAAGGTTGAGGCCATTTTAGATATTGATTGAAGAAATGAAGATTTTAAGGTTTTGAGTTTTTCTGGGCAAAGGGATTTTTATTTGCAGAGGATTTGGGAACGAAGGGTTTGATAAAATTTTGGCTTGAATGACTTATTGGGGTATATATAGCTTCAAAATCGTGGGGAATCGCGTTGGTTAGGTGAAAAACAACGGTTGAGATTAATCTCCGATTAATCGGGTATACAAACCGACGATCTCCGAAAAGTAAGCCGCCAAAACATCCTCATTGGTCATTAATGTAACAGAGCATTAAATGACTGTTAACCTTCTTCGGAATTTAAAACGATCCCGCCCAAAAACATTCCTCAGGTGTTTTTGTATTTATTGCAAATGATTACTGAGCTTTACTTAAGCAATAAATGAGTCGCATGAGTCATTACTTCTTCAGACTAATTTTCCCTCTATCAGTCTTCTTTGAAAGTAATCGACCTTGATAAAATGTCAAGATAATAATCTTGAAATCTTGAATAGGTTCAATGAAAGCTACTAAATCTTGACCTTCAAGAATCTGAGTTTCACGAGACTCCGATTCAAGATTTCCATTTTATCCTGAGCTTCTCAGTAGAATTCTGAGAAAACTTCATGCATCTGAAAATCTTCAACTTTTCAGATTTTACTCTATACATCTGGTTCTAACATCCCTAATTCAACTGAAAGTTCCTGAAATCTTGATTCCTCCAAAGGTTTAGTCAAGATATCAGCTCTTTGCTTATTAGTATGAATTTTCTCCATCCTTATGTCCTTCTTCTCGACATGATCTCTGATGAAGTGATGTCTGATATCCACATGCTTGCATCTGGTGTGCAATACCGGATTTTGTGAAATAGCAATGGCACTATTATTGTCACAAAATATTGGTACTTCATTGGCTACAACTTTATAATCCCTTAATTGTTGTCTGAGCGAAAGAATCGAAAGCACGCCAGACTTCCTCGCAAATGCCATGTATTCAACTTCAGTAGTACTTGTTGCTACTGAGGTCTGTTTATTTGAAAACCAAGATATCAGCTTACTTCCTAGAAATTGACAAGTTCCTAAAATGGACTTCCTATCACTTCTGCAACCTCCATAATCAGCATATGAGTAACCAGTCAATTCAAGGTTATCATCAGCTGGATACCATAATCCTCTATTCACTGTGCCTTTAAGATACTTCAAGATTTTTTCGGCGAAATTTCCATGTGACTAGCCTTAGGATTAGCTTGGTATCTTGCACATATCCCAACAAAGAAATGTTATTTCCTACCTACTTGTCAGAAGATATAGAGCAATGATCCAATGATTCCTCTATAATCGATGTGGCTTCTTGATTTGCCTTGAAATCGAGGATCCATCTTGTAGTTAGTATTCATGGGAATCCTAACTGCATTGCAATTCTGTACACCATATTTAGCAATCAGATCTCTGGTGTATTTTGCCTGGTTGATGAATATTCCTTCCTTTGATTGTTTCACTTGAAGACCTAGAAAGAAATTCATCTCTCCCATCATTGACATCTCAAACTTGCCTTTCATCAGTGTTGAAAATTTTTCACACAACTGATGGTTTGGAGATCCAAAAATGATGTCATCAACATATATCTGAACTAGTATGATATCCTCCCCATCCTCTATCCTGAACAGAGTTCTATCAACAGTTCCTTTGACAAAACCATGGTCAGTAAGAAACTGAGAAAAAGTATCATATCATGCTCTGGGTGCTTGTTTGAGACCATACAAGGCTTTTCTGAGCCTGTAAACTTGGTCATTTTGTTTGAAACCAGGAGGTTGTTCCACATAAACCTCTTCTTTAAGCACACCGTTCAGAAATGCACTTTTCACATCCATTTGATAGAATGTGAACTTCATGTGGGCAGCATATGCAAGAAACAATCGATGGCTTCTAGTCTTGCAACCGGTGCAAAGGTTTCATCATAATCCAAGCCTTCTTCTTGGGAATAACCTTGTCTGACTAGCCTTGCCTTTGTTTCTCACAATGTTGTTGTTTTCATCTCTTTTATTCTTGAAAACCCACTTGGTTCCAATGACATTGTGTCTTTCGTGTCTATCTACTAGCTCCCATACTTCATTCCTTGAGAATTGATTCAAATTTCATCTTGCATAAAGAAGAATCCAATGAGAATCTTGTAGAGCTTCACCAATCTCGGTAGGTTCTTTCTCCGATAGGAAGCAAATGAAATAGTGCACTCTCACCATGGAACCTTCTTGTTTTAACACCTTCGGTTAGATCACCCACAATCGACTTGTCGGATGACTATCTAACCATTTCCTTCTTGATGTTCCCCTTCAAGAGTATCCTCAACATTTGAAATGTTAGGTTCAATTAATTCAAGAAACTTCGGGGAACAACAGAAAAGGAGAAAGGAATCATCTTCCTCGTGGAAATTCTATTCGAACATTGTCGAGACATTTGTTCCCCTTTGGTTGATAGATTCAGAATTTGCCTCACCATGACCACATCTTCATTGACATCACATACCGAGTCTAAACCGGTGTCTGCTCGGATTGGTCACCTTTGGAGTGTTGGTTTTCCCGAGTCTCACCATCCCGGGATTTCCATCCCGAACTTCTTTATTCGAGTCCGAGTCACTCCAATCATAGGATGTGACCGACTTCTTCTTTTCGGTTCGATGGATGATTTATCTTTCGCTTCGCATAATCTGGTGATCCTCTTAGTCGGTTCATCTGATCATGTTCCTGTTTCTTCCGAACACAAATAGATTCATCAAAAAAAACATGAGGTGTTTCCTCCCCAATAAGAGTTCTCAGATTTGTAAACTCGAAAGCTTTTTATGACTTGAAATATCCTAAGAATATTCCTTCATCGGTTTTACTATCAAATGTTTTCAATGACCTTTACCATTATTGTGTATGAAACACTTGCAACCAAACACACGAAAAAGAAAGAAACAAGAGGCTTCCTTTCATTCCAAAGCTCATAGGGTGTTTTGCCTTGACTCTTGGTCAAAGATGGATCTATTATGAGAGTAGCATGCGGTGTTGATGACTTGAAATTTCAAAATCTTTTAGGAATATCGACTTTATCATTGTCCTTGCGAACTTCTTTCGTAGTCCTGTTCCTTCTTTCAAAGAACACTATTTTGTTGAGGGTCCTTGCGGTGATGTTTCATGTGAAATTCCATTCTCTGCACAATAATCGATATGATATGATTTATAAACTTCGGTTCCTTTGTCGATCTAATTTTGACCACACTCAGATTTTTCTCAATCTTCGAGCCTTTTCAAGAACTCTGGCGAATTTTGTTCGAGTCTCTTTCTTCTTGAGTAAGAATATGACCCAAGTATATCTTGAGTAGTCATCAACTACTACCAATGTGTATTTCCGCCATTAGTGCTTCTTGGTGTTATAGGACCAAAAAGATCCATATCAATGGCAAGTATTCTTTCAAAGAGAAACCTCAACTTTGCTTTTAAATGATGTTCTTATCTCTGTTTTCCTTTCTCTAGACGCATCACAAATATGTTCCTTCTCAATACTTCATTAAAGCAACCCTCTCTCACTAGAGCTAATCTTGCAAGCTTGTTCGGGGGTTTTGAAATTCGGGTGATTCATTCTTTTTTATGCCATAACCAACCGGGTATCTGTGGAACTTTTAGCAACTAAACATGTATCTTTAGGAGTTGAACTCCAATTAGCAAGATACACATTCCCTTTTCTTGTACCAACAAGAATACTTTCTCGTGATGTATCATCTTTCACAAAACATAAGTTCTTAGAGAACTCAACATTAAAACCCTTATCACGAAATTGGCTAATTGAAAGCAAGTTATGCTTCAATCCGGATACATATGAAACACCATGGATATGAATCGAGTCGATTTCCAAAGTTCCATATCCTTCATCGTCCCCTCGAGTTATCTCCAAAAGTGATCAGTGGGCCTCTTTGTTCAACATAGTCACCGAGTATCTTCTTGTATCCTGTCATATGTCTTGAACATCCACCGTCAAGATACCATATATCGAGCTTTTTTCATCTCTCGCTCATCGATTGCCATATGATCTTTAGTCGATTCAAAGGTGCCTTGTTTTCCTCCCGAAAAAATGATCAATTCTTAGGTACCCGGTTTGTGTAGGGTCCTACAAGGTTAGATGTACCTTTCGAATCCAAATCGCCTCGACAACTCTAATCACTTTAGAGTGGCTAATTTGTCTTCCATAAACATCAACATACACATCTACTACTCGGATGCCTTAGCGGTTTTACGTGTATGTGTGCTCGCTTTAGCATGAACATGGGCTTTTGAATTCTTATTTGGTTCAAGCCTTTTGTTCATTTGCTTTGGCTTCTGTGCAGCCGGTCTAAATCTTTGATGACTCAGGTTCAGATAACCTTTACCCTTAGGCAAGTGGGGTTCAGGTTATGCATCTTTGAAATGGGTCTTTCGATTATCTTGAGGACTTGGTCTCTTCAGTTGAGAATGTCTCTGCCGAGTGTTTCTCATCCGAGGATTCCTCTCGATGGTTCGATGTGGAGCCTTCGGTTTGCATTCTTAGCTTTGAGGCTTTGAAGTACTTTGTTCGAAACTTTCCAACCGATTGCTTTCGGGTTTTCTAGCCTTCACCCGAGGTTTGGGCTTTCTAATCTGATCATTCAGTTTTACTGAGACCATATGTCCTTTACCCTTGTCTAACACCTTGGGCATTACTTCAGTTTGAAGTGTAGGTGCCACTGGTTTTACAAAGATTGTCTTCTTGCTACTTTATGCAGCATTCAGATGACCTTGTGAGGTTCCCCCTGGAATGTATCCCAATCCAGATTTTATAGTGACAGATCTCTGGTAACTCTGAATTTCATCTATTACATTAGATGCATTATTCAATAGAGTTAACTTCTTCTGTGCACTATCCTCACAGTTCTGTAGAGTTTCATGCTTCTCAGAGAGGTCATTGAACTTAGTCCTGATTAGCTGAATCTATTCAGTGGATTTCTCTAGCTTTTCAGTTAGGGACATTATCAACTTCTCTTTCTCTGATAGTTGTACTTTCAGAACATCCAGTTCATCAGTAGCTCCCATTAATTGAGAAGTGATTTCAGTATTGCTAGAGTCTTTCCATTTTAGATTTTCAGCTTTCAGTTCCTTATTCTGCTCTTGAGTTCTATTTAGCAGTCCTTGCAAAACAGCATAGTCCTTCATCAGATTCTCAAAAGAATCCATCAGGTCAAAATGACTGTTTTCAGTGGAACTTGAAACTCTTGTGCTAGTGTAGGAGCAACAACAGAGAAAGAAGAGTTTACCTCCTCAATGGCCATCAGACAGATGTCATCACTTTCACTGTCTGAGAATATCTCATCTGAAGAGCTAGATCCCTCCTCAGAGTGTTCTTCTTCTGCAACCATGGCCTTTTTGCTTGAGAACTTCTGGTCTCTTTTAGCTTGCCTTTCTCTTCTCTCCTTAGCACTTAAATTTGGACAATCATACTGGAAGTGACCTTTCTTCTGGCAATTATAGCATCTGTTGGTATCATTATCCTGATCATTTTCTTCTTTGGACTTGGAGTCTTTCCTCTTGGATGAAGATCCTTCAGCTTTCAGGTCCTTCTTCTTCTCAGTTGATCTGTCCTCAGGTTTCTTCTGGTACCTGTGGTTCCTGTAATAGCTTTTGTATTTTCCAAATCTACTATTAAGTCTATCAAACCTCCTTGCCATCAGTGCTAGCTTTTCCTCAAGCTCATCCTGATGTTTGGCATGGGGGTTCTCAGACTCTCTAGTTTTACAGGTTTTATCTTTGGCTTTTAAAGCCACATTCTTACTCGATGAAGAATCATCTTTGCTGTCAGCCTTTTTGGATTTCTTATCAATTACAAATTCATAGGCCTTCAGCTCAGAGAAGACTTGTTGGTAGGGCATTGAATTAATGTTCTTGGTGTTTTCAATCACCACTGCATGAATATCTCATTTCTTAGAAAGACCTCTAAGAATTTTCAATGCTACTTCTCTTTGTGGATATTTCTTTCCAAGTGCATTTAGATCATTCATGATGCTAGTGAATCTGACTTCAAATTTGTCTATTGATTCACCATCATCAATTTCAAAACTATCAAACTTTCCAATTGCCACTGAAAGTTTATTTTCTTTTATAAGATCTGTGCCTTGGCACATAACAGCTAGTGTATCCCAAATCTCTTTAGCAGTATTACAGTGAGAGATCATTCCCATCACACCATCATCAATTGTACTGTATAGTGTGTCTTTTGCAATGTAGTCTAGATTGACTAACTTTCTCTCCTCAGGAGTCAGTTGGTCATCAGACTTAGGAAATTCTGCTCTCGGATTAATTCTCTCATCTTCTGTTCCTCTGGGATTCACCACAGTAAATTGTAATGGTCCTTGAGAGACCACTCTCCACATACGCTCATGTTTGGAATACAGATGAGCATGCATTCTCAGTCTCCATAGATCATAGTTCTCCACTGAGAACATGGGAAGTTTTTTAGAAGACATTTTTATCTGATCTTTTGAAAAGAAAAAAATTCAGCAAATAAGATTAGTTCAGATAGACCACAAGTATTTTTTTGAAAATAAAACTTTGGTCAACACAAAGAGGGTCAAGTTGAACCACCGCTTTCCGATACCACTTGTTGGTCCCGGCTGAACGAAGTCTTACACGTGTATGGGGGGGAATACACGTGTTCGGTGTTTTTAAAACTTTTTTTCTTCGAGGTCACTTGGGGTCGATAATCCTCAAGATTAGGTTCTCGAGAAGTGTAGATCGCTCTCGAGTCAAAGTCTCATCGAGACAAAGATCCCGAAATGCTTTCAGATACCTCGATAATCCCAACCGAGTCCTCGAGTGTCGAGATCCCGAGTTGCTTGGATCGATAACTAACTTATCAATCCTCGGAAGAGAGTTCAGTTTGGTAACTATCTGTTCTAGTTACTCGACCGTCTTGAATGGTTGGCCTTTTAGTTTATACTGCGTTTTAAGCTTTGTTTGAAAACCTTCCCTTTATGAATTAGTGATTAAGTCGTGATTCAGTTATGCAACTTCAGTGGATTGATTCCAACTGAATGTCAGTTAAAAGTATGTTGGGATTATACTGAAAAGTATGCTTTTTTACTTTGTATAATCAAAACTGATTTTTCAGACTTATTTACTGAAATAAATTGTTTATAATCGATGCTTTAAATATGATTGAATGTTATATATATTTATTTGCATAACTGTTCAATAATTAAATGCGTGTTACATCAGAAGTTAATTTAGTGATACCGGATCACGAAGATTAAATTAACGATCCTTTGTAACTAAAAAAAGTACGCCATTCACGACCTAGATGGAAATGAACAACCATCGCGAAAGGTTGAGGTGTAAGGCTCAGATTGGTTTGTCTTGACCAAGAGATTACACTAGTGCATGACTAATGCTACCAATAGGACCTGAGGAGGATAAATTCTTGAGCCCAACAAGGAAGAATTAGACCTCGATGGTTCGTTGTTTCTTAACCTTCCCTTAAATAGGATCACGTGGGATTGGTAACTATTGCTTTGACTTATCATGGGTAGCTTAATCGTAGAGAGATTCAATACTTTTTATCTTGGGCAATATTATTGGTCACATGTGATTGCTAAGATTTAATACTGAAGAATCGTGTGCAAAAATACGCTTGCTTGATTTGCCCCCCCTGGGAGGTTCATAAGCTTTATCATACCAAATCTTGCAAGTGGAATTTGTTTCCCAGATGAATAACAATGTTGAACCGTTCTCGACCAAGGACAAAAGATATTAATTAACGGGAAAGCTATTTCAAAGGCTTGAATTAATTAATGGGCTAGATAATCTTAAACACGGAAATAATGACCGGAGCCATATTGATTGTAATATGGGTTAAGATGGATAGTGCAATATTAATTATGTAGTGGGATTAATTAATATTTATGGGCTTGAATTATATTGTGGCAATATTAGATATTCAAGATCCATTAGAAGGTCCAATCTTAATTCTCCTAAAGGCCCCCTGAGTAGCCCAATATATAGTCCAATAACTGAAAAGGTGATTAAAATAAAATAAATATTGTTGCTTATATTTCCTCTATTTTTTTCGAAAATTATGGATAAAAGAGGGAGAAAGATTTCTTTGAATTTTGTTATGGAATGAAGATATGTATTCTTGGAATACAAGATTATCTCATTAAATTCAAGAAATCTCCCACTTGGTTATTCATGAGGTAAATTTCGAAATTTTGGAAATATAGTGGGCAAGAAAGATTTTCTTAAAAAGATATTATGGAAGATATGTATTTCTTGAAATACAAGAATATCTCATAAATTCAAGAAGATCCAAATCTTGGATTCTTGCACACTTAATATTTTTGAAAATTATGCCATAATAGAGGAGGTGGGATTTTTGTGGAATATTTTAATTATGGGAAAAAGAATATATGGGATATATTCAAGATTTCTTGGTGACCAAGAAAAGTCTTTTCCCACATTGAAAATTTACTAAAATTTTGTTCACCCTCTCTCCTATAAATAGGGGATGATTAGTTCATTCCCAAGTACAATTCCATGTGCTGGAAATATTAGCAAATCCACGAAAGTGGTGCAACAAAGTTTATTTTTTTCCTTTTGTTAATTGTTCGCGAGTATCCTTCCACCGGATTGTCGAGCAAGGGCTAAGGGAATACTTGGGAAGTCCTTTTGGTTAGTCCGTCCGACCAAAGTCACTGCCATCTCGAGAGGTACGTTCACGTAAACCCGTAGATTCCGCATGCGTAGGTTTTACGTGGCTTTTTATATGCATGATATGTTGTTGCAATTATTATTTGAATTAATATAGGATTAATTCATGCTAGTAATAATTAATGAATTAAATTTGTATTTAAATATTCACCCGAATAGATCTGCAAAATCATTCCCCAACAATCGCATCGAGCCAATTGTTTTGCTCAATTTTTTTAATTGTAATTTAATTAAGTAGACATTAAATTTGAAATTGATAGTAGAACTGTTAGATCTATTTTGCGGTATCCAATTGTCATGGATTTTAATGTTTTATTTTGCATGCATATAAACCGTGGTTTTTAATTCGATTCGTCGATTTGTTTTTTTTGCCTCGCGAAAAATCCACGAGTAGACTAGATTTGTTTGATTTGATCAATGTAATAGATTAGTTAGATCTATGTTTATTTATTTTTTTTTTGTAAATAAATTGTAACCGGATCGGAAACTAAAAGACGAAGAATTAAAGGACGAAATCCGTAATCAGCGGAGGGGTATGGCTACCGCACGTTTACGCAGGCGAGGCAGGCCGGGCCGAGCGCGAGATTTGAGGGCACACAAGAGGGGCTTGGCCGCCCAAAGCCGAAGTGACGGGTACCAAGACGCTGGCGCTACAAGGACGCGAAGGCCGCTGGAGGACGCGGGCGAGGCGGAGGTGGGCGGAATAAGGGTCTTGACGGATAGCTGGGATGACGTGGTTACCCGCCGAGGATCGCCTAACTCTGCCGAGGCGTGCCGAGGCAAGGACGCGGGTCACAGCGGAGCGAGGCCGCTTAAAGGCGCCCAAGGCTAAGTGACGGAGGATGACGCGGCATCCCTGGCGAGCAATTGCCTGGGCGTGGCGGTTCGAGGCAAGTATTTTTCCCGAGATGAACGAGTGGGAGAAATTCGAGACGTGTTTCTTCAAGATCAAGTCAAGAAAAATCAAACCATGACAGTTGGATAATTTGTGCCCAATATGTTTATTTTTTACGCTTTTGCTTGATTTATTTGTCTATCTTATGCTTTATTTAATTTGTTTAAATGTGTTTGCATGAGGGTTGCCAAATGGAAAAATCTCAACTTCAAAATTACTAAGTATGTTTTAAATAATTAATTGACAATTTTATTCCGGATAATAAAATAGAATTAATTTTGACCTCCATGATTTATTTATTTGTGAATTCTTTTGGAAAAATTCCCCACGGACGGGCCGAAAGATAGGTTTCACATGAATGAATTCGAATCGGATGATTGTGGGTTATTACTAGTGGCGGCGAAGACCCTCCCCACGAGGCTCGATCAAAAGCGAAATAGTAATCCTGTATTTAATCATGGTTATTACTTAGGTATAAAATTGATATGCATATACTTCCCCAAGTCCTGTCGATTTTATATTGGTCAAGTGGGAGCCAACTATTAATCTGGATATTAAAGGTTTGTAACTGGTTCTTGTTTGTAACTTGCTTGAATGTGTTTAAATAATGACCCACCCCACGTGGCTTATTTAAACTGTTTTGAGATGTTGGCTGATGCATGTTCATATTTTTTTTTTTGAGATTTTAAAATATGATGAAATGTGATCGAACCTTGTGATATACTTGTGCTATTGCAGTATAGTTGTTTATTTCGATTCAAAGATGTCGTTACCTTTTAATCCATTTGTTATTATACTTAAAAGTCAATACAATATGTATGGAAACTATATTGATTGAAAATTATAATTGTCCTAATCGCACAAAAAGCACAAGTGGATTTTGACACACAAAAATCGATGAGCCAACCGACGAGTCAAAACACGCGGGACTCGTCGGATCACCTTCTTGAGACATGTCGTCATTGAAAATGGTGGAGGAAAAAACCCGTAAGGGATTACGTCCTCAAAATAGATGGCCCATCCGAACAAACTTGAGATTCTCGAGTGCATATTATGATCTAGAGACTCGGATGAATTTGGTACTTCATTCTCTTGCCTGAAAAGGTTTTTGAGCATTTTGGTCTCGCTATCTAATTTGTTGCAAACTTTTGGACTCGGCAAAATGATGATAAGGCACCAAACTCAAGCTTTGATTTTGCAAGTGGTCCGTCTTCATCTTCTTGGCCAAGGGTAGGCAAGATAAAGAAGAGGACCAAAGGCCATAAGCAATAAAACTCCACTGTTGCCAAGGGCAATGGTAAGATGAGGAATGCTTGTTGAGTCAAGGAAAATCCAAAGAGGAAATGCTTAAGCTGCGGTGAGAGAGGACAATGGAGTTTTTGCCTGTTCCAACCCCAAAAGGGAGGAAAAAAGAAAAGGTAATTCTCACACACTAGTTGTTGAAACTTGTTTAGCGGCGTATACTTCTCATTCGTGGGTGGTTGATACGAGATCCACTAATCATGTTGGCTTCACGGGTTCTAAATGATCCGGCAACGTAGTGGGAGTGAGATCCTCATCACACTAGGTAACGTTACGAAAGTAGAAGACATTGCAATGCTACGTAAGTGGAAGATATTGGAATGGTAGTAACGATTATTGCAATACTACGCAAGTAGCAGACATTGCAATGCTACATAAGTAGCAGTTAAAGCAGTGGGAGAAGTGCACCTATCTTTTGAAGATAAAGTTTTTTGAGATTATCTTTGTGTTCCCAGTTTTAGAAAGAATTCACTTTCAGTTTCTAAAATTCGATTAAAGAACACTAAGTTTCTTCTAATAAGAATGACATCATTTTTGAAATGATGAGTGTATCTATTACGGGACATTGATGGAAAATCTCTATACAATTAACTGTGCAAACCACTCACGAAATGTATCCTATAACACATCAACTGTTTCCGAGAAAATAAAACGTTCATTAGACGTGAACGAGACACTTCTTTGGCATCTAAGATTAGGTCATATAAATCCAAAGAGGATCCAAAGGTTGGTGAAAGATGGTTCACTGGAGCGTCTCCAAGTTGAATCGATTCCAACCTGCGAATCATGTTTGGAGGGTAATATGACCAAGATGGCATTTGGAGCCAAGGGGAATGGGGCTAAAGAAGTGATAGAGATCGTTCACATAGATGTATGTAGTCAAATGTCAACCAAAGCAAGATGAGGTTATGAGTAATTTTATTGATGATTACTCAAGGTACATTTTCCTTATGAAGCATGAATCTGAGACCTTTGAGAAATTCTAAGAATTTAAGGCTCAACCAGAGAATCATGTGGAAAACGTATCAAGTCTCTACGATCTGATCCTGGAGGCGAATACCTCAGCGATGAGTTTTTGAACTACTTATCTGATGAAGGGATTGTATCCCAGCTCACCGCGCCCGGAACCCCTCAACAAAATGGGGATTGCAGAGCGAAGCAACATAATTCTTTTGGAAATGGTTAGATCAATGATGAGTTATGCGGATCTTCCCGAGTCGCTTACGGGGTCATGCCTTGAAAAACAAATGACTTACATTCTCGAACGTGGTGCTATCCAAATCGGTTCCCGAACCCCAAAGAATTGTGGACCGGACGCAAGTCTAGTATGAGACACATGAGAACTTTGGGGTGTCCGCCTACGTGTTGGACAAGAAAAACCAGAAAATGGATCCTCGATCAAAATTAAGGTCGCTTTTGTAGGATACCCCGGGAACAAAAGGGTGAATGTTCTATAGTTCAAGATCAAAAGGTGGACATCCGCACCCACTTAAGATTTTGGAAGAAAACTATAGAACCAAAGAAAACCCAGAAGTGAGATTACCTTAAATGAGCTTAGAGGGCAAACCTCGGGTGCCCTCTGTACTAGATGATATACCAAACGATACATTTTCACAACCGAGCCTCGTTATAGTGGGAGGGTTGTTAGACGACCCCAAGAGATTCATCGGAATAGGAGAGTCCTCGGACTTGATTCCCTAATCGCACCCATGGACATATAACGAGGCACTCTAAGATAAGGATGCAGATTCTTGGCAAATAGCAATGAAAACCAAAATGGGTTCTATGTTTCATAATAGAGTGTGGGAGCTAGTTGAACCACTTAATGGGGTCAGACCCATTAGATTCAAGTGGGTATATAAGAGGAAAAGAGGACTGGACGTGAAGGTTGAAACCTTTAAAAGCAAGACTAATGGCGAAAGGTTATACTCGAAAAAGAAGGGATCGATTATGAGGAAACTTTTTTTCTTTGTAGCCATGCTTGAGTCCATCCGTATTCTCTTATCGATTGTTTGCGCATTTTTCGACTTTGAAGTCCGGCAAATAGATGTCAAGACGAATTTTCCTTAACTAAGTCTTGATAAAGAGATCTATATGCAACAACCCCATGTTTTCATTGAAACAGGCCAAGAACACCTAGTTTGTAAAGCTCAAGAGGTCCATTTACGGACTCAAACAGGCATCCAGAGCTTAGAACCAATGTTTTGATCATGTTATAAAGTCTTATGGGTTTGATCAAAATGTTTTTGAAAGTTGTGTGTATAAAAGCGTGTCGGGACTGCATTGGTATTCTTAGTACTATACGTAGATGACATTGTGATCATCGGGAACGATGTGAATGTGTGGTCAGACGTAAGGGCATGGTGTTTCAAAATAGTTTGATATGAAAGACTTAGGGAAAGCCGGACACATCCTTGGGATCAAGATTACTCGAGATCGCAAGAAAATGATGATCGGGTTATCGCAAGTATTCATACATTGACACTGGTTTTAAAACGATTCAGCATGCAAGATTCCAAGAAAGGATTCATACTTTTCAGACTTGGAATCCATCTATCCAAGAAAATGTCCCCTAAGACGCAAAAGGAGATAGATGACATGAAAGGCATTCCTTGTGCTTGGTACCAGAGGAAACCTTATGTATGCAATGTCGTATGCGAGACCGATATATATGCTTTTGTCAGTAGGCATGGTAGCAAGATATCGAGTAACCCAGGAAAGCAAATCGACGACGCTTAAAAACATTCTCAAGTATCCGAAAAGAACTTCGGGATAGAATGTTGATTTATCGATCGATACTCAAATCCCCATCTGGCCACACTACGGACTCGGATTTCCAATCGACATATAGATTCCAAAAATTATCTGCCTCAGTTAGTGTGTTTCCATTTGGGAAGTGTAGCCATCAAATGGACGAGTGTGAAGCAGAAATGCATCACTGACTCAACCATGGGACTCGGGTAAGTAGCTGCTTGTGAAGCAGTGAAAGAACCGATTGGGCTCTAGATCTTCTTAGTGGACTTGGATGGTGTTACAATTTGTCTAGCAATATCTCGCTAGGGGGCGCTTGCAAATTCAAGAGAACCAAGAGTCCACGAGTCAAACAAACACATTAAAGGAAAGACATCTTATACGAGAAATCGTTAAGAGAGGAGATATAGATGTGGCAAAGATAGCGTCTGAGGATGATTCACTAAAATTCTTTTCCCACCAAGAAAAGTCTTTTCCCACATTGAAAATTCACTAAAATTTCGTTCACCCTCTCTCTTATAAATAGGGGATGATTAGTTCATTCCCAAGTACAATTCCATGTGCTGGAAATATTAGCAAATCCACGAAAGTGGTGCAACAAAGTTTATTTTTTTCCTTTTGTTAATTGTTCGCGAGTATCCTTCCACCGGATTGTCGAGCAAGGGCTAAGGGAATACTTGGGAAGTCCTTTTGGTTAGTCCGTCCGATCAAGTCAATTGCCATCCCGAGAGGTACGTTCACGTAAACCCGTAGATTCCGCATGCGTAGGTTTTACGTGGCTTTTTATATGCATGATATGTTGTTGCAATTATTATTTGAATTAATATAGGATTAATTCATGCTAGTAATAATTAATGAATTAAATTTGTATTTAAATATTCACCCCGAATAGATCTCTGCAAATCATTCCCCAACAAAGTATGCTTTCAAAATCAAGTCAATGCAACAATTAAACACAGATAAGGAAAGCAATAAACAACACAACAATTATAGTGGTTCAGAGACTCAAGCTCCTACGTCCACTCTCTCTGATCCTCAGAGAAATTCACTAATCACTTCGAGCTTTCTGACTACCTCGCGTAGTTTACTTACTCAACTTCGTACCGAGTTTTCTCGACTACTCCACGTAGTTTACTTACTCAACCCGACCTTGAGTTTTCTGACTACCTCCGTAGTTTACTTACTCAAACACAAACAAGCTTTCAGACTACCCCTGTAGCTTACTAACTTCTCCTCTAGAGTTTCTGACTACTCCGCGTAGTTTACTAACTCTTTACAACTCTTCTCACCAACAAACACACTCCAACTACCTTCTCAAGGGTTTGGGGTTTCTCGGTTGGTTTCCAACTAGGATGAGATATCCTTTACAATGAAGCACAATGCAAAGGGTTAGGATATCTCGACTAAGCTTTGGATAAAGCTCGGCTTAGTATAGTGAGCTCTCTTCAATATAGAAGCACTTGGGAAATTCTAAGTTTTTCGAGTGCTTTAACTTTTGCAAGAATAAGTTTGAGCTCTTGAGTTGCGTATAAATTTCCGTAACCTTACAATGTAGAGGGTCACCAGTATTTATAGGCATACACCAAGGTCACTCTTGAAAACTATCCGTTGGAGAGATAACTTCGTGAGTTTCCTCTTATGGTGTGTGAGAAACGGCTATATTTAGGGTTTGAAACTCCCTAACACGTTTTAGGCAATAGCCTTTCATGTAGTCTGTCTTCACTTTTTTCGATGCGAACTATTGTACATCCGACATCTTTTTTCAAATGACCACATCCTTTGTCGATGTCGATATGGTACAATGTCGTCTTCTCTTTTGACTTTTGTCTCCAGTTAAAGGTAGACACCTTCAACGACTCTTTTGGTTACAAACTCTGAGTTTGATATAACCTTAACAACACTTCTGACTTAGTTCCTTTTGTCTGCATTTGAATGTCTTGGCAAATATCTATTTTCTAAGGAATTGCGATCTTCTCAGTATTGCATCCTTCAGATAGATATATTCAGTGCCTCGGAACATTCAGTTCATCTTTGAGTATTCAAGACCTTCTCGAGTCTTCGCAATTCATGCCTTCAATATTCTTGATCTTGATCTTGATCTTGATCTTGCGTCTTCAAAGTCTTCTGAGTTTTCAGGGTCTTCTGAGTCTTCAGAGTCTTCGAGACATATCTTGGTGATACATCAATCTTCATCTTTGAGCCTTCAGTTCTTGAGATCATCTTTGAAGTCTTGATATCTCGATTTCAAATCGAGTTTTGAACCTTCGATTTATCAAACTTCAGTTTCTTCAGAAACATACTGAGTTCTTCAGAGTCTTCAGAACCTATCCTGAACTATATCTGCTGACTATACACTTTGCAGATAATATCCCGAATACTCTAAAACTGAATCCTGACTCAACTATTAAGATCATTCTGAACATGTCATATTCAGGGGTTTTGGGATCTAATCAAAATCATATATCTTTTATTAAATTCATCTCCCAACACGCGGATTTCAATTAAAAAATACAACATACTCATTAAATAATATATTTAATAATTAAAAATATAAATATATACATGAAATATGAATTAATAATTATTCAAAGGGTATATTAACAACTTTGCTTAAATCTTAGAATAAAATTATTATGTCAAATATTAATCATTCCTTTTAATATGAAGTTGAAACCTGAAAATTAAAACAACATAAACCGATTAAGAAAAAAAATAAAAAATAAATGAAACAACGTTAAAAAAAATATTAATATATTAATTAATATGTATTAATAAATAAATAAATAAAAGTGAATGAATTATAATATAAAATATTTTGTTACATAAAATAAATTAAGATATACGTAAGAACAATAATAAAACAAAATTAATAATTAAAGAAATAATAATTAAATATAATTCACATTAACATAAAATACATTTAGATTGAATATTTTACTTATATTAAATTAAGTCAAAATAAAAATTAACTAAACAAAAATAAATGAAGCATATAATAAAGTTAAATAAATAAAATATAAAATAATAAATATTAGTTACACATTTTATAACATTCATACATACTTTAATTATCTAAATAATTAGAAAATAATTATATTGTGACATGTCATCATTATCTATAGATCAAATTCATTATTTTCTTTTTACATAATCCTCATTTCTTAATTAGGCGACACATCATCGAAATTCACAATAATGCGACACATATGAAGTATAAATTTCATATTTGTTTGTTGAGTGATGTTTTCAAAATCGATGTATGATAAAATATTAGATATAAAATAAAGGTTAATACAAAAAAGTTAATGCTCAATAAAATAAATATTCAAGATATTTAAAATTTTATAGATTAACTTAGTTTCTAATTAACATAAATATAATTTAAGATGTGCATGGTTCAAACTTTAATAATTGTAATTTTTTTATTAAACTACATATTAAAATGTCACATGGATGCCACATATTGCTACAAACTAATAAAAAAATAACACATTAATACAATAAAATGTAACCTCTCATCCAAATTAATTTCAAGATGACACATCATCCAAATTAACCACAAGATGACACATCATCAAAAAAAACTATCTATTAGTATATATAGGGAATAGGGAATAGGAATAGGGAATATAGGGAATAGGGAATAGGGAATAGGGAATAGGGATAGGGATTTGTCATAAATGTGTTGGCCATAAATTGTTTGCAATAAATATTTTAAGTTGTAATTTATTTACCACTATTCAAATTTTAGATTAAACAAAAAATTTAAATTTAATTTGCAGTTAAGCTTAAATAAAAAAGACAGAGTATTATATTCACTATTTTTATCGAAAACCACTAACATTTTTACAAATAAAGTGTTGATCCTTACAAATAATAATAATAATAATAATAATAATGGTATAGGATGAACATGGTGCACATAATACCTTCTCATTAAAATATGATTAATATTTTTTAAGAGAATATTACTATCGATATCTCTAGATATGAAATCACTGCTTCTCAGTGAGCTAAATCAACTCAACATCAAACAAGTATAAATAGAATGAAAAACAAGGTGTGTAAGAGAGGACTCTGAAACAGTTCTTGCGGAAAAAACTACACGAAACCACGTTGTAGGGGGCACCGGCGACTCTCCTTTAGCGTTTGGTGTTCTTTCTGATGGGGTTGGGAGTTCAAATCGGGCAAATTTTGTGATGATTTGTAAGTTGTTTGTAGATAGGAGTTACAACAACAGAATGAGGGAGTAAGATGGTGATGTTCTCTTTTCATGTGTAGAGCCGACACTGAGGATGTGCGGGTTTTTTTTTTTTATTATTGTTTTGTATACTAAAATATGAGTTATATCGTGATAAAGTTAAAGGCTATTAGCCTAATTGGGAGGCATTGTGCAAAGGAACAACAATCTCTGAGATCATTCCCAATGGAGCGTTACATCTTCTTATTATCTACACGTAGCCTTGAAGATGATCTTTAACAAATACAAGTTATTAAAGATAGTCTGGAAGATTCAACACTACATGTAGAATGTACTATTCATAACATTACATTTTTTTTTAAATACAATTTACATTTTATTATATTTTCTTTTCATTATTATTATTTGTGAAAATTATTATTTATTACATTTATACAATGTAAAATTATTTTAAACTAAATAATAAAGTTCTAAGATAAATAATTAAAACACACAAAATACAATAAATTAAAATACATTAATCATAAAATAAATTACATAGTTCATAATTAAATCGCACAAATACATTAAAATACATAAAATGCTAAAAAAAATAAAAATTCATAATTAAATCACACAAAATACATTAAAATTCAAATCATGATTCTTAAGCTAAAAAAGTACGATACATGAAATTAAACGTCCTAATTAAAAAGGTCTGAGATTACTTTCTGACCCTCCAAGATCACCAAAATTTACCCCATACATGTTAAAACATCATTAATTGGTGGTTGTTGAAGACTTTCAGCATTTTTTCGATCAATATTTTCTTGTTGCATCCGAACAAATGCACGTTTATTCATTTTCTTGTATCGTGTGTATTTGTTTAATCTTTAAAGTGCTATTGACATATTGTTATGTTTTTAATATGTATGGTTGTATTTTATCATGAAATTTAATTTAATGTCATTTTTATAAATTTTGTCTTTTTTATATACATAAATATGTAATAAAAAATAATTATATTTGATAATAAGAGTATAAAATTTATTAAGTTTAGAATTGTATAATGCGGATTTGATCATATGCCCGCAGGTGGACACAAACTTATATGCTCACCGCTTATGTGGCGCGCCACATATGCAAGGTCCCACCATCATTTAATTAATTCAATCTTCTCATTAATTATATAAACCTGAACCCTAAACCATGAACCATTCGGGCCGGGTGAACCATGAACCACTCGGGCCGGGTTCGGCCGGGTTGGGTCCGGGTCGCGTAAAAAATATTTAATTATATAAACCTAAATCATGAACCATTCGGTCGGGTGAACCATGAACCACTAGGGTCAGGTTTGGGTTCGGGTCGGGTTGAGTCCAGGTCGGGTAAATTTTTTTAATATAATTAATGAAATTGGGTAAAGTATGGAATATATATAAATGAGAAGATTGAATTAATTGGAAACTAATTAAATGATGGTGGATATCTTGCATATGTGGCCACAAGCGGTGGGCATATAAGTTTGTGTCCACCTGCGGGCATATGATCAAATTCATTGTATAATGTATTAATTAAATTTAGATTGTATAGTTTAATTTAATAAAAATTAAAAATAATATATGTAGTTTAAAATGTAGCATCAACGGTTGGAGAAAAAATCAAATTTAGCGCGAACTGTTACACTACACTAGCTCAACTTCGCGCTAATGTAGCGTCAACAGTTGGGAATGCTCTAAGGTTCAACCTCTAACAAATGTGATTTTTTTCTTTTTTCACCCAGACCGCTCTTTCTTACTTTAGTTTTTCCTAATCTAATTCTGCAATTTGCTCAATTTTCCAAAAATATCTTTTTCCTTTTAAAAATAATTATAACCTTCACTTGCTTCATTTGATGTCTCCTATTCCTTTTTGCCTTTTCTTTTTACATTTTCTCCCTTCTTCTTCATTTGCTTTTTATTTCTTAAAAAAAGTTTTATTCATCCTATATAATTAGAAAATTAAAAAAATGTGCTAAAAATTAATATTGTCTTTTTAATAATGTACATGTTGTTTAAGTTATTTAATTCAGATGTAGTTTAGGTTTATACATTCATAAATTTTACTTAATATACTATACATGTGCATTAAATCAATAATTTTATGTATAACTCAATACATTTGTTTAGGTTTTTTTTTTTAATAAATGTAAAGGTCATAAGTATTTTATTGCACAGAGACCCTTTAAATTATTGGACCGGCCATGTTCATATGAGGGGGATATGAAATGGGTTATCAAGAACTAATCATGGCATTTCGACGGAGCATTGTTCGCGATTAAGGCATTGACGAGAAACGAGCAACCAACGTAAGTAATTTGCACATTTCAATAAAATAAGTTGCACGATTCTAAAATATATTATGAGTGCACGATGCACTTAAATGTACATGATAACCACTCCTAAATATAATAGGAATGAGACACTGGGGCCTGAGTGATTGAAGTTTGGGCTGGACTTGAAAGCTTAACCCATTCGAAATCAAAAGATACTTAGTTAAACATGGAGATAGTGTCACCAGAAGGAAGTTTTACTTTTAAAATATTATCTTACATTCATTTTAAAAAGTGACGCAAAATTTGTTCTTCATCAAAATAGGTTTACCAATCATTTGCAAACTTAGGTGAATTAATATCAAAGTTAGAATGATCGAGTTTAATTGATTTATAAAGTTATCTTTTAAAAGGGACTTTTAAAATTATGTTAAAATCAAAAAATGATTCTAAAAACAATCACAAGATGACATGTTATCTGAGTAATTATTGTTTCACTAGCACATAACCCCCGCGTACTACACGAGATTCAAAATAATATTTTTACTATTAATTTTAAATTACTGAAATGAGTATGATATCTAATTTTAATGTGATGAAGTAATTTAAAATAAGAAATGAATGAAAATATGTTCATACAACATTATAAAATAAAAATTATGTCTATAATTGAACTAATCAAACTAATTAAATATTTGAAGTATTTAATTTAAAATTAATTATATAAAAACTATTTTCAGTCTAGCATAGTATGCCAGGTTACATGATAGTGATATTTAAAAGAATAAGAGGATGTATAAATTAATAAATTATGGGGTGATATTTAAAAATTAATTGCCATAGAAACCTCTTTGAATTTTCTAATAAATGTCTTCAGAAAAAGATGAGACGAAAAAAACTGGATACATATGAAGAAATTTTTTAGACAGACGCGATAAAAAAATGGTAAAAAAATAAGAATTAAAATATTTATATTAACTCTATTTTACAAAAGATTGAATGAGATAAATTAAATTAGAAAACATAATATCAGGATTTAAAAATTATATTATTAATAATACCATAAATAACTTCTCATAAAAATTCAAATGATTTGAAATATAGCAACACATGAATAGGAAGTGATTCATAATTAATAGATAAGAGAAAAATGGGAGGTAGAGGCCAAAATTAAAATAATGAATTACTGAGATTAAAAAAATAAAAAAACTAATAATAATACCATAAATAACTTCTTACAAAAATTCAGAGATTTAAAATAAAGCCATCATATGAATTGAGGGTGATTCTCCTTTGATAGATAAAAAATTTACATAATACATGTTATTTTGACATTTTAACCCCTCATTATCTCATATATACCCATCATGATTATTTTTCATGGTTATTAATTTTTTTTTATTTTTATATAAATATGTTGTGTGAATATTTTTCCCAACCAATAGTAATTATTGTTAGAACTATTAAATTATAAAAAATTAAGGTTAATGTTGACATAAGAAAAATTAAATGACCATGAAAATTAATTATTATGGATATATATGATAAAATTAGGTGAGAAAATATCATAATGATATTTATTATATAAACATTCTAATATACTAAAAAGACATTAGGAAGAATGAGAGATGATAATTTAGAATAAGAAATTAATGAAAATATGCACATATAATATTAGAAAATAAAAATTATGTCTATAATTGAATAAATCAAACTAATTAAATATTTGAAGTATTTAATTTTAAATTAATTATATAAAAACTATTTTCAATCTCGCGTAGTATGACGGGTCACATGTTAGTGATATTTAAAAGAATAAGAGGGAGTATAAATTAATAAATTATGGAGTGATATTTAAAAATGAATTGCCTTAGAAACCTCTTTGAATCTTCTAATAAATGTCTTCAGAAAAAGATGAGACGAATTTCTTTTAGATACAAACGAAGAAAATCCTTAAACAACCGCGATAAAAAAATTGGTAAAAGATAAGAATTTGAATATTTATATTAACTCTATTTTACAAAAGATTGAATGACATAAATTAAATTAGAAAAACTAATATCAGGAATTAAAAATTATATTATTAATAATACTATAAATAACTTCTCATAAAAATTTAAAGGATTGAAATATAGCAACCACATGAATATGATGTGATTCATAATTAATAGATAAGAGATAAATAGAATGTAGAGGTCGAAATTAAAATAATAAATTACTAAGATTAAAAAATTAAAAAACTAATAATAATATCATAAATAACTTCTTACAAAAATTCAGAGATTTAAAATAAAGTCATCATATAAATTGAGGTTGATCCGCCTTTAGTAGATAAGTAATTAGTACGTAGTAGAATTATATTAAAAGTTAATTGTAAAAAAATGTCAAAATATCATGATTTATTCTAAAAATAAATTAGCTTGGTATGATGAAGATTAGTAAACTCAAGGACAAGATAATCATAGTTGGTAAAAACTTCTAACATTTGCACTTTGTAACCGATGCAAATTGACTCAATTATAATCAATATTTGATTCATTCACAAAATATACTGAAATATATGACGAAATGAACAGTATTAGTTCATACAAAAGATATGTATTGATGTGTACGTTGAACAATATTAGTACACACATTAATTATATGAGTTGATACTCTTCGACTATTATTATGTACGATTCGCGAAAAAATATAAATGAGTATTTCATTGAGAATTTTACAAAAATTGAGTTAAAGTTACATTAGTTGCTAGGTATAATTGGTGTATCGAAGTGTGAGTCTACACAGTATTCAGATTCACATTTCAAACTCAAAATAAATAGCATATATCTCCATCGTTGTTCGTGAGAAAGTTTTGGAGTAAATAGTATTATAATTTTCAAATGAAAAAATAACATCTAAAAAAAAATCAATATTTAGTGAAATAGTATATAAAATGGAGTATTATTTACTTTAAAAATTAAATTAGGCTTTTATTAGTTTATACCTCACATATTTGTACGCAAAAATTATCATAAATCTGGAAATGTATTGACTATTGAAAACATTTGGTTTGAAGTATAAGAAAAGTTGGGTCAACAACATGTATAATTGGAAAACTGCGTCTCACAATTGTTTTTCTTCACTTTCATAATTATAGCATTAAAACAACACGCTAGTGGACAATTTACAATTGTTTTTCTTTAATCACCATTTGTTTTAATTTATTGTATTTAATATTATTTGTTTGAGGAAAGTGATCCATTGATTACTCATCTTAACATTATTGCTTATGATTATGACACTAGTAGTGTTTTGACTGTGGCGACATTATCCAATTTATATCAATGACACATTGTATACTTTTCTACTATTTTCCAATTATTTTAAACAAGGTTTAGTCGTGGCAGATCTACCAAATCTCACATATTAGGACATCTCCGGTTTTGGCTATGCCACATGTGTCTGGTGGCCCCATTACCTTTTCCTCTATTTTTGTTCTTTAATTTCAGCATGTAAGTAGACTAATTCTTATTTTTGTATTTAATATTTAAAATTATGTTTAAACTAAAAATGATTAAGGGTTCGTATTGTACTTTTACATGTGCTGAATAATTCTTTGATTTTTAATAAGTAGTAGTAAAAACTAACCAAGTCTTTAAAAAAGATTTTAATTTACGGTTTATAATAAAATTCATAGAATTGTGTTAAAAAAGGAAATGTTTCCCGATAATTGCAGTATTCTTTTTTTTTTGACAGAAATAATTGCAATATTCTTTAATTTGTATTAATAAGTTTATTTTTTGCATGGTTCAATATTTTAGTAAATGAGAAGGGATACATTCTATTACAAATCAACAATCACCCCTTTCAAAATGTTAAAATATTAATGCTCAAATTATGCTCTATCTCACCGTGATATCGTTTCATACAAATGTGTCTTATTAAATTTTTAATACGAAAATATCAGTTCAAAATATTATAAGTTAATAATAATAATAATATATATATATAATCCCTCCGTACATCAAAATTGTGCTCATTTCGTTTTGACATGTTATACGGAAAGGTAAATTAAGTGTATTTATGAATAACATAATTGATTGTGAGTAAAATATAATGATAACTTAAGTATTTAAGTGATTGTTGGACGATGAAGATAAAAAAAATTGTATCCATAAACGTACTTAATTTATATTTCCGTACAACATGCCAAAACGAAATGAACACAGTTTTGGTGGACGGAGGGAGTATATATATATATATATATATATATATATATATATATGAGATTCAAAATATGAAGATAGGAAAAGAGATATAATATCTCATTATATATTTTTTATCAAATCCCTAACAACTTAGATTATTTAGATATTAATAACATAAACATATATTATATTATGTGTACATGTATTTCTCAAATTAACCAAACCCACGTTCTGAAATTTATTGGACTTATTCTTCCCCTCTATTTCTCCTCTCCTTCGCTCCATCTCTATATTCTTCAAAAAAAATCAGCTGCTAGCCACTCTCTCCCCAAATTTTTTAACAGGAAAATTCAAGATACTAAAATTTATGGAAAAATTACTATAAGGTACAAAATTTATGAAAAAATTCTTTCAGGTCTGATGTGCAAAAAAATTATGTTCTTGACCAGTAGATCTAGTTTGAACTAAAAAATCTGAAATTGTTTTTCATCAGCATTGTCAAAGAATATAATATTTTTACACTTTCTGACTTTAAGTGAGGGACCCTAAAATATACACACACATAGGAGCAAAATTTCCGAATGTATATATATGATATATTTATATATCTTTAAACTTGAACCATCAACCATTAAAATAAATACTCTGTTTTATATCTTTTAATCTGCTGGTGTACGAAGAATAAAAAAAGGGACAAGTCGAACAAGAGATGAATGGTTGAACAAGCGAGATTATTAATTTACTGCATTGATGAAAAATATTATACTAAAATAAAAAACAAAATATAGGAAAAAAATGGTGGGACCACTAGACACATGTCAAGAAACTGGCATAGACGAAACAGGCATCTCCATCCATTAGTGTACTCAATTTCGAATACAAATTTATGTCACAGATTAAAAATAAATTATATATATTTATCAATTTGTAACTTCACTTTCCAATTATCTCAGATAAAAATATTATTATTCCATCCAATCCCCGACTATCCACTCCACTTTTTTCATTCACCATGTCATTTTATTTTATTTCTTAATTTAATATTTCTTACTTTATTTCATTTTAATTATATTAATTTATTTAAACAAATAAAGTAAATATCGAAGTATTTATATTAACAAATTTTAATTAATCAATTAATTTTTTTTTAATCACAGCACAACGCAGATGTTTATTATACGAACCTGGCAACACACATAATGATTCTGACAAAAATAAAAAATAAAAATAAGAACATAAATACTCTCCTTATATATAGGCGACAACAATAACAACAAAAATGAGAAAATATATTTTATAGTAATAAACAAAAATAAAATAAAAGTATACATTAATTAATTAACCGGGATCATAGTTGTTGGAAAAGTAGAACGGTTGTTGGCATTATGATAAAATTTATGAGAAAATGACATAATTTGTAAAACAATAAAAAAAATTGTTTGAGGATTTATACCTGTAATTCCGCTTGTCGCAGTAGGTGTATGAAGTTTTGCTTTGAGGTCAGCTCCTCGCGGTTGTACCTCCGCCATCTTTTGAGTGCTCGTCGTCGCCACTTTCAAGGTATGTTTTATTTGTAAAGTATTAGTTGATATGCTGTAAAGTATTAGTTGATATGCTGTTAAGTATTAGTTGATATGCTGTTAAGTATTAGTTGATATGCTGTAAAGTATTAGTTGATATGCTGTAAAGTATTAGTTGATATGCTGTAAAGTATTAGTTGATTAGCTGTAAAGTATTAGTTGGTATGCTGTAAAGTATTAGTTGATATGCTGTAAAATATTAGTTGATATGCTGTTAAGTATTAGTTCATATGCTGTAAACGAAATAACGTTAGCTAGTTATTTAGATGTAAACGTAAATGATATGCATAAAAAATTATTAAATATTATCATATCCACATATATATATATAACAACTTGTACTCCTTTAAATTGTGTATTACATATAATGAAGTAAATAGAATTTTGTCATGTTAGATAGTAACTAATAATTAATAGCCTATATTGTATTAAAAAAAATAATTATAGTTGGGTGAGAATGAGAATACAATATTTCATCGCAAATTTTGAATTAATATGTTTGGTAATGGAAAAAAATAGGAGTACTTATTTTGGAATAGGTAATTAACATTTTACCCATTATTGTAGGTTTAATATATATAAAATTTTAAAAATATATCTTGTAAACACTTATAAAAATTTCATATATAAAAATTATTATGAAAATTTATAATGTCCTAATTTTAATTTGTTATAGTAAAAAAAACGTTGAATTAATTAATTATCATTTTACCCACTATTGTAGGTTTAATATATATAAATTTTTTTAAAATATATGTTGTAAACACTTATAAAAATTTCCTATATAAAATATTAATTGATATGTTGTAAGGTATTAGTTATCATGTTCTAAGATATTATTTGTTTTTCTTATATTGTTCAATTGTTGTAAGGTATTAATTGATATATTGTAAAGTATTACTTGATTTACTGTAAAAGTGGTTGGTTGTTACGATTTATAATATATATATTTTTTTAAGTATGTCAGAACTCGAGTGTCCCGAGTGCTCCCGGCTTTGCAGAGTGTGCAACCGATGTGTTCTTGCGGAACACCGCGTAACACGCGATGCACCAGTACTAGAATCGAATTTCTCGTACAATCCTCCTCCTCCTCCAGCTGAGTTTTTTAATTTCTCAACCCCCTTCGACATCGATCTAAACACCCTTGCTCTACAACCAATTGACGAGCAGTTTAGGCATTTTTCTTCTTACAACTCTTCTGGTGATTACAATTTGGGGAACATTGAAAATTTCATAACCCCAATTGCCTTCCCAACTTTTTCACTATCAACACATCCGTTCATGTCCTCCGACAATATTCCGGCCATGGAAACATCTCAATTCTCCCTTAACATCGGGCCGTCTTCGTCGCATCATCAGGGCCAGGGCTCGTCTACATTGCCTCATCTCCAGGGCCCGTCTACGTCTCATCACGAAGATCCTAACAAAATTCAAGATGAGAATGCGAATGATCAGGGTGCACCACAACCCTCACACTGTTGGGGATTATACTGAAAAGTATGCTTTTTACTTTGTATAATCGAAATTGAATTTCCAGACTTATTTACTGAAATAAATTGTTTATCACTGATGCTTTAAATATGATTTAATGTTATATATATTTACTGCATAACTGTTCAATAATTAAATGCGTGTTACATCAGAAGTTAATTTAGTGATACTCGATCACGTAAGATTAAATTAACGATCCTTGTAACTATAAGTCGCCATTCACGACCTAGATGGAAATGAACAACCATCGCGAAAAGGTTGAGGTGTAAGGCTCGGATTGGTTTGTCTTGACCAAGAGATTACACTAGTCATGGTGATCGACAAACCGAATAGGACCCTCTGGGAGGATAAATTCTTGAATCCAACAAGGAAGAATTAGACCTCGATGGATCGTTGTTTCTTAACCTTCGTCCCTTAAATAGGATCACGTGGGATCGGTAATTATTGCTTTGACTTATCATGGGTAGCGAATCGGAGAGATTCAATACTTTTTATCTTGGGCAATATTATTGGTCACATGTGATTGCTAAGATTTAATACTGAAGAATCGTGTGTGCAAGCACGCTTGTTTGATTTGCCCCTCGGGAGGTTCATAAGTTTTATCATACCAAATCTTGCAAGTGGAATTAGTTTCCCATATGGATAATAATGTTGAACCGTTCCTCGACCAAGGACAAAAGATATTAATTAACGGAAAGCTATTTCAAAGGGCTTGAATTAATTAATGGGCTAGATAATCTTAAACACGGGAAATAATGACCGGAGCCATATTGACCGTAATATGGGTTAAGATGGATAGTCTTGATATTAATTATGTAGTGGGATTAATTAATATTTATGGGCTTGAATTATATTGTGGCTCAATATTAGATATTCAAGATCCATTAGAAGGTCCAATCTTAATTCTCCTAAAGGCCCCCGAGTAGCCCAACATATAGTCCAATAACCTAAAAAGGTGATTAAAATAAAATAAATATTGTTGCTTAATATTTCTCTAATTATTTTTTTAATTATGGATAAAAGAGGAGAAAGATTTTCTTTGAATTTTGTTATGGAATGAAGATATGTATTCTTGGAATACAAGATTATCTCATTAAATTCAAGAAATCTCCCACTTGGTTATTCATTAAGAAATTTCAAAATTTTTGGAAATATAAATGGACAAGAAAGATTTTCTTGATTTTCTTGAAAAAATATTATGGAAGATATGTATTTCTTGAAATACAAGAATATCTCATAAATTCAAGAAGATCCAAATCTTGGATTCTTGCATCACTTATTTTTCTAAAATTATCCATAAAATATAGAGGTGGATTTTTGTGGAATATTTTAATTATGGGAAAAAGAATATAGGAGATATATTCAAGATTTCTTGGTGACCAAGAAAAGTCTTTTTCCCACATTGAAAAAACAAAAATTTCGTTTCACCCCCTCCTATAAATAGGGGATGATTAGTTCATTCCCAAAGACAATTCCATGTCTTTGGAAATATTAGCAAATCCACATCACGGTGCAACAAAGTTTATTTTTTCCTTTTGTTAATTGTTCGCGAGTATCCTTCCCACCGGATTGTCGAAAGCAAGGGCTAAGGAATACTTGAGAAGTCCTTTTGGTTAGTAACGTCCGACCGGCCACCATTGCCATCCCAAGAGGGTATGCGCTCACGTAAACCCCGTAGATTCCGCATCGTAGGTTTTACGTGGCTTTTTATATGCATGATTTGTTGTTGCAATTATTATTTGAATTAATATAGGATTAATTCATGCTAGTAATAATTAATGAATTAAATTTGTATTTAAATATTCACCCCGAATAAATCTGTGAACTCATTCCCCAACAAGCCGTATCGAGCCAATTTGTTTTGGGCTCAATTTTTAAATTATAATTTAATTAAATGGACATTAAATTTGAAATCGGATAGTAGAACTGTAGATCTGTTTTGCGGTATCCAATTGTCATGGATTTTAATGTTTTATCTTGCATGCATATAAACCGTGGTTTTTTAATTCGATTCGTTCGGATTTGTTTTTGCCTCGTGAGAAAATCCACGAGAGTAGACTAGATTTGTGTGGTTTTTTAATTGATTCGATTTGATTTGTTTTTTTTTGAATAAATCCAATTGTAACCGACTAATTTGTTTGATTTGATCAATGTAATAAAGTCTAGATCTAGGTTTATTTATTTTTGTAAATAAATTGCGCTGGCGAAACGAAGAGAAAAAGAATTAAAGGGCGAAATCGAAACCAGCGAGGGTGAGGGGTATGTATTGTAAAATGTAAGCGCCGGCCGAGAAATGGGTGTAGGTGTGAGCATGACGCGGGTGCTGCTCTGGAGACGCCAAAGCCAGCCGGGCGAAGGCAAGGCCTAGGAGGCGGTGAAGACGCTGGAGATGCGCTGGCCGCTTAGGTCGAGCGATCTGCCGGAGTACGCCGGTATGACGCCGAATCGCTGCCGCCGATCGCCGAACTCTGCCGAGAAGCGTCTTGAGGGGCGTGTTCGCCAGCGTGCCGAGGTCGCCTAAAGGCCAAACGGCCAGGCCGGATGCGGATCTTGAGCATCCATCCATCAGCCGCCTGGCGCGTGTGATTCGAGATGAAGTATTTTTTTCGAGACGAACGAGTGGGAGAAATTCGAGACGTGGTTCTTCAAGATCAAGCCAAGAAAAATCAAACCATGACAATTGGATAATTTGTGCCCAATATGTTTATTTTTCTGTTATGCTTGATTTATTTGTGCTATCTTATGCTTTATTTAATTTGTTTAAATGTGTTTGCATGAGGGTTGCCAAATTGAAAAATCTCAACTCCAAAATTACTAAGTATGTTTTAAATAATTAATTGACAATTTTATTCCGGATAATAAAATTGAATTAATTTTGACCTCCATGATTTATTTATTTGTGAATTCTTTTGGAGAAATTCCCCCCACGGGACGGTCAAAAGATAGGTTTCACATGAATGAATTCCGAACGGATGATTGTGGGTTATTACTAGTGGCGACGATGACCCTCTCCACGAGGCTCGATCAAAGCAAAATAGTAATCATGTATTTAATCATGGTTATTACTTAGGTATAAAATTGATATGCATATACTTCCCCGAAGTCCCTGTCAATTTTATATTGGTCAAGTGGGAGCCAACTATTAATCTGGATATTAAAGGTTTGTAACTGTTCTTGTTTGTAACCTGCTTGAATGTGTTTAAATAATGACCCACCCCACGTGGCTTATTTAAATTGTTTTGAGATGTTGGCTGATCCATGTTCATATTTTTTTTTGAGATTTTAATATGATGCATGTGATCGAATCTTGTGATATGCTTGTGCTATTGCATATAGTTGTTTATTTCAGTTCAGCATGTCGTTACCTTTTAATCCACTGTTATTATACTTAAAGTTAAATAAAATATGTATGGAAACTATATTGATTGGAAAATTATAATTGTCTTAATCGCATTAAAAGACAAAGTGGATTTTGACACACAAAAATCGGATGAGCCAACCGACGAGTCAAAACATGCGGGACTCGTCGGATCACCTTCTGAGAGATGTCCTCATTTGAAATGGTGGAGGAAAACCCGTAAGGGATTACGTCCTCAAAATAGATGGCCCATCCCGAACAAACTTGAGATTCTCGAGTCAGATTATGATCCAAGACTTCGGATGAATTTGGTACTTCACTCTACCCAAAAGTTTTTTGAGCATTTTGGCCTCGCTAGCTAATTTGTTGCAAGCTTTTGGTCTCGGCGAAATGATGAAGAGGCACCAAACTCAAGCTTTGATTTTAAGTGGTCCGTCTTCATTTTCTAGGCCAGGGGTAGGCAAGATAAAGAAAGAGGACCAAAGGCCATAAGCAATAAAACTCAATCTGTTGCCAAGGGCAATGGTAAGATAAGGAATGCTTGTTGTGTCAAGGAAAATCCAAAGAGGAAGTGCTTAAGGCTGCGGTGAGAGAGGACAATGGAGGTCTTGCTGTTCCAACCCCAAAAGGGACGGAAAAGAAAGGTAATTCTCATACACTAGTTGTTGAAACTTGTTTAGCGGCGATACTTCTCATTCGTGGGTGGTTGATCACGAGATCCACTAATCATGTTGGCTTCACGGGTTCTAAATGATCCGACAACGTAGTGGGGAGTGAGATCCTCATCACACCGGGTAACGTTACGATAGTAGAAGACATTGCAATGCTACGTAAGTGGCGGATATTGCAATGCTACTGGTAGTAAAGATTATTGCAATACTACGCAAGTAGCATACATTGTAATGCTACATGAGTAGCGATTAAAAGCGATGGGAGAAGTGCACCTATCTTTTGAAGATAAAGTTTTTTTTTTTGAGATTATCTTTATGTTCCCGCTTTAGAAAAGAATTCACTTTCGGTTTCTAAAATTCGATTAAAGGACACTAAGTTTCTTCTAATAAGAATGACATCATTTTGAAATGATGAGTGTATCTCACATTACGGGACATTGATGGAAAATCTCTATACAATTAATCGGCACACCACTCACGAAAATGTATCCTATAACACATCAATCTGTTTTTAAAAAAAAACGTTCATCGACGTGAACGAGACACTTCTTTGGCATCTAAGATTAGGTCATATAAATCCAAAGAGGATCCAAAGGTTGGTGAAAGATGGTTCACTGGAGCGTCTCCAAGTTGAATCGGATCCAACCTGCGAATCATGTTTGGAGGGTAATATGACCAAAATGGCATTTGGAGCCAAGGGGAATGGGGCTAAAGAAGTGTTAGAGATCGTTCACATAGATGTACGTAGTTCAATGTTAACCAAAGCATGAGGAGGTTATGAGTAATTTTATTGATGATTACTCAAGGTACATTTTCCTTATGAAGCATGAATCTGAGACCTTTGAGAAATTCTAAGAATTTAAGGCTCAACCAGAGAATCATGTGGAAAAATGTATCAAGTCTCTACGATCTGATCGTGGAGGTGAATACCTCAGCGATGAGTTTTTGAACTACTTATCTGATGAAGGGATTGTATCCCAGCTCACCGCGCCCGGAACCCCTCAACAAAATGGGGATTGCAGAGCGAAGCAACAAAATTCTTTTGGAAATGGTTAGATCAATGATGAGTTATACGGATCTTCCCGAGTCGTTCTGGGGTCATGCCTTGGAAAACAACGACTTATATTCTGAACTTTGTGCTATCCAAATCAGTTCCCAGAACCCCAAAGAATTGTGGACCGGACGCAAGTCTAGTATGAGACACATGAGAACTTTGGGGTGTCCGACCTACGTGTTGGACAAGGAAACCGGTAAATTGGATCCTCGATCAGAATTAAGGCTGTTTTGTAGGATACCCCGGGAACAAAAAAGGTGAATGTTCTATAGTTCCAAAGATCAAAAGGTGGACATCCGCACCCACTTTAGATTTTGGAAGAAAACTATAGAACCAAAAGAAAACCCGTGTGAGATTACCTTAAATGAGCTTAGAGGGCAAACCTCGGTCTTGGTTGTTTAGATGATATACCAAACGATACGTTTTTACAACCGGAGCCTCGTTATAGTGGGAGGGTTGTTTGACAGCCCGAGAGATTCATGGGAATAGGAGAGTCCTCGGACTTGATTTCCCGGAATCAGACCCATGGACATATGACGAGGCACTCCAAGATATGGATGCAGATTCTTGGCAAACAGCAATGAAAGCCAAAGTGGGTTCTATGTTTTCATAATAGAGTGTGGGAGCTAGTCGAACCACTTAATGGGGTCAAACCCATTAGATGCAAGTGGGTATATAAGAGGAAAAGAGGATCGGACGGGAAGGTTGAAACCTTTTGAAGCAAGACTAATGGCGAAAGGTTATACTCAGAAAGAAAGGGATCGATTATGAGGTAACTTTTTCGCCCGTAGCCATGCTTAATTCCATCTGTATTCTCTTATCGATTGCTGCGCATTTCGACGTTGAAATCTGGCAAATAGATGTCAAGACAGCTTTCCTTAACGGAAGTCTTGATAAAGAGATCTATGTGCAACAACACCAAGGTTTCATTGAAACAGGCCAAGAACACCTAGTTTGTAAGCTCAAGAGGTCCATTTACGGACTCAAACAGGCATCCAGAGCTTGGAACCAAAGTTTTGATCATGTTATAAAGTCTTATGGGTTTTGATCAAAACGAGTTTGAAAGTTGTGTGTATAAAAACGTGTCGGAACTGCATTGGTATTCTTAGTACTGTACTTAGATCACATTGTGATCATCGGGAACGATGTGAAGGTGTGATCAGACGTAAGGGCATGTTTTTCAAAACAGTTTGATATGAAAGACTTAGGGAAAACCAGACACATCCTTGGGATCAAGATCACAAGAAAAGGATGGTCGGGTTATCGCAAGTTTCATACATGGACACTGGTTTTGAAACAATTCAACATGCAAGATTCCAAGAAAGGATTCGTACCTTTCAGACTTGGAATCCATCTATCCAAGAAAATGTTCCCTAAGACGAAAAATAGATAGATGACATGAAAGGTATTCCTTGTGCTTCGGCTGTCGGAAACCTTATGTATGCATTGCTGTGTACGAGACCGGATATCTGCTTTGCTGTATGCATGGTAGCAAGATATCAAAGTACCCAGGGAAAGCGCATTGGACGATAGTTAAAAACATTCTGAAGTGTCTGAAAAGAACTCGGGATAGAATGTTGATTTATCAGTCAGATACTCCAATCCCCATTGGCTACATGGACTCGGATTTCCAATCAGATATAGATTCCAGAAATTATCTGCCTCAGTTAGTGTATTTCAATTTGGGAAGTGTAGCCATCAAATGGACGAGTGTGAAGCAGAAATGCATCACTGACTAAACCATGGGACTCGAGTAAGTAGTCGCTTGCTTGAAGCGTTGAAAAAGAACCGATTGGGCTCTAGATCTTCTTAGTGGACTTGGATGGTGTTCTGAATTTGTCTAGCAATATTTGCTAGGGGCAGTTGCAAATTCAAGAGAACCAAGAGTCCACGAGTCAAACAAACACATTAAAGGAAAGACATCTTATACGAGAAATCGTTAAGAGAGGAGATATAGATATGGCAAAGATAGCGTCTGAGGACAGCCTAGCAGCTCCATTCACAAAGCGTCTGCCTCTGAATACATTCGAGAGACATGTGAGTGGAATGGGTGTCAAGAAGTATTATTGCCAACTGCTTTGAGTATAAGTGGGAGAAATTATTAGGTTAGTGTAGGTGACATTAGATGTCACGGACTACTCGAGACGTGTTGTAGTATACTTAAAAGCGGACTTTGAGTATAATGGGGGAGATTGTTGGGGATTATCTTTGAAAAGTATGCTTTTTACTTTGTATAATCGAAACCAATTTCGGACTTATTCTATGAAATAAATTGTTTATCACTAATGCTTTAAATATGATTTAATGTTATATATATTTATTTGCATAACTGCTCAATAATTAAATGACGTGTTACATTGTAGTTAATTTAGTGATACCCGATCACGTAAGATTAAATTAATGATCCTTGTAACTATAAGTACGCCATTCACGACCTAGATGGAAATGAACAACCATCGCGAAAGGTTGAGGTGTAAGGCTCGGATTGGTTTGTCTTGACCAAGAGATTACACTAGTGCATGACCGATGTCTTTGAATAGGACCTCTGGGAGGATAAATTCTTCAAAACTGAACAAGGAAGAATTAGACCTCAGTGGATCGTTGTTTCTTAACCTTCGTCCCTCAAATAGGATCACGTGGGATCGGTAACTATTGCTTTGACTTATCATTGATAGCGAATCAGAGAGAGATTCAATACTTTTTATCTTGGACAATATTATTGATCACATGATTGCTAAGATTTAATCTGAAGAATCGTGTGTGCAAGCACGCTTGCTTGATTTGCCCCTTGGGAGGTTCATAAGTTTTATCATACCAAATCTTGCAAGTGGAATTAGTTTCCCAGATGGGATAATAATGTTGAACCGTTCCTCGACCAAGGACAAAAGATATCAATTAACGGAAAGCTATTTCAGTGGCTTGAATTAATTAATGGGCTAGATAATCTTAAACACAGGAAATAATGACCGGGAGCCATATTGACTGTAATATGGGTTAAGATGGATAGTGCAATATTAATTATGTAGTGGGATTAATTAATATTTATGGGCTTGAATTATATTGTGGCTCAAAATTAGATATTCAAGATCCATTAGAAGGTCCAATCTTAATTCTCCTAAAGGCCCCCGAGTAGCCCAACATATAGTCCAATAACCTAAAAAAGGTGATTAAAATAAAATAAATATTGTTGCTTAATATTTCTCTAATTATTTTCGAAATTATGGATAAAAGAGGGAGAAAGATTTTCTTTGAATTTTGTTATGGAATGAAGATATGTATTCTTGGAATACAAGATTATCTCATTAAATTCAAGAAATCTCCCACTTGGTTATTCATTAAGAAATTTCGAAATTTTTGGAAATATAGTGGACAAGAAAGATTTTCTTGATTTTCTTGAAAATATATTATGGAAGATATGTATTTCTTGAAATACAAGAATATCTCATAAATTCAAGAAGATCCAAATCTTGGATTCTTGCATCACTTATTTTTCGAAAATTATCCATAAAATAGAGGAGGTGGATTTTTGTGGAATATTTTAATTATGGGAAAAAAAATATAGGAGATATATTCAAGATTTCTTGGTGACCAAGAAATGTCTTTTCCCACATTGAAAAAACACAAAAATTTCCTTCACCCCCCCTCCTATAAATAGGGGATGATTAGTTCATTCCCAAGTACAATTCCATGTCTTTGAAAATATTAGCAAATCCACATCGCAGTGCAACAAAGTTTATTTTTTCCTTTTGTTAATTGTTCGCGAGTATCCTTCCACCGGATTGTCGAGCAAGGGCTAAGGGAATACTTGGGAAGTCCTTTTGGTTAGTCCGTCCGACCGAAGCCACTGCCATCCCAAGAGGTACGTTCACATAAACCCGTAGATTCCGCATGCGTAGGTTTTACGTGGATTTTTATATGCATGATTTGTTGTTGCAATTATTATTTGAATTAATATAGGATTAATTCATGCTAGTAATAATTAATGAATTAAATTTGTATTTAAATATTCACCCCGAATAGATCTGTGTAACTCATTCCCCAACACACACTGGTCCCGACAAACTAGAGAATGGTTGACTACGACGTCCATGCCTGGAGGACCTGAAGATCCATCAGTGTTGTGAGCTTTCAAAGCATACAAGGCATCAAAAATATGGGAGGATCCTGTAAGTAAAAATCATTATTTATTTTAATTATTATCTCAAACGATTATGATATATAAATTAACGGGTTTATTTTTTTTGTGAAAAATATGCAGAACTTTGTTAGGGTCCTCGATCCCCAAACTCGTTCGAAAAGTATTAGGAGATGGCCATTGTGTTGGGAGATGAATTTAATAAAAGATATATGATTTTGATTAGATCCCAAAACCCCTGAGTATGACATGTTCAGAATGATCTTGATAGTTGAGTCAGGATTCAGTTTTAGAGTATTCAGGATGTTATCTCGCAAAATGTATAGTCGTGGAGATATAGTTCAAGATAGGTTAAAGACTCAAGAACTCAAGATATGTTTCAAGAAACCGGGTTTCATATGAAACCGAAGGTTCTCAAGACTTCGATGTGAAATCGAGATATCAAGACTCAAGATGATATCGAGGAATCAAGACTCAAAGATGAAGAGTCAAGATCGGTCGAAGACTCGAAGACTCAAGACTCGAAGACCTCAAGACTCGTAAGACTCAAGAACGCAAGATCAAGACCAAGATTGAAGATCAAGAATACTGGCGGCATAGTAATTATCAAGACTCGCAAGAAGGTATCAATGCTCAAGATGAACTCAATGTTCCGAGGCACTCAATATATCTATCCGGATGAAATATCGAGAAGATCGCGATTCCTTAGAAAATAGATATTTGCCAAGACATTCAAATGCGCATAAAAGGAACTAAGTCGGAAGTGTTGTTAAGGTTATATCAAACTCGAGTTTGTAACCAAAAAGAGCCATTGAAGGTGTCTACCTTTAACCGAGACAAAAGTCAAAAAGAGGAAGACGACATCAGCACCATACATCGACAATCGACAAAGGATGTGTCGCCAAAAAAGATGTCGATGTACAAAAAGTTCCGAGATCGCAAAAAGTGAAGACCGACTACATGAAAGGCTATTGCCTAAAAGCGTGTTAGGGAGTTTCAAACCCTAAATATAGTCGTTTCACACACCATAAGAGAAAACTCACGGTTATCTCTCCCTACGGATAGTTTTCAAAAGTGACCTTGGTGTATGCCTATAAATACTTGGTGACCCTCTACATTGTAAGGTTCACGGAAATTTATACGCAACTCAAGAGCTCAAACTTATTCTTGCAAAAGTTAAAGCACTCGAAAAAAACTTAGAATTTCCCAAGTGCTTCTATATTGAAGAGAGCTCACTAAACTAAGCCTAGCTTGATAAGATTTATCCAAATCTTAGTCGAGATATCCTAACCCTTTGCATTGTGCTTCATTGTAAAGGATATCTCATCCTAGTTGGAAACCAACCGAGAAACCCCAAACCCTTGAGAAGGTAGTTGGAGTGTGTTTGTTGGTGAGAAGAGTTGTCAAGAGTTAGTAAACTACGTGGAGTAGTCAGAAAACTCTAGAGGAGAAGTTAGTAAGCTACAAGGGTAGTCTGAAAGCTTGTTTGTGTTTGAGTAAGTAAACTACGGAGGTAGTCAGAAAGCTCAAGGTCGGGTTGAGTAAGTAAACTACGTGGAGTAGTCGTAAAACTTCGGCCGAAGTTGAGTAAAAGCAACTACGCGAGGTAGTCAGAAAGCTCAGAAGTGTTTAGTGAATTTCTCTGAGGATCAGAGAGAGTGGACGTAGGAGCTTGAGTCTCTGAACCACTATAATTGTTGTGTTCTTTATTACTTTCCTTATCTGTGCTTAACTGTTGCATTAACTTGATTTTGAAAGCATATTTTTCACTGATATTCAGTTGGAATCAATCCACTGAAGTTGCATGTAAATTGAATCACAGCCTAATCACTATTTCATAAAGGGAAGGTTTTCAGCAAAGCTTAAAACGAGTATAAACTAAAGGGCCAACCATTCAAGACGATCGAGTAGCTTTAGAACAGATAGTTACCAAACCGAACTCTCTTCCGAGGATTCATGAAGTTAGTTATCCGATCCAAGCAACTCAGATCTCGACACTCGAGACTCGGTTGGGATTATCCGAGGTATCCGAAAGCGGCTTCGGGATCACCGTCTCAAGAGACTTTAACTCGTGAGCGATATGTTCTTCTCGAACCTAATCTTCAGGATTATCTTACCCAAGCTGACCTCAGTAAGAAAAAGTTTTAAAAACACTGAACACGTGTATTCCCCCCCATACACGTGTAAGACTCGTTTGCACCGGGACCAACACATTGAATTCGTTCCTTCCCGGTATTTCCTTAGACCTCGTGAATACGTCTAGATTGGCGGAAATTGGGGGAATGATGTTTCACTCGAATAACATGGCCCTCATTACTGCTTTCATCGAACGGTGGCATCCTGAGACGAACACTTTTCATATGCCATTCGGGGAGATGACAATCACACTCCACGACGTTCAAGCTATCCTAGGTAAACTAAATATAAAACTAATTTTTATTGAATTAAACATTAAATAATTTTTCTTTTATTATTATTGTTGGTCCCATTTAGTGCGTAAAATACCAATTGTAATGCATATAAAACAGGGATGAGGGAATGGTGAATACAATTTTTTTCTTGAAACCGATGTGTTTTGCTTATAATCAAATGCATATGACAAGTAAGAACATAAAGCAATAAAGAACACACGATTTATAGTGGTTCGGAGTCCAACTCCTACATCCACTCTTCCCTATCACAAGGGGCACCAACTTAACCAACTGGACTTAGTTTAACGTGTTAGTCCAACACACAACAGATGTTTAATGAGCTCTCACTCAAACGGGACTTATCTCCCTTACGGGATCGCCTACCCTCCCTTTCGGGATTGCTTAGATGTTTACCGAGTTCTCACTCACCTACAAACTTAACCTATCAAACTGATTTGGGTAAGATTTGTTTGGTTTCCAACTAGGTTGAGATTTTCCCTTACATTTGTTTAGCTTCAATGCTAAGGATGGAAAAATCTCTCTAAGCTTAGGATATTACATTTGTGCTTAGATCTAGGGTAGAACACTTTTGAATATATGCGTGTATTTCTTGCTAAGTGTTCTATGGTGGAAATGCTAGATGATTTGGCTTTTTGGATGTTTCACGCATTTCCCACTTCCACACTTAATTTGATGGAAGAACTTGTATTTATAGTGTGGATTTGAATGTTACCGTTAGATGGAGTCACATTCAAATCCACACTATTCTGTAGCTTTTTGTAGCTTTTTTAGGCTTGTTGTCTTCCTCTCATTGGTCCACGTTAGCTGAATCTAACGACTATATTCTTCAGGATCTTCTGAGTCTTCAGGTTTCTCTGAGTCTCAGGTTTCTTCTGAGTCTCGGGTTTCTCTGAGTCTTCAGGATTCTTGATTCAGCAGACTTCTCTTGGCGGACCTTATCCGATCGGGTATCTCGACACTCAAATTAACTGAGTTAAACTCTTCCGACTTCGCACAATCGACCCTCGGTCACTAGCATCAGCTAACCGATCATCGATGGCGTTCGATTCTCGATGAATATGACTTCTGATGACTTCTCTTATGATTTCTTCTCGCTTTGATCGATCGGCTCACGTGATCGGATCGAGATAAAGATAGGTCGACATCGGTTTATCTCGCGTAAATTAGTACATCAAATTAGTACATCAAGTTAGTTGCATCAGGTTAGCTTATTTGATCTCGATCACGTCTGATCTCGATCAGTCTCATCTGCTCATCTTCTGATCAGCAACCTTATCTTCTGATCTGGTCATCTGATCTGGTCATCTGATCAGGTAACTTCTGATTCTTTTGATCAACTGGCTTAGCTTTTATTCTTTCTTGATTTTGCACAGCTCATCAGTTAACTCCGGAACTCATCTTACTCATCTGATCTCGATCAATCTCGTCTGCAGCCTCGTCTCATCTTGATCATCTTCATCTGATTTCATGAGTTCCCCCTCAACTTGTTATCTGGAGATTAACTTCAAAAACACAAGTTGATAATGTTTTGACATAATTCATCAAAACTAAAATATCCCAACAATTTTCCCGTTTTTGATAATGACGCCAAAACATTAAAATATATGCATTTTTACGGAAACATGATTTTTCAAATAGATCAGTTCAGATTGTCACATTTGAAATCAGTGAACTTTTGAACTCCCTGATGGTCCCTGTTAAAACCGATTTTGCGCGTGCGGAAGCAAACATTTCATGTGATGCATATAAAAACAGGGGTGAGGGCAGAGTGATTCCAATTTTTTTAAACTTTGGAGCTCATGTGTGTTGTTTTGCTTATAATCGAATGCATATGACAATATAAGAACATAAAGCAGTAAACAACACAACAATGTATAGTGGTTCGGAGGCTCAAGCTCCTACATCCACTCTCCCTGTTCCTAGGGAAATTCCTTCCAACGGGACTTATCACCCTCCACGGGATGGCCTACAGATGTTTACCGAGTTCACACTCCAACGGGACTTATCACCCTCCACGGGATTGCCTACAGATGTTTACCGAGTTCACACTCCAACGGGACTTATCACCCTCCACGGGATTGCCTACCCTCCCTTTCGGGATTGCTAGATGTTTACCGAGTTCACACTCACCTACAAACTTAACCGACTGATTTGGGTAAGGTTTGTTTGGTTTCCAACTAGGTTGAGATTTTCCCTTACATTTGTTTAGTCTCAATGCTAAGGTTGGGAAAATCTCTCTAAGCTTAGGATACATCGTGGGTTGCTTAGATTGGGTTCTAGAACACTCTTGAACATATGCGTGTATTTCTACAGACTTGTGTTCTAGGGTTGGAATGCTTTGGGTATAACTCTCTTTGGCTCTGTAGCATCTCGTGCTATAATCTCCTTGCATCCACCCAAATAATGAAGGAAGAACTTGTATTTATAGTGTGGATTTGAATGTTACCGTTGGATGGAGTCACATTCAAATCCATACTATTCTCAGAACTTCTTCTGCGACTTTTCCAGTGGGTTGTCTTCCTCTCATTAGTCCACGTCGGTGATTCTAACGGCTATATTCCTCGCATTCCTCGCCTTGAATCATTCGGATTTCTCGAGTCTCGAGTGTCTTGATCTATCTCAGCCTTGGTCTATCCCGAGCCTTCAACCGACTTCTCTTCGGTGGACCTTTAACGATCGGGGCATCTTGACACCGAGTAACCGAGTTCGGCTCTTGACTTCGGACATCCCGACCCTCAGTCACTTTCGAAGACTCAGTTAACGATCATCACAGCTGTTGATTCTCGTTGAACATGACTTAAGATGACTTCTCTTCGATGACTTCTCTTCGATCGGTATGCGATTTTACGGTTTCGATATCTGGTTTCTTCTGCTCGATCGTCGGCTCACATGATCGGTCGAGATAAAGATCGAGTCACATATCGGTTTATCTCGTCCAGATTAGTTCATCCCAGTTAGCATATTAGGTTAGCATATCGAGGTTAACACATCCGGTCTCAATCACGTCGATCTTGACCATCCGCTCATCTTCATATCTGATCTCGATCACGTCTGATCTCGATCAGTCTCATCTGCTCCTCTTCTGATCTGCAACCTTCTCTTTTGCTCTTCTGATCATCATATCACTTCGGTTTTCTTCGATCACCAGATCGGCTCGTCGATCTGGTCATCCGATCAGTCATCCGTCATCGATCTTACGATCGGTGGCTTAGCTTTTCTTTTCTTGATTTTGCTCATTTCATCAATTGACAATCGAACTCTTCTTACTCATCCGATCTCGATCGGCTTAAATCGATTTTCGTGAGTTCCCCCTCAATTTGTTCTCTCGTTCCCCCTCAACTTGTTATCTGTAGATTAGCTTAAAAAACACAAGTTGATAATGTTTTGGCATAATTCATCAAAACTAAAATATCCCAACAATTTCCCCATTTTTGATAATGAAGCCAAAACATTAGAATATATGCATTTTTAAAGAAACGGGTTTTCTTTTAAAAATAGATCAGTTCAGGTGTTCACTTTGAAATTAGTGAACTTTAGAACTCCCGCTCTGATACCAATTGATGGTATCAGATCAGAGACGGGTTTTAAAAGAATGGATCAGCTCAGGCGATCACTTTGAAAATAGTGATCTGTTGAACTCCCGCTCTGATACCAATTGATGGTATCAGATCAGAGACGGGTTTTAAAAGAATGGATCAGCTCAGGCGATCACTTTGAAAATAGTGATCTGTTGAACTCCCACTCTGATACCAATTGATGGTCCCTGTTAAAACCGATTTTGCGCGTGCGGAAGCAAATATTTCATGTGATGCATATAAAAACAGGGGTGAGGGCAGAGTGATTCCAATTTTTTTTAAACTTTGGAGCTCATGTGTGTTGTTTTGCTTATAATCGAATGCATATGACAATATAAGAACATAAAGCAGTAAACAACACAACAATGTATAGTGGTTCGGAGGCTCAAGCTCCTACATCCACTCTCCCTGTTCCTAGGGAAATTCCTTCCAACGGGACTTATCACCCTCCACGGGATTGCCTCTGAGATGTTTCACAGGGTTCACACTCCAACGGACTTATCACCCTCCACGGGATTGCTTTACGAGATGTTTACCGAGTTCACACTCCAACGAGACTTATCACCCTCCACGGGATTTCCTACCCTCCCTTTCGGGATTGCTAGATGTTTACCGAGTTCACACTCACGTACAAACTTAACCGACTGATTTGGGTAAGGTTTGTTTGGTTTCCAACTAGGTTGAGATTTTCCCTTACATTTGTTTAGCCTCAATGCTAAGGTTGGAAAAATCTCTCTAAACTTAGGATACATCGTGGGTTGCTTAGATTGGGTTCTAGAACACTCTTGAACATATCGTGTATTTTCTCTGGACTTGTGTTCTAGGGTTGGAATGCTTTGGGTATAACTCTCTTTTGGCTCAGTAGCATCTCGTCTTTATAATCTCCTTGATCCACCCAAATAATGAAGGAAGAACTTGTATTTATAGTGTGGATTTGAATGTTCTTACCGTTGGATGGAGTCACATTCAAATCCATACTATTCTATTTCTTTGCGACTTTTCCAGTTGTTGTCTTCCCCTCTCATTAGTCCACGTCGGTTGATTCTAATTTATATTCCTCGATTCCTCGCCTTGGAATCATTAGGGATTCTCTCGAGTCTCGGTGTCTTGATCTATCCGAGCCTTCAGTCTCTCTCGAGCCTTGGTGACTTCTCTTGGCGGACCTTTGTCGATCAGGGCATCTTGACACTTTCGAGTTAACTGAGTTGACTCTTCGACTTCGACATCCCGACCCTCAGTCACTAAAGATTTCGAGCTAACCGATCATCGCCAGCCGCTTTCGATTCTCGATGGAACATGACTTAAGATGACTTCTCTTACGATGACTTCTCTTGATCCGGTATCTTGATTTACGGTTTTCGATATCCGGTTTCTTCTACTTTGATCCGATCGGCTTCATGATCGATCGATAAAGATCATGTCACATATCGGTTTATCCGCATCAGATTAGTTCATCAGTTAGCATATTAGGTTAGCATATCGAGGTTAACACATCCGTCTCTCAATCACGCCCCGATCTTGACCATCTGCTCATCTTCATATCTGATCTCGATCACGTCTGATCTCGATCAGTCTCATCTGCTCCTCTTCTGATCTGCAACCTTCTCTTCTGCTCTTCTGATCATCATATCAACTCGGCTGTTCTTCTGATCACCAGATCAGCTCGTCTGTTCTGGTCATCTGATTAGGTCATCTGGTCATCTGATCTTCTGATCAACTGGCTTAGCTTTTCTTTTCTTCTAATTTTGCTCAGCTCATCAGTTGACACCGGAACTCTTCTTACTCATCTGATCTCGATCAGCTTCGTCTGATTTTCGTGAGTTCCCCCTCAATTTGTTCTCTCGTTCACCCTCAACTTGTTATCTATAGATTAGCTTCAAAAACACAAGTTGATAATGTTTTGGCATAATTCATCAAAACTAAAATATCCCAACACTCCCGCTCTGATACCAATTGTTGGTCCCATTTGAAAACCCATTAGTGCGTAAAATACCAATTGTAATGCATATAAAACAGGGGTGAGGGAATGGTGATTACAATTTTTTTCTTGAAACCGATGTGTTTTGCTTATAATCAAATGCATATGGCAAGTAAGAACATAAAGCAGTAAAGAACACACGATTTATAGTGGTTCGGAGTCCAACTCCTACATCCACTCTTCCCTATCACAAGGGGCACCAACTTAACCAACTGGACTTAGTTTAACGTGTTAGTCCAACACACAACAGATGTTTAACAAGCTCTCACTCAAACGGGACTTATCTCCCTTACGGGATCGCCTACCCTCCCTTTCGGGATTACTTAGATGTTTACCGAGTTCTCACTCACCTACAAACTTAACCTATCAAACTGATTTGGGTAAGGTTTGTTTGGTTTCCAAGGTTGAGATTTTCCCTTACATTTGTTTAGCTTCAATGCTAAGGATGGGAAAATCTATCTAAGCTTAGGATATTACATTTGTGCTTAGATCTAGGGTAAAACACTTTTGAATATATGTGTGTATTTCTTGCTCAGTGTTCTATGGTGGAAATGCTAGATGATTTGGCTTTTTGGATGTTTCACGCATTTCCCACTTCCACACTTAATTTGATGGAAGAACTTGTATTTATAGTGTGGATTTGAATGTTACCGTTGGATGGAGTCACATTCAAATCAAATCCGTTGTATTCTCAGAGCGTTTTGCGGCTTTTTTTCAGTCATTGTCTTCCTCTCATTGGTCCACGTCAGCTGAATCTAACGGCTATATTCTTCAGGATCTTCTGAGTCTTCAGGTTTCTCTGAGTCTCAGGTTTCTTCTGAGTCTCGGGTTTCTCCGAGTCTTCAGGATTCTTCATTCAGCAGACTTCTCTTCATTTTTGACCTTATCGATCGTATATCTTGACACTCGAAAGTAACTGAGTTCAACTCTTGACTTCGACAATCGACCCTCAGTCACTAATTTTCGAGTAACCGATCATCGATGGCGTTACGATTCTCGATGAATATGACTTCGATGACTTCTCTTCGATTTCTTCTCGCTTTGATCGATCGGCTCACTTTTGATCGGATCGATTATAACTATCAGTCGGCATATCAGTTTATCTGCATCAGATTAGTACATCAAGTTAGCATATCAGGTTAGTTGCATCAGGTTAGCTTATTTGATCTCGTCGATCTCATCTCTTCCTCTTACGATCAACAACCTCCTCTTTCCGATCCGGTCATCCGATCGGGTAACCGATTCTTTTGATCGGTGGCTTAAGCTTTTCTTCTTTCTTGATTTTGCACAGCTCATCAGTTAACTCCTGAACTCATCTTACTCATATGATCTCGATCAATCTCGTCTGCAGCCTCGTCTGATCTTGATCATCTTCATCTGATTTCATGAGTTCCCCCTCAACTTGTTATCTGTAGATTAACTTCAAAAACACAAGTTGATAATGTTTTGGCATAATTCATCAAAACTAAAATATCCCAACAATTATTATTCAATTGTACTAATAAAAAAAATATTATACTTTCAATGTAGGCTTGAACATAAATGGCAAATTTCGCTATTGTTCCTAAGGAGCAGATCAAACTGACCAAGCACTAAAGAGTGCATGCGGGAACAGTGGCTGAAAAACCAATCGTCTGTTACTTTGAAACGATAAAAGGGGAGTGTACAAATCCTAACACTAACTGAGTGATGAATCAATTGCTCGAAGTTACCTGTGGTACACTATGAGGTCTACACTATTCGTTGATAGAATGCGTGATGCTGTCCCCATAAGGTACCTAAAGGTGTTGGGTGATTTGATCGGCACTGTCCTTAATTATGCATGGGGAGCCGCCGCGTTGGCGTATTTATATCACCAACTTGGACAGACATCCAGGCGTGAGACGACACAGATTTCGAGCTGCTTAACACTACTAGAGGTCAAAATTCCATTCATTTTTTTTCAATGATAATTAATATATTGTTATCAATATATTGTTATATAATACCAACTCATTACAATTTTTCACTGTTGGATATACGAGTACTTCACCGAGTTGAACAAAGGCTGCGAAGCTAATTTCTATAATGAAGAAACCCTCCGTGCATTGAAATGGAACAAATTGCATCGATTTGATAGCAGCACTTATGCACATGATCTTGTTCATTATCGGAAATTATTGGATAATTACCCATCAACTCATGTATGTTTCTCCATCTCACTCAATACATCTTAATAGAAAGTACGTTATTTATAATTTAATAATCAAAATGTCTTATAATTTTATTTTTCATACATACATTATAGATCAATTGGACTCAGTTCGGCCTTCCATCTACTATCCCGCCTGTATCGTTATTCCACGGTTGCATCAATTTTATGGATTATGCCGAAGGTTATATGCCTAAAAGGGTTGCACGACAATTCGGGAGAATTCAAGGTATCTCACCAGCACCGCTCAACTTCGATAAAAATCTATCAAGGTTGGGTCCTAATGCAAGGGGCTACAAGAAGGTGTATGGACCCCAAGTTGCATACTGGTACGAGATGGAGCATCACTACTATCCACTCGGGCACCTTGGTCACGAAGCTGTAATTCAGAATCAGTCCACGCCAGAGTATATGGAATGGTATCAAAATATTACACATCTCAGAGTGCACAACCCTGAATTCGGCCCAAACAATGTGCACGTCAACCCTCGTTCGGCGCATAATAGGTTGGGACGAGTCATGCAAGACATGCAGTTCTTCCAGCAACAAGTGAACCAGTATCCACAAGTTCCAGATTTTATCCATACTGGAATTAACCAAATTGGTCAAGATGCTGGTATGCAACAAGTCTCTAATCCTGGATATTGGGGACCCCAGCAAGAATATGACGCTCACCAATTCGCCCAACCGATACAGCCTGGTTGGTGGGGCCAATATTTCCCAAACCCGCCCAACAACCCCGACGACGACAATAACAATTAGTCCATTTTTATTGATTTTGATGTTTGATGGGTATTTGTAATAAATTGATTAAGTTGATGAATGAATATACTTCATTTTTTTAGTAATATGTTAAATTTTTAATTGTTGACATTTTTTATCTTCTTTTTTATAGCATTAGTAATTTATTAATATAAAAATCTATAATAATAGACAAAGAATTATAAAGTATTAATTTATAATTATTAAATTATAAATTAATTCATTTAATTATTGTGAAATTAATTCATTATACTTAATAAATTATAAATTAATACATTCCAATTAATATTATTAACTTAATCAAATAATAACAATGAACACATTTAATTAGTGTGAGATTAATTAATTTAGTTTCACATTTTTTGATTAATTATTTTCCATTATGCAAAAATATTAGTTTCACAATAGTTATCCAAATGATAAATAATTAATGATAAAATAGTTCGTTTAAATGATAAATTAATTATTTGATTAATTAGTTTCACAATATTTGATTAAATAAAGAAAAAAAAAATGGAAATTACATAAGCGTGTGGTATTTTCTGAACAAAATCTGCAATTTTTTGACATGTGACAATTTTGATGTCTGAATCGCGTGTCACAGTGAGATAACATGACAAGACACTACCTCGTCTGACGACATCAATAAATACAAAATGTGTGTATTTAAGATAACCTCCAATACTTTCGGATATAAAGAAACAAATTAATTTGATCCTGGCCCACAACCCACATTAGTCAACACACATAGTATTTCTGATATCCTATGAAAGCTACACCTTCATTTCCAATTATTTAAAGTGACAAATGAATATTACGAAATATACTCCATTCATGTAGTTGTGCACTTCCAATTGGACATTGGGAAGCATTTAGTTTCTTTCTTTAGATACTTTACCCACAGCTGGTAACAACTACATTTATGATTAAAATGTCAAATATGAGTAAATGACATGGGGCGAGTCCGTTTTATAACGATGATATTTTTATAATTTTATTACCTTTTAAAAGTGTTCAAAAATTTATGTGAGATAGCTAGGTCTCCAAATTCATGTACCTACATAGACAAAAGAAATCATATCGTTTATTGAAAAAAAAAAAAGAAAACTCATCGTTGAGAATATAAAGAATAACAATAAGAGTCACTCTCCTGTGCACCAATAAAAAATAGTGTACTTTAAACCCTAGCCCCTAAATAGTGAACACTAAATCATATTTGAACCACTTGGGCTGAGTGAACCATAAACCACTTGGGCCGAATGAACCATGAACCACTCGGGCCAGGTTTGGGGTCGGGTCGGGTATTTTTTTAAAAAAAATTGAAATTAAAATTAAAAGAAAATCGAAATTAAAAAAAAAAAACTAAAAACTTAAAAAAAATTAGAAAAAGAGTTTTTAAAATTAAATTGCACTAATTTTATTGATGCATGTGGTGCACATGAGAATTTGCCGAACAAAATGATCTTTATAGTTTATACCATTGTTTTATGCTTTACGGAAAGGAGAATTAACTATACTACAATCTACACACACACCCCAAAAAAAATAAAAAATAGCCAGTCTATGTTGATATCATTCACCATTTTGGATGTCCAATATCAATATTAATTGAGGATGAAGAAAAGTATAATCAGTAATAAGTGAAACCAAAACTAACATTGTTCCTTTAAAAAAAATAACTAACACTGTTTCAAATGATAAAAAGAGAATACCTTAGGCTGCGTTTGAGGATTGGTGGATTCGAAAAGAGTAGATTATTGCTTCGCAGTACTGCTCCATATGTAATCACTTTTTACATATTGAATCAATAAATATGTATTTTTTATTTTCATTTCTGTACTTTTTCGTAATTGCATTTTAATCTCTAATGGGGTATTTTTTTTTCAAAGGTTAATTTTTAATTTTTTTTTGGGGGTTAGGGTTTAATTTTTTTTAAGGTTAAATAATGGCTCGTATTCACGATCTCACAGTATAGGTAATAATTTAAAGGCTATATAATATCCTTTTTTTAAAAAGGATATTTGGTTGTATTCCAAATTCATTTAATACACCAAATTAAAGAGCTTAAAAGCATTTAAATTAGTCTTCTATTTCTGCATTTGAGAGCATTATATTTCAAGATCACTATCATATTTGTCTGTTAATTTTTGACTTGAGGCGAATGAGATAAATACAATAAGAAGAAAAAGTGAATGTGACAAATCATGTTAATAGTAATCTCTATTTGTTTTGTGTTACAAATGAGTTGATGATACTTTATGTCAAATTAATATTTTTTAGGATATGTTCGTTTTGGGCTTATAGTGGGCGTGAAAAATTCTGGACTTCAAAATCCTTGAATTTCAAAATCCTATTCAAAAAGTTGAGTATATGTTTATTGGGGATTTTATAGGATATGATTGTGTAGAATGGAGAAAAAGTTGATTGATTTGTATTATTATATTATTATTGTAATGATTGAATGAATGTGATGTTTTGGAAATTGTGTAAAAGTGAGGGGAGTGTAGGGTGTAGTAATAGTATTAGAGGTGGATGTTGTAGGATTTCAAAATACTTTGTTTGAGTATTGAAGAAAAAAGTATTTGAGATTGTATAGTCAAAGTCCGTTCGTGGTAGTCGCAAAATGAATATACCCTTGGTGATGATAATGAATTATTTTATTCTTGTTAGGTAATGAGGATAATGATTATGTGTGAAGAAAAAAAAATGTAAGGAGATACTTGGTTTGTTGAGAGAAATGAAAATATGTAAATATTTAATTCTTGTGAAGAATGACTTTCATCTCATTCCTCTCGAAGTCGTTTTCTCAAAATTGTGAAGAATTGAGATTCCAATAAAGTAAAATGGATAATAAAGCCACTATATTATTGATTTCATTATCTTACACTAAAACATACACTTTAAATTTCTTCATATTCTTTATTTCTAAACCTCAAACCAAGCACCATCTATCATTTCTTTTTTTATTCCTTATCACCCAAACCTTTCAACCAAGCCTCATTGGTATGGAGGATGATGTTTTAATTGCAATGTTCAAATGGAATCTGCCAGCTCTCATCTTAGGGCTTGTTTGGCTAAGCTTTAACATCTTATAAGTTGTTTCAATTTTCAAGAGGTTATAAAATGTAATTTTTAAATAGCTTATAAGTTGTTAAAATGTTTGGTTTATAAGTTCTTTAATATTTTTATAAAAATATATTTTTAATTATATAATATAATTTTTTTTCGAAATATTTTGTTTTCGAAAATAATTTTTTTTAAAAATATGTTTTTAAATAGTTTTTTTTTCGAAAATATTTAAAAAAACTCGAAAATAAATATTTTTTTTCCTGAAAATAATTATTTTTGGATTTCTTTTTCGAAAATATTTTTTTTCTGAAAATAATCTTTTTTTTTTAATTTATTTTTGTCGAAATATTTATTTCTTAACATAACTTTTTTTAAATAAATTTTTTATTTGGAAAATATTTTTATTTTCTAATTTTTTTTCGCAAAAGACGGGACGAGTTGGGTTGAATTTGAGCCGAGTTTGGACCGGAATGTGTTGAGATATATATAGAGTAGAACTTATATAATTTTTGTAAAATAAGTTGAGATATCTCAACTTATTTTTTTGAAGTTTATATGCTCTAAAGAGTTTTTTTTTAGATTTTTTATGATGTTAAACATCTTATTTTGCCAAACAAAATTAAGGAGCTTATAAGCTCTTAAACAACTTATAAATTGTTTTAAAGAGCTTATAAGTTGTGCCATACGTAGGGGTGGACGGTACGGCATACCGAAAATTTTCTCGCCATACCGTTACCGTACCGAAATTTTCGATACCGAAAAATTTCATACCGTCGCCGTACAAAAAATTCGGTATACCGAAATTTTCGATATGCCGATATTACATACCAATACCGTACCAAAACTTCAATATATACTGGTATACCGAATATTTTTCCGGTATACCGAAAATATTTTGGTATTTCAGTATACCGAAATTTTCTATATTTTCATATTTATATCGTGCGAAATTTTCGGTGCGATACCATCGCAAAAATTTGACTATCTTTTAAATTTCGAAAAATTCGATAAATTTTTTTCTATATTTTCGATATTTTCCACCCTCCCCCTAGCCATACGGGCTCTTATTTAATATTACATGTCACAAAGGCCTTGCTGGTATGGAATTCAATTATTGAATATTGGTTGATATATACCCTACTGTATACGGCTGGAATTGAGGAACATTATATGGGTTTTCTCAATTTTGGTAAAGGGAAGAGCTGGAAGAAGATAGTCTGGTTGATATGGCAATGCGATGTTTGGAGAATATGGAAAGCAAGTAACGAGTTTATTTTCAGAGAAATATCGACGGAGACGGAAAATATAGCGGAAGGAATTAAATATTGCTTGTGGAAATGGTTGAGAGCACAGTACCCTTTATACAAAAGTTCAAGTGATCCTTTGAAATCAAGCGAAAAAATAAAATAATTACATATATGACATTTACATCATGCAGCAGGTTAAAAGATTAATTTTTTTAAAAAAATTTGAAATTTATTGGACTAAATTAAAATAAAAATGTCCAAACAATTGTGCTCAATTTCAAAATAATGCAAATTTAATAGACTATAAAAAACTTAACCCCTAAAAAAATAAGAGAGAGAATTAAGTTGATGTAAGAAAAATAGTGATATGATAGTTTAATGGGTATACATATATAATAAAGATTGATGTGTATCTTTTTTTTTTTGATAACTCGATATCCGGCCCAATAACCGGCTAATCCGGGAGACCAGAACCCACCGCCCACTAGCAGGGGCAAAGATTTATGTGTATTTGAATAGAAAATGAAATATACAAATTTAAAAAAATGATTGAAATGTGGAGAAGCTCATCCTCCATCCGAATTTCTCAAACAGAAAACAAACATGATAAATGATAGCCCACAAGTGCCACATCATCTTGTTAGGCAATGGTGTGTAATGGTGGTGTTGTGTGCATATCGCGCGAAAGTCGTCCCCGACCTAAAAGAATCCTGGGAGAATAAGATCAAAGTTTCGCCATGTGTAGCACCTCGTAGACCGCAAATAAGGAGAGCTTAACCAAGTTGAGGAAGACACGACCTGAGCGACCTCGATGACCTCGGACTGACACAAGTGCAGAGCATTAACTACGACTTGACCAGTGTCAGGCGGGCGCCGCTGAGGAACCCCTAAAGTAGGCTTAAGTTAGAGATAAATCAGTAAAAGACGATTGCGAATGATAGCTTGAAGTACTTAAATGACAAATTCCCTGCAAATCCGGGAATTACCCAGGGCAAGTCCCAGCGAGGTGTCCGAGGTCGACATGCCTCGGGCGACCTCCCACGACCTCAGAAGCAAATCACATCAGTCTTGTAACATTTAATGTATCATAGAGCACCTTTCGGTTCACTTGTACTTGTAACTCGGGAGAGTGAGCCCCACTCTCCCAAACATTATAAATAGAGGGCATTTATGACCCCAAAGAAGAGAGATAATTCATACTATACAAAACCTCTTGTAAATTTACTTCTTGCACCTATGTTCAACACTTATTCCTTTCACAATCATGAGCAATTAATAGTACTCACACCTCATAATTACTTGTTTGTGTCATCAAAATCATAAGCCACATTACATTATTCTAATCTCGATATTTTGGTGCACAACAGGTGGAACTCTTCTTTTTACCTAGACTTTATTAAATATCAACTATAATAAAAAGAAGCACTTCTAAATATATATGGATAAATTAAGCATTAATTTAACTAATTAATTATCACTGATTTTCCAAGTAATGAAATACTGTCCTCTGCATATCCAAAAAAGAATAACAAAAGGAGAATATTTTGTCCTTGGGATCAAACCCAGATATACCATTATGTTCTTGTTTTCTTTCTTTTATCCAGAATCTACGATTGAATATTTTGTGGTTTTCCACCTAATTTTACAAGTGTAAGCAAGTTATATTCTTGTACAGTGGAAAAATGGATGCAGTTTATATTTATGCCTTCTGGCGGTGAGATTCTATGAGCACCACATCAATCATCATACACATATGCTAATTTTCATCACTTTCAACTTTTATTTTTGGTAAGGTTTAACTACAAATAAAATTATCATTTTTTATCTAATTGCAATTTCTTGTAAAAAAAAAAATCTAATTACAATTTAATTTAAACTTTTGAATAATGATAAATAAATTACTATCTTTAAATATTGTTGCTAGTTAAATTTATGGGTGGTCCTCTTTATGCCGTTTCTCTTAAATGACAATTCTAATAAACTTTTGTTATGTGAAATGACAATATTAATTTGAATTAAGGGGTGACTATATATATTGGTCACGTCAGATCAGGGCACAAAAAAAATGTTCGTAAGTCTAATTTGCAATAATATTTAAAAATAATAATTTATATACAATTATTTAAAGGTTTAGATTAAACTGCAATATAGTGAAGAGTGGTAATTTTATTTGCAAATAAGTCTTTTATTAATATATAGACCGGAGCTAGAATTTGAGAATATATAGGGGATGAACATAAAAATAACCTCGATAACGAAACACTGACATGTAATATGTGATATCTATAAATTTATAAAAGTAGAAGTAAGGAGGATAATACAATATTTATTGGAGCAAGTGCAACTCCACTTGCTTTGTGATGAAATTGTGACTTTCACTTTAAAAAAAAAAAAGTGAATTTGCTTTAACCAATCATTATTTTTCCTTTTCTTTCTTACTTTTCACAATCAATTTCTAAATTCATTTTTCAACCTATTATATATCAAATTAGTTTACTTTATAAGATCTTTTTTGTAGCATCTATATTACACATATAAAAATAAAATTCTGAGATATTATGTGAGTTGAATTTAAATATTTTTATTTTAAATTTTATAAATTTTGTTGAATTTTAGTATCATTTTATAAACTTTATTATTTATGATGAATTTAGTATATAATTAAAAATTATTATTCAATTAAACAAATTGTGAGTCACTCATACATATACAATATATTTTTCATATATTATGAAAAGTAAGCAAAATTTTATTATAATTCACATCTTACATTACATCATTTTATAATTAGTTTATAATATTCAATTCGTGCATCGCACGGGAGAATTACTAGTTGATAGTAACATTTAACTACATTATATTTACCTTAAAAAACTTTAATATTCATTGTTAGATATCTCAAATACATCGTATGTCTTTAAATATATACACACACATTAGAATTGAACATAAAAGCTGACGTTGAGTTGCAAGCAAAAATATACTATTATTGCATTCTGCTAACTAATTTTAAAACTGGAAAAATAAATTAACACTCGAAAATATTGAACAATGAAAATATTTTTTATTTATTTTGATTGCTGTGATGTAAAATAAAAGAAACGAACAAATCAAACTATAAACCATAAACTGAATAATGTATACGGCATTCGGATGCCTATTACCTTTTTTTTTTTTACTAACTAATTGATGATCAGGTTACGTGAGAGATGATCTTACATGAAATTATATATATCAAAGCACAATGCAACTCTGCACGATTTTTGTGTTTCAGTTAATATTAAAGGTCTACTTGGTTGAGTGTAATGAAAGTGTGTAATGAGAATCACTTCTATTGATGTTGCCTCACTCACTCAAATTACTTCACATGATATCTATTGTTCATGTTATAATCAAGCAACAACAATGCAATCAATATCTTTTAGTGATTGACCCATCAATGATATTCATTACCATTACCATTACCATTTTTTCGAATCATACCAAGCGGGTCCCAAGTTAAACTTGTACATTTATATATCAAACACACATTTACAAGCATTTGTTAATATTGGTTATAGAAAATGACAGTACGAAGCTACTGGCCTAAATGATTTAGATTGCAAAACGTGGTTAGAGATAAAAATAGGCTAGTAATAAGTGCATGTGCATCACCAAACTCATAATTACCAACTCAACCTCTTAATGAAATTACTACTTTCTTAGGAAATTAATTAATCTTTCATATAAGAGTCTTTCTAATTTATTATTAATTGGGTCTACATATGTAACATATCATGTGTTCGTCCCTGTTGTTGTGTATATAAGATTTAGTCATCTATAATGTTGGTCTAAATCGAAAAAATAATACGAGTTGATCTTTCTTAACATGAAAAGAGAAGTGCCGTTGGTTTCTCTTTCACAAAAATTGACATGGCAACACGACCAGTATCAAAAACATGAATGTAACTTTCACAAATAAGCTACAAATGACGTATTGAATTTTGAGCACCCCTTACATAAAAAGGAAAAAAGCTTCGTCCACCATTCTACGAGGGACCCCATCCAAAAACTTTATCCAGGAAAGACATTATTTACTGTTTGGATGATATTTAACGTAAAAATTGTTTATTACTCTTTCTCGTTCCGGAATAAATTTTCTCCTTTTTTTAGGTGTTTTAATTATAAAATAATAATAAAATAATAAAAATGAAGGGTAGTTTTAGGTATTGAAAAAGAATAAAAAGTATGTGGAGTAATGAGTAGAGCAGTGACTGATATTTTTTGTAATATTGTGTGAAAAGTGAGAATAAAAATTATGAATAATGGAATTATTTTTTTCATTTATGAAAAGAGAAAACTTATTGTAGGACATATAAAAAAAGAAAATAATATTTAAGGGGATAAAATAGTTTTTAGTCGAGAGTATTGTAGATTTTTCTATTTTATTATTATTAATTGTAGATAAAAGAATAATATAATTTTTAGTGTTTATAAAGTAATGATATAAGATGTAATTTTTTAGATATTGGGAGGATATTGTAATTGTAAAAAATAATATTGTTTATTGTCATTTATAAAAATAAAAAATAAATATAAAATGGACCAAAATAAAAAATAAAAAATCGAATAAGGGAACTAAGAAATATATATTTTAGAACAGACATTTATGAAGTCAAATTTAATTAATTAATGAGAGAGCGAGTATCGTACGAGACATTGACCAATATAAAAGTTGTCAACAGGGCTTGACTCTCTTGAGATCAATGAGTCGACCGACTCAGGCCCAAAATTTTCGTAATTCTTTAGGAGCTCATAAATATTTATATTTATAAATATAATATATAGATAATTTTATAATAAAAACACAATAATCATATTGCTTGAGCGGATTGGGTCCATCATGAAGCTTTAGAGTTCAAGATTTCGAACCTTAATGGGCTAAACCTTATTAGTCTTTTTAGCGCTTGCGCTAACTTATTTTTTTCCAACGCCAATGCTAACCTTTTTTTTTTTTCCAAATTGAATGAATGAAAATAAAAAATACACTGAAATTTTTATATCACTATATATATTAATTAACAACGGGTGATATTTAAAATTGCAATTTAAATTTGACATATTTATCTATGTATGTATAATTTATATATTTTTATTGATCAATAATAATTAGTGTTGAACCTAAACTATTTACTTCAAACTTGCATAAAAGTGTTATTTTTTTAGTATTGTAATATTTTAATGTCGTGTAATTTTTAATTTTATTTGTAATATTATATTACAAGGAGTCAAATTTTAAACTCAACTCAAACTCTATAATTTCTAGCTAGGATCAGCCCTGCCCATCAAAGCTCAATTTTCCTTAACCTTATTGTTTATATGGAACTTCGTCTAACAAATTTTATTCGTGAAACTATTTTACACAAATTTTATCAATTATGATATACTCTACATAATACTCTCTCCGTCCCGGGATAACGTGCACCTCTATCCGGGCATAGAAACTAAGAAAATTTGTTTTATTGATATTATTTAAATCAATTATAATGATATTGTGAGGGTGTAAGTTTTGAGTGTTTTAACATTTTAGGAAATGTGCACGTTATTGCGGGACGGACCAAGAAAAGAAAATTGTGCACGTTATTGCGGGATGAAGGGAGTAGTTAGCAAAACAAAATGAAACATATCAAGTAGTTAAAGAATTATTTACCTATGTCGTGAAATTAATAGAAATAAAGGGAAGGGAAGATAAGGTAGTGGGAAGGGGAATAAAAGTGACATCTAATTTAACCCGTCGGTTTGCCTCATAATTGACGGTCCTATTACAACTCGCCGCGTCATAAAAAATCCTACCACCAGTTTCTTTCTAGAAATAGAAGTTTTTTTTTTTTTGAAAGACTGTCCATTAGAATAATTTTTTAACATAATCAATTATAATAATTCATTTTATCATCGAATACATGACAATATCATTTCATCTCGCTGTAGATCAAAACTGCAATCATCATAAGAGGGGGACCACCCGAAATCGCAATTTGGAACCGCAACCGCATCGCAACCGGAACCGCAACCCAACAACAGGGGGACCACCACCCCACAAAAGGTGAACCACCACAAGAGGGAATAATATTTCCTCTTCGTGTCTCAAACCCGAGAATTCAAGGTCTCAAGTAGAAATAGAAGTTGAATTAAATTATTATAGTAATAATCAATGTTTTCATAACCGAACCGGTGATCGAACCGGACAGCCACCGGTCAGCGGTTCAACCGGTCGGACCGGTTCAACCGGCGGTTCAACCGTTTTCTATGTTTAGTTAAAAAACACAATAAAAATAAGTATACACCTACAAAAATTTAAATATATATTTTATAACTTTTCATATCATATTTTATAAATTTTGTCTCACCTCATACATTTATCCCACATCGAAAGTGTTGGAGAAAAATGTGAGAGGAATATAAATTTAAAATTCTAAATATTTAATATAAATCAATAATTTAATTTTTTTTTTAAAAGAAAAAAACCGGTTATTTCCGGTTGAACCGGGTTTTGACCGGTTCAACCTGAAATCCGGTTATATAGTATTTTTTAACCGGGTTCCCGGTTCAACCCGGTTTTGAAAACAATGGTAATAATGTGTTATGGCCCCTATGGCTATGGATCGACTACTATAAGAATAAAGATTGAAACATTTAAAAGTTGAGCCCACATTTGTTTGAGATGTAACATAATTTGAGCATTGACGCTTTAATATTTTGAGAGAAGAGGGGTGTTGACTGTACTAGTGTGTAGCCCATTTTATGTATGAGACTGTCTCATATAAATTGTTATCTTAAAAGTTTCAAATTGATTCAAATTATATTTGTGTTGCCCTAAAAGCCAGGAACCTCATTCATTCACCTTTTTTTTTCTAGCCGTTTAACTGATAATGGTAATGAGAATCATTGATGAGTTAATCACTAAACATTATTGATTACATTGTTATTGTTTGGTTAGAATATGAACAATTGATATCATGTGAGGTGAGGTGAGTGAGTGAGGATAATCAATTGTTTACTTCTATTCTCATTACTTGTGTACCAAAACTACCAAACAACATCAATAGAAGTGATTCTCATTACCCCAACCAAGTGGGCCCTGATAGTATTAAATTTTAGGCAAAATTTGTATGTACTAAGGGTCCGCTTGGTATGACTAGAGAATGATAATGATAATGAGTATCATTGAGAGGAATCACTATGCGTTATTGATTGTATTGTTATTGCTTGATTAGAAAATCAACAATGAGTATATCTTAAGAGGTAGAGTGAATGATTAAATGAGGGAAATTATGTATGAAAGTAGAGTGATCAATTACTTAATTCTACTCCCATTACGGGTGTATCAAAAACTGTCAAACACTATTAATTGAAAAAATTCTCATTACCCCTTCCATTACCTGGAAATAAACGGACCCTTAATTTATTTTGCAATTTAAATATATTTTTAATTCTTAATATTAACTCTTTTCAATGGACAATATCACCCAATAGCAAAGTCAGGACAAAAAATTGGGTGGCCCGGAATAGTTATTACTATTAATTGATGGAGATCTATAATAAATTTAATTTCGTTTCATTGATTTTGATGAATCTGAAATTCAAATTCAGAAAGCCAATTGAAACTTTTTTGTCAAGCCCCCTATGAATTTACGAAAAAGGGACTTGGGCGTTCTAGAATTATTTATTATCCGTCAAAATCAGAAATGATCGATTCCAATTAATCAAAATTCTAAACGCACGTCTCCAAAAGAATTTGTGCAAGCTACGTGTCAACTTTATATATCCGAAAACTTATCTTCCTAATATGGGGAAACATCAACCGAGAACCACGAATGGAATCGTCTTCTTCTTGTCTTTCTAATTTTATGTTCGTTTCGTTATATTGATTATCAATTGAGTAGTTCACGTCTTCAGTGAAACTTATTCATAATATAAAATTTATATTATATTATATTTAAAAATTAATATAATTATACTAATAAATCGATATCATTGCATTTATAAATTGAGATCATAATATTAAATATTATAAGTACTAGTTGATATCAATATATATATATATATATATATATATATATATATATATATATATATATATATATTTTATATATTTATATATATATAAAAACACATTTTTTATTTACAACACATTTCACAGGAGAGTTTGTGTTATCAATTTATCACAAAACGTACAAAATCGTTGCAAGATCAGGATTGGTGCAATATGCCTCGAAACTTGTGAACATGTACCACAATACCATAATGATTGTAATACTACATATTTGCAATACAAAACCTTTAGAAAAATACTCGATCCGTCCCAATTTTTGTGGGATTGTGACTGTTCATAAGCATTTAGTGTAATAGTGAAATAGTGATAAAGTGGTGGGATATGAAGAGTTGTTTATTAGTATTTTATATGATAAAGTGATGGATAATTGGGGGTAGAAAGTGTTGTTTCACATACACCAAACCTGCCTAGTGTAACAATAAAACAAAGACAATCTATCTCACAGCGATACAAATCGCCATTACTACCTAACGGATCAGCAGCCCATCCCAGGAAAGTTGGTAGAAATTGTTGTTTATTAATATTTTATGTGATAAAGTGGTAAAATGTGTAAGTAACTTTACCATAAAAATTGGGACAAAAAAGTGGGTACTTTACCATAAAGATTGGGACGGAGAGCGTGGATTATGGAATGCGTAACAACAGCCACAACCTCGGTTCTTGTCAACGGTAGCCCATCCGAGGAGTTCACATTGAAGAGGGGTCTTCGTCAGGGTGATCCTTTTTCGCCATTTCTTTACCTCACTGTAGCTGAGGGACTATGCTTGATGGTCAATCGGGCTATTAACATCAATCTATTGGAGGCCGTGGAGATGGGTAAGGAAAAGGTGAAAGTGTCCCATTTACAATATGTGGACGACACTCTCTTCATTTGTCTGGGTAAAATGCAGAACTTCAGGGCAATTAAGTATATTCTACGTAATTTCGAAGTGCTATCGGGCCTAAGTGTTAATTTCAGCAAATGCAACCTATGGGGATTTAATCTGCAGAGGAGAATTCTTGAAGAAGGGGCTGACCTGCTGGGGTGTGAGGTGGGCAGAGGGAACTTGTCATATTTGGGCATCAATGTCGGAGTTAATCATCGGAATTCAGCCTCGTGGGTGGACCTCGTGGACAAAATCAGGAAAAGGTTAGCAAAATGGGATGATAAACAAATATCGTTTGGGGGAAAAATCACTTTAATCCAGTCTGTGTTATCGGCAATTCCAAACTACTGTCTGTCCTTCTATCGTATTCCTGCTATAACTCTTAAAGCTCTAGTTTGTTTGCAAAGATTTTTTTTTTGAGAAATACCCATAAAATTCCTTGGGTAAGTTGGGAGGATGTTTGCAAAGATAAAAAATTCGGGTGTCTCGGGATTAAAAATTTGGATGTTTTCAATTGGGCACTACTTGGGAAATGGGTGTGGAGGTTTTTAAATGAGCCGGATAGGTTGTGGGCGCGGGTAGTTAGGTCAAAATATGGGGGATTGGGTGTGGGCATTAGGGAGCAATGGTGTGTAGGAATGAGGGAATCAACAGGGTAGAGGGAGAACCTTGGTGTCGGGATGGTGGAGAGATATGTGTGAGATTTATAGAGATATGACAGGGGGGGGGGGGAGCGTAATTGTTGGGATATTTTAGTTTTGATGAATTATGCCAAAACATTATCAACTTGTGTTTTTGAAGCTAATCTACGAGACAATAAGTTGAGGGGAACGAGAGAACAAATTGAGGGGGAACTCACGAAATCGACGGGGGCTGCAGACGAGACTGATCGAGATCGATGAGTTAGATGAGTTCCGAAAGTTAACCGATGAGCCGCAAAAAATCGAAGAGAAGAAAAGCTAAGCCACCGATCGGAAGATCGATGACCAGAATGCACTGATCGGATGATCGTAAGAATAATCGAAATGATATGGTGATCGGAAGAGCGGAATGTCGATCGTGTTAAACCACCGTAAGAGAAGGTTGCGGTCGGAAGAGGAGCGGATGAGATCGACGAGATCGACGTGATCGAGATCGATATGAAGATGAAGCGATGATCAAGATCGACGTGATTGAGATCGATGTGCTAAACCGATATGTTAAACCTAATGTAATCGACTGATGCTATCCCGAGATATTGATCACGAAGAAGTGTTGATCGATCGGTCGGCCCGATCGACGACGCAAAGAAGAAATCGATAGCTCGAAATCAAAAGGACTGAAGGTCGATGTCCAAGTCGGGGAATCAACTCGCCGGTCGAGGGTCAATGCCCGACGTACAAGGTCCGGCCAAGAGAAGTCTGGAATCAATCAAGAACCCCGAGTAACTCCGAGACTTAGAGAAAACTCAAGGCTCGATAAATCAAGACTCGGATGTCTCAAGACACCGAGACTCGAGAGAATCTGAATGATTCCAAAGGCGAGGAATCGAGGAATATAGCCGTTAGAATTAGCCGACGTGGACCAATGAGAGGAAGACAACCACCTGAAGAAGTCTGCCAGATTACAAGAATAGTATGGATTTGAATGTGATTCTCTCCAACGGTAACATTCAAATCCACACTATAAATACAAGATCTTCCATCAAATTAAGTGTGGAGAATATGCAAAAAGATGCTCTGAGCCAAGAGCCTTATAATCAAGCATTCCCACCATAGAACACAAGTCTATAGATATACAAATATATTCAAAGAGTGTTCTAGAACCCAATCTAAGCAACCCACGATGTATCCTAAGCTTAGAGAGATTTTCCCAACCTTAGCATTGAGGCTAAACAAATGTAAGGAAAAATCTCAACCTAGTTGGAAACCAAACAAACCTTACCCAAATCAGTCGGTTAAGTTTGTAGGTGAGTGTGAACTCGGTAAACATCTAGCAATCCCGAAAGGGAGGGTAGGCAATCCCGATTGAGGGTGATAAGTCCCGAGGCGAACCCGAGAGGGTGATAAGTCCAGTTGGAAGGAATTTCCCTAGGAACAGGGAGAGTGGATGTAGGAGCTTGAGCCTCCGAACCACTATACTTTGTTGTGTTCTTTATTGCTTTATGTTCTTATATTGTCATACGCATTCGATTATAAGCAAAACACAACACATGAGCTTAAAATGTAAAAATCTGGAATCACCATTCCCTCACCCCTGTTTTATATGCATTTCATGATTATTCCGCATTTCATGGGTTTTCCCAGGGACCATCAATTGGTATCAGAGCAGGAGTTCAAAAGATCACTTTTAATGTGATCACCTGCTGTGTTATCAAAGCAGTGGTTCAACTTGACCACCTGCTGTGTTGACCAAAGTTTTATTTTCAAAAATACTTGTGGTCTATCTGAACTGATCTTATTTGCTGAAATTTTTTTTACTTTTCAAAAGATCAGAAAAATGCCTTCTAAAAAACTTCTCATGTTCTCAGTGGAGAACTATGATCTATGGAGACTGAGAATGCAGGCTCATCTGTATTCCAAACATGAGCGTATGTGGAGAGTGGTCTCTCAAGGACCATTCCAGTTTACTGTGGTGAATCCCAAAGGAACAGAAGATGAGAGAATTGATCCTAGAACAGAATTTCCTAAGTCTGATGACCAACTGACTCATGAGGAGAGAAAGTTAGTCAATCTAGACTACATTGCTAAAGACACACTATACAGTACAATTGATGATGGTGTGATGGGAATGATCTCTCACTGTAATACTGCTAAAGAGATTTGTGATACACTAGCTGTTATGTGCCAAGGCACAGATCATATAAAAGAAAACAAACTTTCAGTGGCAATTGGAAAGTTTGATAGTTTTGAAATGGATGATGGTGAATCAATAGACAAATTGGAAGTCAGATTCACTAGCATCATGAATGATCTAAATGCACTTGGAAAGAAATACCCACAGAGAGAAGTTGCATTGAAAATTCTTAGAGGTCTGTCTAAGAAATGGGATATTCATGCAGTGGTGATTGAAAACACCAAGAACATTAGTTCAATGCCTTACCAACAAGTCTTCTCTCGAGCTAAAAGCCTATGAATTTGTAATTGATAAGAAATCCAAAAAGGTCGACAAAAAAGATGATTCTTCATCGAGTAAGAATGTGGCTTTAAAAGCCAAAGATAAAACTCAGAAAAAACTAAAGAGTCCGAGAACCCCCATGCCAAAAATTAGGATGAGCTTGAGGAAAAGCTAAAGCCTATGGATGGCAAGAAGGTTTGATAGACTCAATAGTAGATTTGGAAAATACAAAAACTATTACACAGAACCACAGTACGGAAGAAACCTCGAGGACGATCAACTCGAGAAGAAGAAAGACTGAAAGTCAAGGATCTTCATCCAAGAGAAAGGACTCCAAGTCCAAAGAAGAAAATGATCGGGGATGATGATGCCAACAGATGCTTTATAATTGCGGAAGAAAGGTCACTTCCAAAGATGATTGTCCAGATTTGAGTGCTAAGGAGAGAAGAGAAAGGCAAGCTAAAAAGAGACCGAAAGTTCTCAAGCAAAAAGGCCATGGTAGCGAGAAGAAAAAAAACTCGAGGAGGGATCTAGCTCTTCGGATGAGATATTCTCGACAAATGAAAGTGATGACATATGTCCGATGGCCATTGAGGAGGTAAACTCTTCTTTCTCTCTCGTTGTTGCTCCTACACTAGCACAAGAGTTTTCAAGTTCCAATCAAAAATATCATTTTGACTGATGGATTCTTTTGAGAATCGATGAAGGACTATGTTGTTTTGCAAGGATCGCTAAATCGAACTCAAGAGCGAATAAGGAAACCGAAGTCAAAATCTAAAATGGAAAGACTCTAGCAATATTGAAATCACTTCTCAATTAATGGGAGCTCTTGATGAATCGGATGTTACGAAGTACAACTCTCGAGAAAGAGAAGATGATAATGTCCCTAATCGAAAAGCTAGAGAAATCCACCTGAAGAAATTCACTAATCGAATCGAAGTTCAATGACCTCTCGAGAAGCATAAAACTCTACAGAATCGTGAGGATAGTGCATGTAAGAAGTTAACTCTATTGAATAATGCATCTAATGTGATAGATGAAATTGAGTTACCGAGATCCGCCACTATAAAAAAGCGGATTAGGATTTATTCCGAGGGGAACCTCACAAGGTCATCCGAATCTTTGCATCAAGTAGCAAGAAGATTATCTTTGTAAAACCGATTAAGCACCTACACTTCAAAATTTGGAGTAATGCCCAAGGTTGTAGACAAGGGAAAAGGACCTATGGTCTCGAAGAAACCGAATGATCGAGGTTAGAAAGCCCAAACCTCGGTGAAGGCTAGAAAACCCGAAAGGTCGATTGGAAAGTTTCGAGCAAGTACTTCAAAGCCTCGGGCTAAGAATGCAAAAACCCGAAGGCTCCACATCGAACCATCGAGGAATCCTCGGATGAGAAACACTCAAAAGAGAGACATTCTCAATCGAAGAGACCAAGTCCTCGATCTGATAATCGAAAGACCCCGATTTCAAAGATGAGACAACCCGAACCTCACTTGCCTAAGGGTAAAGGTTATCTCAACCCAAGTCAACAAAGATTTAGACCCGGTTTTTACAAAAAGCCTAAGCATCCGAACGAAGGCCCGAACCAAAGAAGAATTCAAAAGTCCATGTTTATGCTAAAGCTAGCACACACATATACGTAAAAAAGCTAAGGCACCCAGAGTAGTGGATGTATATGTTGATGTTTATGGAAGACAAATTAGTCACTCTAAAGTGATTAGAGTTGTCGGCGATTTGGATTCGAAAGGTACAACTAACCTCGTAGGACCCTACACAAATTGGGTACCTAAGAATTGATCTGTTTTTCGAGGAAAAACAAGGGCACTAAGTCGATGAAAGATCACATGGCAATCATGAAAGCAGAGACTAAAAAGCTCGATGTATGGTATCTTGACGGTGGGTGCTCAAGACATATGACAGATTCAAGAAGATGCTTTCAATTGACTATGTTGAACAAAGAGGCTCATGAGATCACTTTTGGAGATAACTCCAAGGGATGATCAAGGATATGGAACTTTGGAAATCGACTCGATTCATATCCATGGTGTTTCATATGTATCTGGATTGAAGCATAACTTGTCACAATTAGCCAATTACGTGATAAGGGTTTCAATGTTGAGTTCTCCAAGAACTTATGTTTTGTGAAAGATGATACATCACATAAAGTATTCTTGACCGGTACAAGAAAAGGGAATGTGTATCTTCTTTGATTGGAGTTCAACTCCTAAAGATACATGTTTAGTTGCTAAAAGTTCCACGAGATACCATTGGTTATGGCATAAAATAATGAATCACCTAAACTTCAAAACCCCGAACAAGCTTGCAAGATTAGCTCTTGTGAGAGGTTGCCTAATGAAGTGTTCATAAAGGAACACATTTGTGATGCGTGCGAAAAAAAAAACAAGTTAAAGCATCATTTAAAAGCAAAGTTGAAGTTTCTACTGAAAGAATACTTGATTATTGCATATGGATCTCTTTGGTCCTATAACACCTGTGAGCACGAATGGCAGGAAATACACATTGGTAGTAGTTGATGACTACTCAAGATTTACTTGGGTCATATTCTTACTTAGTAAGAAAGAGACTCAGATAAAGCTGCCAGAATTACTGAAAAGGCTCAGTAATGAGAAAAATCTGAGTCTGGTTAAAATCAGATCTGACAAAGGAACTGAAGTTTATAAATCATATCATATCGATTATTGTGCGAGAGAATGGAATTTTACATGAAACATCACCGCAAGGACCCCTCAACAAAATGGTGTTGCTGAAAGAAGGAACAGAACTCTGAAAGAAGCTGCAAGGACAATGATAGTTGAAGCTGATATTCCTAAAAGATTTTGGGTTGAAGCTGTCAACACTGCATGCTACTCTCAGAATAGATCCATGCTGACCAAGAGTCAAGGCAAAACACCCTATGAGCTTTGGAATGAAAGGAAAGCCTCTTGTTTTAACTTTCTTTTCGTGTGTTTGGTTGCAAGTGTTTCATACACAATAATGGTAAAGATCGGGTTGAAAACATTTGATAGTAAAAAAGCGATGAAGGAATATTCTTAGGATATTCAAAGTCGATAAAAAGCTTTCGAGTTTACAACCTGTAGAACTCTTATTGTGGAGGAAACACCTCATGTTGTTTTTGATGAATCTACTTGTGTTCGGAAGAAACAAGAACATGATCTTGATGAACCCGACCAAGAGGATCACCAGATTAAGCCCGAAATGAAAAGATAAATCATCCACTGAACCTGAAAAGAAGAAGTCACTCACTATCTATGATTGGAGAGACTCAGACTCAGATAAAGAAGTTCAAGATGGAAATCAGGATGGTGAGACTCAGGAAAACCAACACTCCAAAGGTGACCAATGAATGAGCACACCGATTCGCACTTCGTGTATGTGATGCCAATGAAGATGTGGTCACAAATGAGGTAAATTCTCAATCTATCAACCAAAGGGGAACAAATGTCTCGACAATGTTCTCAATAGAATTTCCCGAGGAAGATGATTCCATTTCTCCTGTTCAGTTGTTCCCTGAGTTTACTGATTTAACTGAACCTAACATTTCAAATGTTGAGGATACTATTGAAACAGGAACATCAAGAATGAATTGGTTAGATAGTCATCCTACAAGTCGATTGTGGGTGATCTAACCGAAGGTGTTAAAACAAGAAGGTTCCATGGTGAGAGTGCACTATTCTGCAGCCTTCCTATCGGAGAAAGAACCTCTTGAGATTGGTGAAGCTCTACAAGATTCTCATTGGATTCTTTGCTATGCAAAATGAAATTTGATCAATTCTCAAGAAATGAAGTATGGGAGGTTGGTAGATAGACCGGAAAGGCACAATGTCATTGTAACCAAGTGGGTTTTCAAGAATAAAAGAGATGAAAACAACAACATTGTAAGAAACAAGGCAAAAATTTAGTTGCACAAGGTTATTCCCAAGAAGAAGGCTTGGATTATGATGAAACCTTTGCACTGTTGCAAGACTAGAAGCCATCGATTGTTTCTTGCATATCTTTGCCCACATGAAGTTCACAATCTATCAAATGGATGTGAAAAGTGCATTTCTGAGCGGTGTGCTTAAAGAAGAGGTTTATGTGGAACAACCTCCGGTTTCAAAACAGAATGACCAAGTTCTGAGCTCGGAAAAAAGCTTTGTATGGTCTTAAGCAAGCACCCGTGAGCATGGTATGATACTCTTTCTCGGTTTCTTCTTGACCATGGTTTTGTCAAAGGATTTGTTGATAGAACTCGCTCGGGATAGAGGATGGGGAGATATCTTACTAGTTCGAGATATATGTTGATGACATCATTTTTGGATCTCCAAACCATCAGCTGTGTGAAAAGTTTTCAACACTGATGAAAGGCAAATTTGAGAAGTCAATGATGGGAGAGATGAATTTCTTTCTAGGTCTTCAAGTGAAACAATCAAAGGAAGGAATATTCATCAACCGCACAAAGTACACCGTAGATCGATTGCTAAATATGGTGTCTGAGACAACAAATACGCTTAGGATTCCCATGAATACTAACTACAAGATGGATCCCGATTATGAAGGCAAATCAGTGAGCCATACTAATTATAGAGGAATCATTGGATCATTGCTCTATCTCACGTCAAAGTAGGCGGATATAACATTTGTTGTTGGGATATGTGCAAGATACCAAGCTAATCCTAAGGCTAGTCACATGGAAGTCGCAAAAGATCTTTGAGTATCTTAAAGGCACGATGAATAGAGGATTGTGGTATCGGTGATGATAACCTTGAGTTAAGTGGTTACTCGATGTTGATTATGGAGGTTGCGAGAATGTGAAAGTCCACCTCGTGAACTTGTCAATTTCTAGGAAGTAAGTCGATATCTTGGTTTTCGAAAGAAGCACCTCGATAGCAACAAGTACTCACGGAAGGTTTGAATATATGGTCGCGAGGAAGTCTTCTTGTGCTTTCGATTCTTTGGCTCGGACAATAATTAAGGGATTATAAAGTTGTAGCCAATGAAGTACCAATATTCTCGTGACAATAATAGTGCCATTGCTATTTCACAAAATCCCGTGTTGCACACGGATGCAAGCATGTGGATATCGCAACATCACTTCATCGAGATCATGTCGAGAAGAAGGACATAAGGATGGAGAAAATTCATCTTGATAAGCGAGAGTCGATATCTTGACTAAACCTTTGGCGGAATCAAGATTTCGTGAACTTTCGATTGAATTAGGGATGTTAGAACCGGTGTATAGAGTAAAATCAAAAAATTGAAGGTTTTCGAAGCATGAAGTTTTCTCGGACTCTCTTGAGAAGCTTAGGATAAAATGGAAATACCTTGGCGAGTCTCGAAACTTCAGTTCTTCAAGGTCAAGATTTCGTGACAAAGAACCGAACCATTTCAAAGATTTCGATATTATCTTGATATTTTATCAAAGTCGATTATTTCGATAAGACCGATAGAGGAAAATTAGTCCAAGTAGTAATGACTCATGCAACCCATTTATTGCTTAAGTGAAGCTCGAAAATCATTCGCAATAAATACAAAACACCGAGGAATGTTTTTGGTGGGATCGTTTTAAATTCCGAAGAAGGTCAATAATCATTTAATGTTCTCGCTACATTAATGACCAATGAGGATGTTTTGCAGGCTTACTTTTTCAAGATCGTTGGTTCAGATATACCCGATTAATCAAAGATTAATCTCAACCGTTGTTTTTCACCTAACCAACACGATTCCCCACGATCTCGAAGCTATATATATACCCTAAGAAGCCTTTCAAGCCAAAATTTTATTAAACCCTTCGCTCCAAATCCTCTCCAAAATAAAAATCCCTTGCTCGTAAATTCCTAAACCCTAAAGCTTCACTTCTAAAATCAATCTCTAAAATGGCTCCAACCTTGTTCGAGAGATTAGCCGAAACCAACAAGCCTTCAGTGGTACGAAGTTCGTTGTTTTCACTCGAAAAGCACAACCAACTCAAAGCCTAAGAGGAGGCACCGCGTATGATTCGATCAAGCTAAACTCACCCAACTAGTCACAAACCCACTGCACGGGAGTTTGTGAAAGAGGTAATCAATTCATCTATAACTTGAAGGTAGATGAAGAGGATCAGATGCATTCTTCGACATCAGTATCACACTTAGAGCATTCGGCCAAATCGTCGATTTTGAAAGGGATTTGTACATAACCCCGAAAAAATCAATGATGTTTTTTGAGCTCGTGATAGAGGAGAGGATCCTACGATGTATATGTCGGGTAGAGAGCAGGAATACTTAGATAGGATTGCTGAGAATCCTGTTAAGTTTGAGGCGACATTGCATAAGAGGCACTTAAAGCCACAATATCGTGTATTGATGGATATTGTGAGTAAATGCATCATGAGTCTTGCGGGGGAGTTTTGAGCGGTCGGTACCGAAGCTCGGTGATGGCGGCGATAGAGGCCTCACCCACCACCGACTTCAACTGGCTGAAATTTCTGATTCAGATGGTGAGTGAGCAGACCAAAGTTTTGAAGAAGGTTGACGGGGCGATCTCAATAAAAGGCAAGATCCACCATGCCACCAAAATTGCCTACATTTTGGAGATGTGCAGAGAGGAGGAGGATATCTTCGCCAATTCGACCCCATTCCCTAAGTCCAAAATTCTCTTTAAACCCATTGATGCAAAGAAGCAGGTCATCAGGGGGAAGAGAGAAAAGAAGGTTGAATCACCAGTTGCGGCTGAAAAAGAGACTCAACAAACCAGGGGGAAGGTTTTGTTGGAGGCAAAGATGGAGCAGGGATCAAAAATGTTGAAACTAAAGGATCTTGCTCCAAAACGCAGAAGATTGGTGGTTCTCACCGATGAAGATGAAAGTGATTCTGACGAGATTCAACCGGAGCACCAAACCGCTCAGAGTTCACCATTACAAGTGTTGGCTCAGGTTATCTCGAGGACACAATATCAGACTGAGGAGCAGGTCTTCTCTGAGGTGCTCGAGACATCGCTTTCGCCTCGAGATAAAATTTCTCAGAAATTTTTAAAGGAGCTCGAACCTCGAGATGCCTACCTCGGATGTGCGTGCTCGATAAACAGACGAGCCAACTCGATTCAAATCGAGGATATGCCACCTCGAGCCTCGTAACCCACTCGGATGCAAAACCGAGGACTGACCGCACAAACTTCGAGATCTTGTTGAGGCTCGGGAGCGGAATATTCTTGATGAGCTCCCCGAAAGATCTACTTTTGATCCCTTAGCGTATGTTTCAACCGAACCGAGAGCCCAAGATGGAAGAAGGGCGGTCAAGAAGGCGAGTGGAGGAAGCAAGGGGGAACGGTTCATTCTTGACCGCTACCCCGAAGCTCAAATTACATACCGATCCGCAAGATGTTTTCTTCGGATTAAGGACAATCAGATTCATCCTCAATCGGACTCTTCCCGAGATGCTTGATATTGCCGCATTCGGAGGGGAAGACCGGTGGAATGAGGAGACAACCTTCCCGACCGACTTCTCGAGATTCGGAGGACAAAGCTCGTGGATGAAAAACTCCGATTTTGATGAGCCGGTTCGTAAGAAGTTGGTCGAAAGGAGAGCAACTGAAGTTGGTGCCCCGAAAGCGTGGAGACAAATCTAAAGATGGAGATGGGGACCAACAGGGGAGATGTTGAGAAGCGCCTCGGATGGAAAAGGAGACTTCGTTCTTTGATCAACTGAAATTGGTCAACCTCGGGATCGGTTAGAACTCTTCAGTACCTTTTGGCACTATTAACAATTATGCCAAAGTTAATGAAAGTCCTATCTTTAACTCAATTGTCTCGATAAAATGATCGAGGCTCGGGCTTGGAGACCGGAGCTCAGGACGAAAAATTGGCACAGATGATCGACAAAGACAGAGGTGCGAAGATTCCCCGAGATTGATCTCACTCCCTTAATGGAGAAACTTGAGAAAGTTGAGCCAATGATGATCAAAATTGCTCGGGATGGAAGAGACGCTGGCCAATCAAGCTCAAAAGATGGAAAGTCTTAGTCACTCTTCAGAAATGGTGCAAATTCAAAACACTCGACCACTCGGATGACCACCATGGAAGAAAAGCCGAATGAGAAGTTTGGAGGGAGTCAAGGCCGAAGTTAAGTGATGAACCGGGCGTAAACACTGCGGAGAGTTCTCGATTTCCTAGAGGAGAAACCGCGTAAAAAGAATGAGGTCTTGATAAAGTCTGTTGTTGAGGAAATGAGCTCAATGCTCATGACCAAGATGACAGAGATGTTCAAGGAAGCACTCTTCGGCGGTTTGCCACTTATCTCAAGAATTTTACGTGGCCAAGAACCATCTAAGAGGTTTGGAAGACGAAACAAGATCGAGATAAGCGGAGAGATTCGGCAGTGTGAGTAAAGAGCAATATCACATGGACACAGCACTCTCCAAACTTCTTCCAAATTACGGTGCCAAGAAGGGGGAAAAGGAAGGTGAAGACCTCAGAAAGTTCATGGCACGTACTTTGGAGAAGAAGGCTCAAAAAAAAGATCTTTGAAATGTATAATTTAGCCAAAGCCTTAAAATAAGTCGAAGCTTCGAAAGTTAAAGTTTGCTCGGTGGAGAAGTTTGCATCTACACTCGAAGTTTCTAAGCAAACCATGCTTGATGTGTCAAAAAAAAACTGAAAAGCTAGAGCAAAGGTTGGAACAAGCCAGGCTGCTGCTGAAATGCCTATGCAGAGGAAAGTCTCGGGTGTTGTTCAACCTGAAAGCAAGCGTGCAAAGGCTTCTAAGCCAATCCAGATAAAGCTGATTCTGGATGATGAAGAGAAAGAAGAATCTGAGTCTCAACCTCAGATGCAAGTCTTCAATACTAGAAATGCTCTGAAGACACTCCAAATGGAACAAGCTAAGAAAGATGTTGCTTCGGTCTCAGGAGCATCTGTGATCAGAAAGAAGATAGACGAAGAGTAGAAGCGAAGGAGTGAATTCAGGAAGTTTGCGAGCAAGAGGAAAGGAACATCAAAAGCGCTAAAGTGGCCCCACGTTGATAAATGGATGCCCATTAAACTCAACGATATGTGGGAAGAAGTCAAGAGAACCTTCTGGTTCAATTATGATGTTCTCAGGGAATGGAGAGGGGAAGGCTCAGATCAGAATGAAGCATTCATTGAGTATCTCCTTACCTTCTATCCAAAGTATCTACAGAGTTGGATTAACCTTTATGATGAAGGAGAGAGGTACAGATAGTAGCCCTCGTCCATATTCATATTCTCCTCCAAGACTTGATAATGGCTTGGTGAATGAGAAGGCCATTACTCAAGAGATTGCTTTCAAGATCTTTGGTCGGTTGGGTCTAACAGAAATAGTCCGGACATCATCAAGGAAAGAAATGAGTCAAGAAGAGATTCTTGGAATGTTCGATCCGGAGGTGCCCATTTGATGAAGTTGAGAATGAAGCAAACCCAAGAAGCGTAAGATCAAAGAGCCAAATCAAGATCAAGACTCGAAGATTCAGTAATCTTTAATTTTTTTGTCTTTTTTGATTTTGTTTATAAACTCATTGTAATCTGAAATGGTATATTCATCATCAATGAAGATTTATCATTATGCTCAAAAAGATAATATCTCATTATCTTATTTACATGTCTTTTATTTTGATATGCCCGAATGTATGATGATATGGGGAAATTGTGCGAATTTGGGAAAGTGTTTAAGTATTTAGTAATGAACTATTTAAGAAGATTCATTCTTGAAGAAATTATTAAACTGCTGAGAAACTCAAATTGTTGGGAGATTCTCTCGATTTAAATTGTTGAGAGACAACCAATCTTGTAATAGGATAAACTCAAACCCAGTATAGGTTATATGTTTGTAACAAGATAGGTTTTGGCATCATCAAAAAGGGGAAATTGTTGGGAGATGAATTTAATAAAGATATATGATTTTGATTAAGATTCCAAAACCCCTAAGTATGACATGTTCGAATGATCTTGATAGTTGAGTCGATTCAGTTTTTAGAGTATTCAGATGTTATCTCATGAAATGTATAGTCGCAGATATAGTTTAGGATAGGTTCAAGACTCAAGAACTCAAGATGTTTTCTGAAGTATTCGAAGTTTCAGGATGAAATCGAGATATCAAGACTTCGATATGATCTTGAAAATCAAGACTCAAGACGAAGACTCGATACATCGGTCAAGATAAATCAAGACTCGGAAGACCCTCAAGACTCGAAGACTCAAGACACGCGAGATAGAAGATCAAGAATCAAGATCAAGAATATCAAGGCACGCGATATTATCAAGACTTCGAGAATGTCTTGAATGCTCAGTATGAACCTGAGTGTTCCGAGGCATTGATAATATCTATCTGAAGGATGCAATACTGAGAAGATCGCGATTCCTTAAGAAGTTAGATATTGCCAAGACATTCAAATGCAGACAAAAGGAACTAAGTCAGAAGTGTTGTTAAGGTTATATCAAACTCAGAGTTTGTAACCAAAAAAAGCCGTTGAAGGTGTCTACCTTTAACCGAGACAAAGTCAAAAAAGAAAGACGACATTGTACCATACTGACACTGACAGTGATAGGTCGCTGAAAAAGATGTCAGATGTACAAAAGTTCCAGACTGCAAAAAAGTGAAGACCGGCTACATGAAAGGCTATTGCCTAAAACGTGTTAGGGAGTTTCAAACCCTAAATATAGCCGTTTCACACACCACAAGAGGGAACTCACGAAGCTATCTCTCCAACGGATAGTTTTTAAGAGTGACCTTGGTGTATGCCTATAAATACTGGTGACCCTCTACATTGTAAGGTTACGGGAAATTTATACGCAACTCAAAGAGCTCAAACTTATTCTTGCAAAAGTGAAAGCACTCGAAAAACTTAGAATTTCCCAAGTGCTTCGATATTGAAGAGAGCTCACTATACTAAGCCTAGCTTGATAAGATTTATCCAAAGCTTAGTCGAGATATCCTAACCCTTTGCATTGTGCTTCATTGTAAAGGATATCTCATCCTAGTTGGAAACCAACCGAGAAACCCCCAAAACCCTTGAGAAGGTAGTTGGAGTGTGTTTGTTGGTGAGAAAGAGTTGTAAAGAGTTAGTAAACTACGCGGAGTAGTCAGAAAACTCTAGAGGAGAAGTTAGTAAGCTACAGGGGTAGTCTGAAAGCTTGTGTGTGATTGAGTAAGTAAACTACTTGAGGTAGTCGAAAACTCAAGGTCGGGTTGAGTAAGTAAACTACGTGGAGTAGTCGTAAAACTCGGGGCGAGTTGAGTAAGTAAACTACGAGGTAGTCGTAAAGCTCGAAAGTTGATAATGAATTTCTCTCAAGAGTCGGGGAGAGTGGGCGTAGGAGCTTGAGTCTCGAACCACTATAATTGCTTTGTTTCTTTATTGCTTTCCTTATTTGTACTTAATCTGTTGCATTGACTTGTTTTGAAAGCATATTTTTCATTTGATATTCATTTGGAATCAATCCAATTTGAAGTTGCATAAGTGAATCACACCTAATCACTATTTCATAAAGGGAATGTTTTCAAAGAAAGCTTAAAACGAGTATAATCTAAAGACCAACCATACCAAGACGATCGAGTAGCTAGAACAGATAGTTATCAAACCGAACTCTCTTACGAGGATTCATGAAGTTAGTTATCGATCCAAGCAACTCGGGATCTCGACACTCGAGGACTCGGTTGGGATTATCTCGGTATCTGGCAATTTCGATCCGCGATCTCGATGAGACTTTGACTCGGAGCGATCTGTCTTCTCGAACCTAATCTTGAGATTATCGACCCAAGTGACCTCGATGAAGAAAAAGTTTTAAAAACACTGAACACGTGTATTCCCCCCCCATACACGTGTAAGACTCGTTTGCACCGGGACCAACAGTAATTAAAAAGGTGATAGGGGATTGGGGAAAAACAGCGTTTTGGAGGGATGTGTGGGTGGAGGGAGATCCATTGTGTCTCAAGTTTAATAGGTTGTTTAGGGTGAGTGATCAAAAGGAGTCTTTAGTGAGGGAGATGGGTACTTGGAGTGAAACGGGGTGGTCGTGGGATCTCAAATGGAACAGGCCACTACGTCCTCGTGACAAAACTTTACTTAACCAACTTTTGATGCTCATTAATAGGGTTCAGATTCGACAAAACAAAGAGGACATTTGGGAGTGGACCTTCTCCAATAACGGAACTTATCAGACAAAGGAAGCGTACAACCAGCTGACAAGAAGCGCTCAAAACGCGGAGGAAAATATCGAGGTCAGGACAGCGTTCAACAATTTATGGAAAAGCTACGCACCTAGACGATCACAGGCCATCGTGTGGAAAGCTCTGAGGGGCCGCCTTGCAACTAAAGACAACCTCATCAAATGGGGTTTGTCCGCGGTTGTGGGCGACACTGCTTGCAGCCTCTGTGGTCGGGAAGAGGAAGACAACTCACATCTGTTCTTCACGTGTTCGGCTACTAGAGGAGTTTGGTCAAAATGTTTCCAATGGCTCAACATCGACACAGCAGCACACCGCTGCCCAATTAGTAATTTTCTCCACTTCTGCTCACATTCTGGCACGGGTAAGAAATCTAGAATTGCTGCAACTATTTGGGTCGGAATTATTTGGTCAGTTTGGAAGGCGAGAAACGAGAAAATCTTCAACGACGTCAGCTTCTGCTCGGAAAAGGTGTGGGATGAAACTAAAGCAAGGGTGTGGTCTTGGTTATCTGTTAGATTAGGAGACTTTAGAGATAAATCATATAGATCATGGTCGGCGAGCCCAGGGATTACCTGAGCTTGTGTTTATTTTTCTATTTGATGGGGGTGTTCATTTGATAGTCATTACATTTTCTGCGTTGACTTACTGTAAAGGAGATTTGCAGGACTAGAATATTCCTTATGTGTCTGGTCCTGGTTGGTGTGAATAAATATATTTCCATTTTTTTGATTAAAAAAAAACATTTATTTTGTCAGCTACTAGAGTTTACCACTTTTATTCATATGTAACTTTAATGCTATGCTACAACTCATTTTCAGATTGTAGTTGCGAGTATTAACTTTTTATCCTTGAGAAAAATATTAAAATGTGTGTCGAGTTTTATGTGTATTTGAGTCGGTAAAGTGGGTGAATATTATGACCATATACCACGAACTCAAGCTCCCATATCTATGCTTTCTAAATTGAGTTTGCCTCGCAAAGAATTTGGCTAGTACTATCATTTATGTGTTGAATAGAGTATTTAAATTAAAAACATGCACAAGTATATGCACGTGGACTTCACATGGGACTTTGTAATAAACTCTTAAATCTAGATGCATATAAAATTATTGTTGGAAATAATAGGGATGATAATGAAATACGTTTCAAATGTACGTGTATTGGAAATTGTAACGAGAAATTAGGAGAATTTGATGAATAGTCTTCCAAGTTCAAATCTCATATTCTTACTAAAGGTTTCAACTTTTTGACAGAGAAAAATCAAGTGACCAAGGTATGTCTAAAATGACGAATATACCCATACGCTCAACCCGCGTCGACCAAAAAAAAAAGAAATGGATGAAAGTCAAATTCACAACATTAAAAAACTGCATGCAAGTCTATTCTCACCATTGAAAAGTCCAAAAAAGCCCACAATTTTTTGCTTAAAAAATAAACACATATATTCATCACACGTTACATCTCCAGAAATGCATTACATACAACTTATCCATTATTGATTATACTACTCACTCAGTCCCAAGATAATTATAACACTGAAAACGGCAGGCAAATCAAGTAAAGTGAGTTTGAGTAGAATAAAATAAGGGTATTTTAAGTGTATTAATATTATGTTTATTTTCATTTTGTAAGTGTTGCAGTAATATTGGGACATCCAAATAAGATAAATATTGCAATAATCACGGGACGGAGGGAGTACCTAGGAAGGAATTAAAACAAAAGCTGAATTAGATTAAATTATTACGCGAAGGAATTAAAACAAAAGCTGAATTAGATTAAATCATTACGCACGCTTTATCCAATACCATCGCAGAACCACTGGTTTTGCTATTTGCTAATTAATGACTGTCATAAGTGGTTTTGCTTTTACCTGAAAAATATCTAAAAGAAAAAAGTGTAGGAGTAAATTATTTTCACCCAACTTGACGAAGGTGTTCTTTCATGAAAATGCGAAGTGGCATCACACCGGCCAAAACCATTAGTTGTGTGTATTACATGGTTTTCAAATATGGTGGTTTTCTAATATCACCCCCCTCATTTTGGTGTATAAATAGGGGGTTCTTGTTTTCAATTTTCCATCACCACATTCACAGCTTAAACTATTTCTCACTGATTTGATTTGATATCCCTTTTGTTGCGTTTGGTTCATTCACTTTCATTTATTCAGAGCTCTGATTGGCTCTTTTTCCACACTTTTTACTGTAAGGTAAGATTATCAAACTCTCCACCTTTTTCACTTTTCTTGCATTTTCTTTTCTTGCTCTGTTTTGCAAATTGAAAGAGGGAAACTTTTTGGGTTTTTCTTGAACCCCTTTTCTAAAGATTCAAAGTTGCATAATGGGTTCATGAATTTGATCCAGATTTCTTCTGGATTTTCTTGATAAAGAAGCTGTACCCTGTTTTTCTAAATGGGATGTGAAAAAAAATTGAATCTTTCTGCTGCAAACTTTGAAATTTCTAACTGTGATTCCCAAGTTTTCATGATGGGTGGTAAATGTTTCTCTTTTCACGATTAAATCCTTTCCCAGTTTTAACAATTTGGTAAATTTCTAAATCCAGTTTGGTAAATATCAAAATCATGGCAACTAAAGATCTTGATTTCTTGCTTGAATAAAAAAATGATTTAATTGTGCCATTAACTTTTCTTGTTCTTCACGGATGTGTGTTTCTTCTGGATTCGTCTAAATACTTCAGAGGTGGCCCATTGACTAATCGCATATTTAATGTCATCTTATAACTCATAATTTTTTTACATTTGAAACATTTTTTCTCCCAGAAATTTTCAGACAATCTGCAATGGTGGAACGTATTCTTACTCGTGTTCACAGCCTCCGAGAGCGGTTGGATACCACTCTTGCTGCTCATCGTAATGAGATTTTGCTCTTTCTTTCAAGGTAAGACCGTGATTGTTTTTTTTTTAAATTTAATATTGGTTTTTCATCTACTTATATGAGGCTAATTGTTGCAGGATTGAAGGGCATGGAAAGGGTATTCTGAAACCCCATCAGCTTCTTGCTGAGTTTGACGCAATCTGTGAAGCTGATAAGGAAAAACTTCAAGATCATGCTTTTAAGGAACTCCTTAAAATCACACAGGTAATTAACTAATCTTGAATCTTGAATAAGAGTCTAAAAGTATTAGTTTATATACAAGAAGGGTATTAGTTTGTATAAAAGAACAGTATTAGTTTGTAGGTTGAAGAGTATTAGTTCATGTAAAAGAAATCTAAAAGTATTAGTTCATACTATAAAAGAATAGTCTAAAACTATTAGTTCATATAAAATAAGAGTATTAGTTTGTATGTTGAAGAGTATTAGTTCATTGTGATCATCATTTTTCGAGCATTGCTTAAAACGCGCTCCTTTTCAGGAAGCAATTGTACTACCTCCATGGGTTGCGCTTTCTATTCGAATGAGACCCGGTGTTTGGGAATACGTCCGGGTTAACGTGATCGCACTAGTCGTTGAGGAGCTAACTGTGTCCGAATTTCTTCAATTCAAAGAAGAGCTCGTCAACGGAGTGTAAGTCTTTAATCTTGAGTTGTGTTAATTGATTGATTCATTGATCATATTGTGAGGAAATACATTACATTGTGTGTTTTTGTTTTCAGTGCTGATGGTAACTTCGTTCTTGAATTGGATTTCGAACCATTCACCGCCTCATTCCCCAAACCAACTCTCACGAAATCCATCGGAAATGGAGTCGAGTTTCTCAACAGGCATCTCTCTGCTAAGATGTTCCATGATCGAGAAAGCATGACACCCCTTCTCGATTTCTTGCGTATGCACAACTACAATGGCAAGGTTGGTAACTTAATAATTTTAATCCTACTTAAATATTTCATGATTGATGATATTATACATATGTGCTAAATGGTTGTGTTTTGATGATTAGACGATGATGTTGAACGATAGAATTCAAAACCTGAACTCTCTACAACGAGTTCTTCAAAAGGCGGAGGAGTACCTCTCGATGCTCCCGCCAAGCACGACTTACGATGACTTCGAGCACAAGTTTCAGGAGATAGGACTGGAGAGAGGATGGGGTGATACCGCGGAGCGCGTTTCCGAGATGATATCGATGCTGCTCGACCTCCTCGAGGCTCCCGATTCGTGCACTCTTGAGAAATTCCTTGGGAGAATTCCCATGATGTTCAATGTGGTTATTCTCTCCCCTCATGGCTACTTTGCTCAAGAAAATGTGTTGGGGTACCCCGATACCGGTGGCCAGGTGTGTGTAGTTGATAAAATCCTCCGTTTTTTCGTTTAAAAATTCGAATTTGGATCTAACCGTTCTTGAATTCTTAGGTTGTTTACATTTTGGATCAAGTTCCGGCTTTAGAGAAGGAGATGATCAAGCGTATCAAGGAGCAAGGGCTCAATATCACGCCGCGTATTCTCATTGTAAGTTCATATATACATTGATCTTGCTATACTTTAAGGTGGTGTTTGGTTGGATGCTTCCGGAGTGAAGGAATGGGAATGGAATGAAAAAAAACACCCCTAAGTTTTTTCTTGAAGGTTGTTGTTAGTTATGGTTGATGATGCTGATTGTGTGTGTGTTTTAGGTGACTCGGTTGCTCCCGGATGCAAAGGGAACTACTTGTGGCCAACGGCTCGAGAAAGTGTTTGGAGCCGAGTATTCACATATCATCCGAGTTCCCTTTAGGACGGAGAAGGGGATCCTTCATAAGTGGATTTCTCGATTCGAAGTTTGGCCATACATGGAGACTTTCACTGAGGTGAGAGTGAATTCACTACTCAAATATTTTATTTCTATATATATACATATTTCCTTTTGCATATTGGTTCAATGTAGTAAAATTGAGTACGTTGTTTCGTAGGATGTTGCGAAAGAAATCAGCGCCGAGTTAAAGGGTAAGCCCGATTTGATCATCGGGAACTATAGTGAGGGCAATCTAGCAGCCTCTCTGTTGGCTCACAAAATGGGAGTTACACAGGTGAAAACTATTTCTCTTCCTTAATGGTTTTGTTAATTTAGAGAAGTTGATTCTTGATCTTGTTTATCAACTTCGACTTTGTTTGCAGTGTACGATTGCTCACGCATTGGAGAAGACGAAATATCCCGATTCCGATATTTACCTGAAGAATTTCGACGAAAAGTATCACTTCTCATGCCAGTTTACGGCTGATCTCATCGCTATGAATCACACTGATTTCATCATCACAAGTACCTTCCAAGAAATTGCTGGAAGGTCTGCATTTTTCTTAAATTTTATCAACTATATAATGCATACTTCATTAGAGAGATGTAGATTAATAAATAATCTTCATTTTTGTTTGTGTATGAAACAGTAAGGACACTGTTGGGCAATATGAGAGCCACCAGGCATTCACAATGCCTGGATTATACCGTGTCGTCCATGGAATCAACGTATTCGACCCCAAGTTTAACATCGTCTCCCCTGGAGCTGATATGAACGTCTACTTCTCGTATACGGAAAAGGACAAGAGACTCACTGCTTTCCACCCTGAAATCGAGGAACTTCTTTTCAGCGACGTTGAAAATGATGAGCATTTGTAAGTTTACAACTAATACTGTTCAATGAGAACAACTAATACTGTTGATGAAAAAAAAACTGACGATGCATTTTCTTGCTTAGGTGTGTGATCAAGGACAAGAAGAAGCCCATTCTGTTCACCATGGCACGATTGGACCGCGTGAAGAACTTAACGGGCCTAGTCGAACTGTACGCCAAGAACCCGAGACTGAGGGAACTGACGAACCTGGTCGTAGTTGGGGGTGACAGGAGAAAGGAATCCAAGGATTTGGAAGAACAAGCTGAGTTGAAGAAGATGTACAGCCTGATCGAAACCTACAAGCTGAATGGCCAGTTCAGATGGATCTCGTCCCAAATGAACCGTGTGAGGAACGGTGAGCTGTACCGTTGCATTGCTGATACCAAGGGCGTGTTCGTCCAGCCCGCATTCTACGAGGCCTTTGGGTTGACCGTTGTCGAGGCCATGACCTGTGGTTTGCCTACTTTCGCCACTCTGCACGGTGGGCCCGCTGAGATCATCGTGAACGGGGTATCGGGCTTCCACATTGACCCCTATATCGGCGAACAGGTTGCCGATACTCTTGTTAACTTCTTCGACAAGTGCACGAACGATCCTTCGCATTGGGACACCATCTCGGCCGGTGGTCTCAAACGTATCCAGGAAAAGTAAGTAATACTGTTTAATACACTAACTAATACTGTTTAGTAAAAGAACTAATACTTCTTAGTAAAGCAACTAATACCCTTTATGAAAAATTGTGTTTTGCTCTTGTAGGTACACGTGGCAGATTTATTCAGACAGGTTGCTGACACTGGCTGGAGTTTACGGGTTCTGGAAATACGTTTCCAAGCTCGATCGTCAGGAGATCAGGCGATACCTTGAGATGTTCTACGCTCTTAAGTACCTTAAGTTGGTAAGTCGTTTTTCCTTGTTGGATACGATGATCGTCTGATCGAAAGTCGAGCATTGATTAGATACAAGAATGGTATCGAGTGATATAATTTGGTTTGTTGTAATTTTTCAGGCTGAAGCTGTTCCATTGGCTGTTGATGAATGAAATGAAGTTTGTGGAGTTGATGAATAAAAGGAGATTTGAGAATGCTTGATAAAAGGCTGCTTCTTCTGCTTTGTTTTTTTTTTTTTTTTTTTTTTTTCTGGTCTTTGAATTGAATGTCTAATTGTCTCATTGGGCTTTTGACCCTTGAGATCTATTTTTCTTTTTTTCTCATTTTTGTTTCACTTTTTTATGCTATTTTTGCTTTGTTTATGAAGCAAAATATGTAATCTTGATGCGAGTATATAATAATAAATAAATATCAAAGTGTTAAGTTTCTTGATTCTTTTGTTATTACTCATTTATACATAAAAAAAACAAATGAAGGACAGTTTGTCGTATACTTATAGATAAAAACTTGTATGAACTCGAGTTCACCGTGAACTTGGTTTTTAAAGTATCATTATTATGTATAAAAATTATCACTATTATTTATAAAAACTTTTATTGATATGCATAAAAATTATCATTGTTAAAAAATGTGTTACATTTTTAAATAGTGAAAAGTTTTGTGATAATAAATGATAGTTTTTTACAGACATAATGATGATATTATGCATACGATATAGGCTAGTTCATGGAGTGTTATTCATACTTATACATGTTTGCATTTAAAAGCTAGGATTATCTTAAACTCAACAAATTAATGTGAATATCACACTATTCCTATATTGCAATTTAGTTTAAACTTTTGGATAATTGCAAATAAATTGTTACCTTTAAATATTGTTGCAATTGTAATTTAGTCTAAACTTTTAGATAATTACAAATAAATCGCAACCTTTAAATATTGTTGCAAGTTATGTTTATGTACAATCTCTTTTGTGTCCATTTTACTTACGTGACAATTTTATAGGACTTCGTTGTGTAAAATGATAATATTTGGAGTAAAGTGTCGCTATATCGATTGATCACGTTAAATCCGGGCAAATGAAAAATTATTTATAAGTCTAACTTGCAATACTATTTAAAGGTGATCATTTATTTACAATTATTAAAAAATTTAGATTGCAATTGACTAATTGAGTGAAAAATGATGATTTTATTTCCAATTAAGCCTTAAAACTATAATAAAACAAAACCTTTCAAATGGTTTTGCTTCATTTTAAATTAACCCAAATGCGTCAGTCACCTCATTTGAATTTATAATGATTTTATCTTCATTTTAAATCTTGTTATAAAAACTTATAATTCTTCAATGAGCTTATTCTAAGAATGTTTATATTGTCTTTTCTATTTTATTTATTCTACAAAGGCTTCTTTAGTTCTTTAGCGTTTGTCTTAGACATTACAATTATCTAAAAGCATTTTAATTTTTATAATAATATAAATGTGGAGTTAATACAATAATCGACTGAATACTACGTAAAATAGATATATTTGATAGAGACGAGTGAGAATGGTGAATTTCATATCCCTCGGAATTCGTTCAAATCACTTGTAAATGCACAAGAATTATATGATGTTAATTTACACCCAAACATTAATTGTCATTTGTTCATATTTGGTGTTTATACCTAAACATTGTAATCTTTGTTCAGTATTTGATGTTAACTTATACAGTTATACCTAGGTTGATATTGAAATCTTTGTCCAATATTTGGTGATGTGACACACCGTGGATTGTCGATTTATAATGACTGGTCCACATTCAGCAAAATGGAAATTTTATAACATACCCCTCCAATTTTTTATTTGATGTTAGGGTAACATTCTTGTTTTAAATTATTTGATGTTTAGGGTTCTTTTCCACCATATTTTTCAATTTTACCTTGGGCCTATGTCTTTAGATGCACTTAGCTGACACTGCTAAGATCTTCTGATCGTTTTAACTACGCGATTTGTTATATTAAAATGTCTGAACTTTATTTATACTAAATCACGCAACTATTAAGATAAAAAAAAAATTATATGATTCAAAGTAAAAAGACATCTTCTTCATTATAATAAATTGCATGTTCTAAAATACAATATGAAAATCTTGCGATGTCTTCTAATGACATAAAACTCACTCTTTTACCTTTACTTAATTACAAACAATTTCTCATAATTTGAACTTACCTTTATTAATTAATCACCCCTCTTTAATTTTTGATAACTCGGTATTCGGTTAAAAAATCGACTAATTCGGAGATCAAAATCCACCGTCCACTAACGAAATCTCACTTCAAGCCAGAACAAAGTTATATAGACTGACTAATCTTAAGATTTTTTTTTTTTTAAGAAGACTCATCTCAAGAGTTGATCGCACTTAAGAAGATTCAAACTTGAGACATAAAGAGAAGCATACTCTTAAGTCCCAAGTCTATACCACTTTGATCAACCCTGAGGGATTAACCACCTCTAATTAATGAAGGACAAAATTATCATTATTCACTTGCTTGTATTTTACTTCTCACTCTTACATAAAGATAGATTTGCTTTCTATTTTCGTCCATCCCACAAAGATATACCAATTACTACTATTAAGAAATCATTAATTTTTCATTTTCATTTTAATCCATGTTTAATATTTTTCATTTATATCAAATCAATATTTAGGTACTATTAATTGTCATGGAAAACGAGTAAACACAAGGGACGGTTGGAGAAGCAAATTTCATTTACCCCACCCACCCAATCATCTTTGTCTAGATTTCTTCTATGGTGCTTTAAGTTAATTCAAGTTTAATATATATATATATATATGAGAACGACTTGTTCAAATTTGTCAAAAAGAGTGATAATGAAAAGGCAAAATTTTGTTTGCACCACGTGGTACCGTTGCTAGTTGTAGGCTTCTTTTAAATATGAAAGTTGTTTTTACTTAAACAGATCATTGAGTGGTTATTTACATTGTGAACTATGATTTTATTTGTGTTCAGTTTTAACCTTTTATAGGTAGACATAAAATGATTGTTGAATAAGAAATAACAAAATAATTGAGATGTAATATAACTTATTGCATTAAAACATACAACTTGTTACATTAAAACGTGCAACATGTTTACGTAAAATATAATTACACATTTTAGCATTACAAATTATATGTTTCTAAAATAACCTATAAATTGCAAGATATACTTGGTGCATACAAGATTTAACCTTTCGATAATTCTAGTATTAGTACTTGGCCTTAACAATTATCAATATGCTTAGAAGTCGTACTCTAAAACTGATCAGCGAATACTAGTATACTACATGTAATGAAAAGAGATAATAAACTGCACATTTTTTTCTCAAATTTTTAGCAAAATAAAAGATAGAATAAAAGCAGTAGGTCAAGAAGTAGAAAAACAAGTACAGGCTACAAAAAGTACCCAAAGAAAACCTGCCCTGTTTTTACTGTTTACACATCGAATTATTAACTGTATCATTCTTCATTCATTTACCAATGGATTCCTCCAAGAAACCCATCATCAAAACACAGAGAAAAATCATCGTACTCTTTCTTTTAATCACCATTTCTGCAATTCTTGTTTCTTTTTCACTCAAGAACTCATCTTCTTCATCACATTCAACAAACCATGCAACTCCCTCTCCCTCCTCCCCCCTGCATTCATTCATCAAGAAAGCCTGTTCACAAACTCTCTACACATCTCTCTGTCTCTCCACTTTCTCAACCCCCAAAAACTTCACAAACTTCCTCGATATTCTCAGCTTCGCCATCAATCGAACTGCGAATCACGTGAACAATGCTCGAATTGACATTATTGCCCATTTTTTAGATCAAGATTTGAACGCACAAGAGAAGAATGCATTTCAAGATTGCATGCAAATGATGGATCAAACCACGTACGAGCTCCAACAAGCTATGCATGAGTTGGGCCCACTCCGTCACCCCTTCACGTCATCATCATCATCATCATCATCATCATCATCATATGGTAACATCAAGACCCTTCTGAGTGGAGCAATGACGAATGAGAATACCTGCATTAATGGGTTTTTAGATCTTGAAGAAATGGATTTGAATACTAAAAAAGGCAACGGGAAACATCTCCAGAATCTGCTGGGTCCCATTTCTCACATGATCAGCAACAGCTTGGCCCTGATAAAGCACGTGGAGAAGAAAAGATTTCAAGAAAGCATCAAGAAACCAAAGATGATGAAGATGATCACCAGAGGGCAAAATGGTAAACTCGTACGTAGAAGAAGGAAGAGGAAATCCACGATGGATTTAAGGCCAAATGTGACTGTAACCTCTGATGGAAGTGAGAAATACAGGATGATAGGAGATGCAATAGGAATGGCGCCAAATATGAGTAAGAATACTTATATCATCAAAATAAAAGCAGGGATTTACAAAGAAAATGTGATGGTTCCAAGAGAGAAGATCAATATCATGTTGGTTGGAGATGGAATGAACTCAACAATCATCACAGGGTCCAAAAATTTCATTGATGGTTTTTCCACCTTCGAATCAGCTACATTAAGTAAGCATACATTATTGTTGTTATTTTTTAGCAGGGGAAAAGGGTCAAATTGGCCCTTACTTTTTTCATGATCAAGAAAGCTCCTAATCTTTCCCTTTTACTTCTCAACTTGAATCAAATTAGCCCTTATTTTCTTAAAATCAAACACGAGGACCATTTTGATCAAATAAGACTTTTTTCAATTCAATTGAATAAATATTAATATAATAAATATTAGTATTTAAAATAAAATAACTCTTAGTAAATATATTAATTCTATTCAAACGTAATTGATCAATTAAATATATTTTATTCCTTCTATTCAAATAATTTTTTTCTACTTTTTAAAATTTAGGTAAATACGCCATTATTTTCGATCAATTTTTAATATCATTTATTTAAACCTATTATTTAGCTTCCTGGCATCCAAAGAATGTACAAAGTATTTAGCTTCCTGGCATTCAAAGAATGTACAAATCGATTTAAAAATTGAAGGAAATGGTCCACTTGTTTGATTTTCAGAAGAGCAAGAGCTTATTTGAACCAAGTTGAAAAGGAAAAAGGTCTGGATGAACAAAAAATTAAGATCAGGGAGTTACCTGATTCTGATGGACAAGTTTAGGTGCCAATTTGACCCTTTTCCCAGTGGATATTCAAAATCATAGTAACTTGTGGTATCATGATTTTCGCAGCTGTGATGGAACACTTCACCACCAGAGAAGCACCAAGCAGTAGCGCTAATGGTCACCACCAACGCCGCCTTTTCCCGTTGTGAGATCAAATCCCATCAAGACACCCTCTATGCTCATTCTCTGCGTCAGTTTTATCACGATTGCATAATCCAAGGAACGGTTGATTTCATCTTTGGAAACGCAGCAGCAGTTTTCCAAAACTGCAGGATTCTGGCCCGAAAACCCATCACGGGCCAGAGTAACACGATCACAGCCCAAGGGAGAGACGGCCCTAATCAGAACACAGGATTACTTTACAGAATTGTACGATTGATGCTGCTAAAGAATTCAATCTTATAGAGAGGAAGAACTTTTCGACTTATCTGGGTAGGCCGTGGAGGAATTACTCAAGGGTGGTTGTGGGGAATAGCTATCTTGGTGATCTGATACACCCTCGAGGATGGTTGGAGTGGACTGAGTACAGTAGTATGGATACAGTTGCGTACATTGAGTACATGAATTCTGGACCAGGTGCTGATACGAGACGTAGAATTACCTGGGCAGGGTATAGAAGGAACTGTAGTGAGGATGTGCTGAAGCAATTTGAAGCTGAGAAGTTTCTGCATGGAAGAGACAAATGGTTAGAGTCCACTGTTCTTCCACTGATTCATAGCTCGTAAATGATGCAGGATAAGAAATTTACTTTGCATTTGAATATTTCTGTAAATAGATATGGATGAGAATATTAATATGCAATAATATAAAGGTGCACTGCTTATTCCAGGGAAAGAGGACACTGCACATATAAGTTGATTGTACACCAGTTGTATAGTGCAACTGTACAACTAATACTTTTCGATGAAAACAACTAATACTGTTTACCCAAAAGATCTAATACTGTTTAGTGAAAACAACTAATACCATTTCAAAATGCACTTTTGTAGCACGGTGCACAGACAAGACTTTGTCCTACACAAAAATATCAGCATTTTCCTGTAGAACTGTATCACAGAGACAGAAGGTTACATTGAATCATATTTCATCAATATGAATTCCAAAAATTCACTTAAGAGGCTAATATGGGCCCTTTCTGTTGCTGCAGATTATTGTTCAGCCTCTCAAGAAGGGTGTAAATAAAAAAGAAAACTGGAAGTGAAATTTACATACTTTAAAAAGCTATCTACAACTGAAAGCATAATATAACCCTTCTTTCACATGGTACATTTTATACACGTATCATTTTCCTGCTCAAAACGGGCTGAATTTAGAATTCTTAAAATTATAGATACACGTCGAATTCTAATCCCAGCTACACATAGGAAAATCTTTCTTGAGTGGCATAAGAAAATACGAAGAAGCTTCCTGTTAACTGTGTTTCAGCTCCATTTGATTGTTGAGAGATAGAATTTAGTCTTTGATCACTCTGGTTGTTGTTTTCTTATAAATTGGCTGTAGATAGAAAATACCAGCCAAGAGCAAAGAAAAGGCAAGACCAACAACTCCACTAAATGGTTGAAAAGGGTGAGCCCCAGTGACCCATAGGGGGGAATTTATCTGATATTTCAAAAAGCCGCCCGTCTTTAAGATGAAATTAGAAGCCAGTATGCCTGTGCGGAATCCTATTGGTAGGGAGAGACTTCCTCCGCTTCTTTGTCGAGCTCCAGATAAACTTAGAGATAACATCCATAGACCGGGAACTTCCCAGATTGACCTAAGAATTAAGTCATCAGCTTATAAATGTAAAGGAAAATCTGAGCTAGGGAATACATAGGGAGCTAGATAAAATTAATTGGGATGCAATATCAAAAAAAAAAATTAATTGCATAAAAAGCCACGTTTTTTCAATTACAACATGTGTTTTGAAAGTTCGCAATTCAATTCACAGACTTTTTACATCATATCATACGACTATTTTCCGGCTGACATGGCAGACCGAAAATATTTGAAAAAAATTGGAAATAAATCTACGATCTTATTTTATCATTTCAATTTTATCAAAACATTTTAATTTTTTTGCAATTTCATCATGTGATAGAATTGCAACAATTTGAAAGGTCGTGTATCAAATTGCACATTTTAAAAACATGTATTATAATTAAATAAATGTAAAGTAATGATCTATTTGCAACCAACCTTAAAAAATATATATATTTCAAGTAAATTCTACGAGAGGACTGTAAAGCAACAAGAAAGGAATGCAATATGAACCATGACAGCATCTACCTTTGAGATAATGCAAATAAAAGCCCTGAGATAAGTACGCCACGATGATATCCAAAGTCGGTAGCAATTTCTTGAGGCAACCATGACCGAAAGAACAATTCCTCCACAACTGCAATACCAGTTGCTGTAGTGACTCCTTGAGTAATCAGCAGAAGCAACTGCCCGTACGATTTCATCAACGCTACAGGTTTTAAAGATAACAATGACAGATTTGTCGGCCAACATAGATTTGCGCAGCCAAGTAATGTATTGCCAGTATGTATCAGTATAACAAGGATGGTTCCTCCAACCAAACCTTTCAGAAAATTCTGCAACTGAGGGCACAACAAATATGCGAAGTTAGGTTTACAATGCATTAAATATTAATCAACCCCAAAATTTTATGTCAATATAAAAGGATTTAAAAAAAAGTCTCAATCTCAAAGTGACAGCTGAGAAGAATAACCACAGGGAATAATTTGATCTGCCCTTTCCTCTTTCTTCCATCAACCATATCCCCAGCATCATGAGTTTGTGGATGTGGTGGGTTAGGGGAATCTCTATAGGTCAGGGGTAGGACAAAAGTAATTTAGTCTCATGAATTCCATGTAGGGATGACAATTTGACCTGCCTTGTGACCGCAGCAGGGAGGGGTGGGTCTAGGTACCTCTTCTGCCCAGCCCCGACCTTTTTACATTACTAAATTTTTTATATATTATTATATCTAACGTAGATGGTATATATATAATAATATAATAATAATAATAATAATAATAATAATAATAATAATTCAATTTTAAAAATATATTTTAGGTCAATATATTTTGATAAAACATATAAGTATGACATGATATTGCACCTAAAAGTTCTTATTGATGTCAACATCTTTTAAAGGTGAATATAAATCCATAAACATGTTTCTGTTATCATCTATTTATTTTTTTCAATTGAAATCAAGATTTATGTTAAATATTTAAAAAATATTATATATTGATAATAAAATAAAATGAGACCCGCGTGGCGAGTGGCGACCTGCCCAGCCCTGCATAAGGAACGGGTGGGTCTGGGTCTTCTAGTACCCGACCCCAACCCATTGCCATCCCTATTTCCATGTGGCTCCATATAAAATATGGTAAAAGAACTATCCAAGTGAGACAAAGTTGATCAGTTCCTCTCAAAAGCAGGTACCATACTCACCAGGTCAAAAAATAAAGAACACGAAGAAGCTGATCTGAGGGGAAAAGGGGGTCACAGTTCGCTGATTATGTGGCATTCAACCAGGTATTAGCTGAAGAAAAAGTATCAGGATAGCAAGTTTAGGAAGTCATCAAGCTTCAGCCTTGAGAACCATTTAAAGCACTCATCACAAGCTACTGACATATCTCAAAAAACCAGAAAAGACAAACCACAGATGTTTGTATTGATATGCAGTTCTAGGTATCAGCATATTAATATTGAGTAACACTTGGGTGCACCACTTGCATTGTCAGTGAAAACAACCAATTAATACTTTTTTAGTAAAACAACTAATACCATTTAAAAATGCACTTGAGTTGCACGACGCAACTGGTGCATATAAGTATTTGCCATCAATAAGCCTTGCACTGTGTTAAATCCATACCTTTGAGACTGAGTTCACATCGAGCCCGTACCGCAGTAGAGGATCGTCATAATTGCGAATTCTTTTTCCCCACAATGTAATCATAATCATGATGGAGATGTAAAGGCCAACAATGCAAGCAAACTCAGCAATTTTGAGGGGGTTATGTGTTGTCCAACCTTGAATTAGTGTTGGAAGCAACGGAATAACCACAGGCGACCATAGAAGAAGCACCATGAAAACAAAGCCAGGAATCCTGTGATTACCAGACATAAAACTTTAATAACCTATTTTGGGGAACTAGCTCATTTAATGCAGATGGTGGGAGAAGAAAGAAGTGTTTGAGTAATAATAACAATAACATTCTATATAATAATTAGTGAGGAACTTAGACATGTAAAATGTTAAGAGTCAAGGAAGTGGACACACAAAATACTACTAAAATAAACTCAAATTGAAGAAAAGAAACTAAAGAAACACCAGGAACTTCCATCCAAGCCAAAGCCATCAAGAACCAGGATCCAAAGATGCACTAACTAAGAAAAACAAAAGCAATACAAATAGGATCTCAAAATTAAACCCTAACTTAATACCTAAGCAATAAATCCCCGGGTAATTTATTCAAGAACTTAAATAAAATATCTTTTAAAATGTTGTACATGAATGATGTCATATATGGAAATTTCATACAAAAAGCTTTAGATTCATAGGGCAATCGTTTCTCATTAATGCAATCAAACAACTAGAGTTACACTATTGATATCCTGAAAGTATAGTTATAATCATCACACTATGAGTGAACCTTGAATTACGCTGAACAAAAGGTCACTTAAAAAAAAAGGGCAAATAGAACTGCTTTAGAATTCCAGTAACCTTTAACTATTGTCGATAAGAAACTAACACGTGGATATGATTAATACAAATTGCAAGGAAATACACAATGGTTTTCTGTTTTTGACAACATTGAACCACATTTAACCAAGAACCAGTTATAAAAGAAAATCCAATAATTCAGTTACCTCTGAAACAATGGACGTTCAGCAATGCGCAAAACTGACATGAGCTTGTCGGTTAAACTCATAGCACCACGTATGCCACCCCAAAGTAAAGCAAGTTTGCCAACAAGCCTCAAAAGACCCCCCCTCTGCCCCCATTCCGACAGCATGGCGACCACCCTATTACGTAGAGCCAGAAGTTGAAGAGAAAATAACTCAAAACATAAAAGATAGGGTAAGTCTCCTGTACACCAGTTGGACGGTGCAACTGTACACAACTAAATTTTTTTAGTGGAAACAACTAAAACCATTTAAAATTGTACATGAGTTGCACGGTGCACCTGGTGCATATAAGACTTTGTCTACATGGGAAAGTGTAATCAATCAAACCTTTCATGATCCACTTCCCCATCTTCCTTAAAAGGCACGACAGGACTAGCAACAGAGAATGCTTTCTCCGCAAGGCTTGTCATCGTATTGTTATGGGTTTTATTAGAAATTTCATCTAGCTTGGCTGACTCTTTGCTGTTTTTCTCATTTGAAGGTCCGGGAGTTTCTGAATTCTACAAGCACATTGAAAACATTAGTAAGTCGGTGATAAAATTTAAAGCACATAGAGGTATCTGCACATGTAATCCAGCACCAAATAATGATGAAATAATAGAGAAAGCATTATTCTGAACTCTGAACCATGGAAAAGTCCGAAATAAGATACAAGAGCACAACTATTAACACCCGGACTTGCTCGATACACCCATATGTACAGCACATTATAGCACATTGTACCATCAAATACAGTTGTGAGATGGGTGTATTGAGTAAAAGCCCAGGTGTTGATAGCCGCGACCATGAGATAATCGACGACTAACAACTGTAAATAATAATACGAAGCAACATTAATACAATGGAGGTTGTGGCATCTGGTGGTCATACATTAGATTGAGAAATTTTCTATTGTTATCAAGCATTTTTGGGTATCATGTTGAGAAAAGAAGAAGGTCGTAATGTATAATAAAAAATATACCAAATAACCCAATGACCAAAATATATATTTTACCGGTTGTTGAGTAAGTAAGGCAGATGCCCCCAGAGCAGCCGTAACAGCACCAACCATAACTTTGTTGTTGTTAGGTATTCCAAGATCGAAGTCACCCTCGTTTTCATCAACCGAACTGATCAAGTTATCTTTATTTTTTATTTTCGTTAGAAGTCTTTGACTACTCTCCTTTTCACCAACTTGAACAGGCCTGTCTATCTTTTTACACTCCTGATCAAGGACAGAAGTTTGTTCATCACCATCATCCTCAGCAGCAACATTAAAGAACTTTCTAAGGGAAGCTAAACAAGAGCCCACAACAATGCCAACAGGTAACAATGTTCTTAAACATTGTGTCTCCTGTACAGAAGATGAAATAACTCTAACTATACTCTCCCCATCAAGGTCATCATTCACATTATGCCTATAATGCTTTTCTTTCAATGCAGCCACAGATACAGCATTTGCAACATACTCTATTTCTTTGGAAAGTTTCTCCATATCTTCCATGCTAATCCCACTGGCCCTACGCCTCACTTCGACATTTAAACATTCTAGCATGAGACTTTTGATTAGAAGCATGGGATCATCGAATTTGTCCTCATCAAATTCAACATTATCCTTCTTAAGTTCATTGTGGTCCTGGGGTTCACCAGAACCCAATATTACATAAGATGGTTCGATAATATTATCACTGTGATCAGATCTTTCCTTGCTGTCCGTATGACTTTCTTCATCAACAGTAACAATATTATCGTCTGTCTGCTCTAGAAGCTTCCACCGGCTTTCTTCTGGTATGTAGTCCAAAGGTAATGCTGACTTTTTATCCATATCTAGAGGCTTTGCACTTTTCATCTTTAAAGAAAGATATGTCTTTAGGTATTCCTTGTAAAGTGGATCTCCATACGGAAAAGTAGGCACGTAATTTGGCACCTTTTCTGAACTTCTATACAAAGAGTTTGCAAAATTTCTCATTTCAATTTCTCCAGCTGCAGGCACAACACTGATTTTACTTTCGGGGTTATTTTCTGTCAGGTGATTTTTAGAAATAGATCCTTCTTTCTCCTCATTATTTTCATTCTTTGTTTCATCTACCTTGTCCTTTTCTACCTCCGAATTATCAATCATGTCCTCATTACGTTCATTCTTCATTTCATCTGCCTTGTCCTTTTCTACCTCCAACTTACCAATCATGTCCTCATTATTTTCATTCTTCATTTCATCTACTACCTTGTCCTTGTCTACCTCCAAATTATCAATCATGTCCTCAATTACATGGAACACACTATTAACAGCAACTTGGGTGGAATCATCAAATCCCGTCAACGCATCTAATGCCTGAGAGACGCTAAAACTTCGTGGATCACTTGCATCTTGGCTTAAATCAGGCATGGGGCCTTTTTCTTCTTTCTTTTCACTGTTTACTGCTTCATTTTCAATGACCTGACCCTCAGAAGCAGAGGAAGAAGCTGAAGTGTTTTCGTCTGTCTTATCGGCTTCTGATACCTTATCCTGATCATTTGGAATATCATCTTTCTGCTTATTATTTTCATCCACTGTGTCTGATTGACTATTATCCTCTCCTCTCTCCACTTTCTTTTGGACAGGAATACCCTCAACACCATCAGGTCCCTTAGGCATGTTAAAAACCTCTTGATTATCATTTATTTCAGACACAGTTTCCGTATCAGATATTCCGGCAGTCTTACTCCCTGATGATTGCTCATTTTCATGAGATTTTCCTCCGACATTCTGGTTCACATTTTCTGATTCAGAACTGTTCTGATTCTGTGATATCTCTGACGACTGTTTCTCTAATTCGATATCACCAGGAGACTTTTCAGAGTTGTGTTCAACTTTAGAGGAACCATCCTCAGGGCCATCAATCCTCCCCTTCGGGTCCAAGGCATGAACATCTTCGTCACTATTATCTTTTGTTGGTCTATTTTTTTCTACAACTTTAGAGTTCAATCCTGATGCCACTTTAGAGTTCAACCCTAAACTTAGGAGCTTATCAAATTTCAGATCAGTTTTTTGACTCTGCAAAATTCCAGAAACAGCAGTTGTAAGCTTTCCTCGAACATCTTCAGGGACAGCACCTTGTAAAGCGTTGACTAGTGTTTCTCCTCGACCCATAGCATTAAGGACCTGAACATAATCCGAGTTATCTTTCCAGTTTTCAAAATTTCCAAAAATAAATACCTTGGATAACCTTCTCGATAGATATTATATGAAAATTGAATTTCAAGTTAGTAAAACCATAATTTAATGCTTTACAAAGAGAATTCTCACAGAAATTTGTAAACAAAGTAGTGTAGGCCAACGATTAACTATGAATGTAATATATATATATATATATATATATATATGATATGGAGCGAGATGGTGGGTTTCTTATGGAGCCCAGCGCCTGCATAAACTACTTGTACCATGCTATAGTGAAAAAGTGTTTTATATAGGTAGTGGGGTCCATAAGAAACCCACTATCGGGCTCCATATCATTACCCATACATATGTTTATGTGTAGGCCAAATTCAAGTTTACTGCAACATTTCCAATAATCGATAATATATCTCTCCTACATAGCTTTTGTCAACTATCCAGAACTGCCAAAGCCATCCAACTGTTAGAGACTGTTTGGCTTAGCTTATTTTAACATTTTATAAGCTCTAACATCTTATAAGTTGTTTTAAGAGCTTATGAGATGTAGGGGGTGTTTGCAAAAAGTTATTCTTTTGAAGAAGTGATTAAAATTAGTGATTATGGAAAAATTGATTAATAGTAGAAGTTGATAGTGTTTGTAAAAAATTCAAAGAAAAGTTGATAGTGTTTGTAAAAAAAGTTAATAATACCTAAAAAATGCTCATAAGCTACCAAAAGCACCCCCCTTTCAACTTTTAGCTTATAGCTTTTAAGAGCTTATTTAATCTAATAAAAGAGAAATAAAACACTCTAAATTGCTTATGCACACAATTCTAGATGACTATAATCACTTATAAGTTTTTACAAACACCCCGTAATTTTTAAGTAACATATAAGTTGTAAAAGTGTTTGGCTAATAAAACTTATAAGTTATTTGATAATTTGAGTGAAATATTTTTAAAACAAACAAACAAACTGAGCCTTTCCCAAAGATTTGGGGAGGCTAGAGTGAAATATATTTAAAATTTTAATTATAATATAAAATAATTAATTAGGAGAGTGGGGGGGGGTAGGGTGGTGACGCAGATAGAAGCATGATAAAAGCATAAACTTCCGCTTTTCATTAATTAATTCAACTCTCCTAATAACAATATAGAACCTATATATTTATAACAATTAATTTAGTGAACCAAGACATTAAATAAATCCTAGATATCAAATAACATAAAAATCTAATATAAATCTTCATCAATATCTCCACCAGGTGGTGGTGGGGTGGGGTGAATTTTGTTTTCTAACAATTAATTTCTTGAAGAAATCTATTATTTAAGTATCACTTAAGTTTCCGTTTGGATGGATGGATTTGAAATTCATGGATTTCACACACAAATCACCACTCTCTCCACTTGAGTTAAATGAATTTACAAATACTTAGATTTAAGTCTGGATTAAAATGGAGGGATTTCAAATCCTCATCAAAACCATGTCATTTAAAATCCACTCCTCTCTACCCCTTCCCCCCCCCCTTCACTCTCTTCCCTTCTCTCTCATCTCTTGACAATTCATGATTTGAAATATATGCATTCTTACATTTATTATTTTTCAAATCCATTCATTTCAAATCCTCCCTATCCAAACATAACCTAACAGATTTTAGAAAAAATAAGTTGGGGAGTTGGTACTTTCTTTGGAGCTTATAAAATGTAAAATATTAAGATCTATAAGCTGTTATAATCTTTTTTTAACAAACGCTTTAGAGCTTATAAGCTCATAAACAACTTGTAGGAGTGTATACTCTCAGCCGAACATGCCCTCAATTAACTCAGATTAAAAATACAGAAAATTCATGTGCCTTACCTTCTTCTTCTGTTCCTCTGACAAAGCATCGGGCATAGTAACATCAAGCATATTCAAAACCACTTGAGCAGTCTGTAGAACTTGCCCTCTTTCACCATCTAAAGGGTTGATTCCTTCATCAATTGTGGCAATAGATTCTGTCCCTACATTGCTGTCCTCTTGCTGCAATCCTTCGATTACAGGTGGCAGTTGCCCCATATCTTTTACAGATTTTGATTGAATGCTCTTAGCTGTATCATTCGTCTGAAAAATCTCTAATTGGGTATTTGTGGGACTCCTGTTAGTAAGATTCAAGAGCCTATCAACTCTACCCCTTTTGCTAGAATCTCTACGTTCTACCAGTGCTAAACCCTTCGAAGGATTTATAGTGACATCAACATCTTTTAAAAGTGGATGGCGACCCTTTAGAAGTCCGAGCTCGACAGCTGTGAGCCACTGCAAATGAGCATTTTGGCCATCAAGTTAGAGTTGGTGCATATCAAACATATTGTTGTAATATCATGTCAAAAGTTGAAATTCATTTGGTCCTTTAACTTTTGCCTTCTCCACAAAAGGTCCCAAAAAAGTTTTAAGATTTTCAATTTAATCAAATAGTTCCTGAATTGGTCATATATTGGTCCCAAAGTCGCCGAAAATTTGAGAGTAAATATCAAAAACCGTCATGTAACTTAGGCAGTGTCTAATTTTGCAACACGATGGGACCAATTTCACACCTCATGTGCCCCAAAACAACGCCCTACTTCAAATTCCGGCGACTTTGGGACCAACATCAGACCAATTGAAGAGTTATGAGACAAAATTGAAAAAACTTAAAACTTTTTTTGGACCTTTTGCGGAAATTGCCTAAGTTATGGGACCAAAATGGATTTTAACTCATACTGTAAAGAAGATCATAGTTACCTCCAAAGTGAGGTGCTGGCACCAAGAGAAAGCGAATTTGTCATCCATAATCTTGCTCGATGGCTTGTAAGAACATAGAAGTAAGCTTGTATATGGGTTCTCAGCTATCAAACTCCGTGGAACAGAGAAAAATGGAACTTTCCCGTCATCATTCTATGAATCAATCACAAGCATAAAAGTCAACTCTAAAGAGAATGAAATAGACTTAGTTTGCCTCATCAAGATATTACACATAATTTATTTCTGGCACAAGCAATAGATGTTACTCAAAAGATATAATTAAGTCAAAAGCAGAAAAATCAAGTGAAAAAGCCAGATTATCATGGCATTGTTTTTATCCAGAATTGTTGGGAAAAAATAAATATAAAACAAGTTAACTGGATCGTACTAGAACTACTCCTAATTATCAAGTCCTGTCTGTTGCTTTTTCCTCGAGGGATTATTTTGTAAACAAATGGGACTGAAGAAATGGGACAAAATGTGAATAGCAGGAGAGTGGTTGGAATTATTTCTATCCAGAATTGTTGGGAAAAAATTATAAAACAAATTTTCTGCATCATGTCAGCACTACTCCTGAAATCAAGTCCTGTCTGCACTTTTTCATCAAAGGGATTTATTTTTAAAACAAATGGGACTGAAGAAATGGATAAAATGTGATTAGCAGGGTAAAACGTTACTCATAATCTACTAAACCTACTTAGTTCTAATTCTCGCCATCTCAAACTACCATACTAGAATTAACAGATCATATTTTCTACAATTGCTAGCTATCATCATGATGCTTATGTAGATATAGAGATGATACAACACAACAGTCTCTTCTAGTTCTTATTAAAAAATAAGGGCGCAACATGGGTTGATACAGTTATCTATGTCTGTTCTTATGTGTCTGTTTTTTTAGAACTACCAAGCAATCATCAAATAATGGAAAGAGGCATCAAAGATGTAAGATGCTATACTCATTAAAATATAGCATGTCATGTTTTGACAAAAAATCTAAAAAAAGCGCTGAAACACAATTACCATAAATAGAAGTATAGAAAAATATCTAATAACAAAATTCATTTTCTTATCAATATATAATCTTAATTCCATTTCATTTAACATTTCAAACTCCTCTTTTAAATGGAGAATGAATAATAAAAACATTATTGATGATGAAAGATAATAATATAATCCAAAAAAATGATTTTAACTTATTAATTTTTATATTAACTTTAACTTTATCTCAATTTGAACAAAATATCAAGAGATTCTCAGAGCAGCATAAAGTCATTGCATCATAGTAAGTAAATAAAACCTGTATAAACAGAAGAGGAACCTCCACTTTGCCAACCACAGCTCGTGTGCTAGATTTTGCATAAAATTCATCAATGGTATCAATTCTATTAGACACCATGGAAATTGCTTTCTCAAAATCCCAAATGGATGATGCAGAGAGAGCTTTTTCAACATCAAATCCTTTCCCTCGACCTTGAAATAATTCCTGAGCATTACAGCAACAGAAAGATGAATGAATCAAAACAATTTATAGTATCTAAATCAGACAGTGCTCCAGTATGATTTCTTCATGATAACCAAAATAATCGCACCTCACAAGAATTGCAATTTACGTTTGCAAAAGCACTATTACACAGATCTAGATTGGAAATTATTCTTACTAAATAATTAACATTTACAAAGGATGCATGTTTTAGATAATTGAAGTTTAGACTCTTAACACGCAAAGTTGTGTCACTCCAACCTCAATGGGCAGAGTGTGACTCAAGAAATTTCTCATATACTGGCATAAAAGATAGGGGCAAGCATCGGTCGGTTCGGTTACCAAACAAAATAGAAATCTCATAACCAAAATTTTCATAATTGATAACTGAAACCGACCTAATTTAGTTAAAAGCCTAATAATGGCCGAACCAAAATTATCGATTTCTGAAATTTACTACAGTATTTTTATTTTTTTTTTTTAAAACCTTTTTTTTTTTTTGCTCTCTACAATTTAAAAAATCTATTTTGACAGATTCTCCTTTTATGATAAAATCTACTTAATAAGAGCTCAAACATTAATAACCATACATAAAAGTTTTCTTAGGCCCATAAACCAAGATCAGAAATCAAATATCTAGTTTTATTTATCTGTGGCCATTTCGATTTGGTTTTCGTAATTCGGTTTTTCAAATGTGAAAACCAGAACCGAACCGAATAACCGAAAATTAAAATTTAAAACCAAAAGCAAACCGGGAAAATAAAAACAAAATGAATTGATATTTTCGGTTCAGTCGGTTATTCTCACCCCTAATAAAAAGTCTTTTCAAGTAACAAGCAGGATCTTATACAGTATTCTTGGGAATATGCGTGTAACTAAAGCAATGCCAGTCGGTAAAAACAACCTTGTTACACTGAAGTATATTGATTAGGCCATCAGTGTGCCTCCGGTTAAAATCGGTATGATAGGCAGAGGACCTCATGGCTTCCTCTAAGTCGAAAGGATTATCTATGCATGTTGCAGCAGTAAGAGGTGTTCTCTGTCCACATTCAGCCAAGTACTTGGTCAACATGTTTGCACCATATTCCCAGCCCACTGCCATTAATGTTGTCCATGGTCTCTTCTTGGTTATATACTGAACAGCTGTGGAGATATCATCGCTGTCAGCTGCTGTAAATAACCTACATAAATGAATCTTCTCAACTAGGAACCTGACCATTAAACTAATTAACCAACATGGTTATAATCATTTCACCCAATTGCATCCAGCTCAAGAAACTAATTTAGTTTAGATGCAACTTCCTCTACATACTATGTGCATTGTCGGGAGCACATTTGGAATGGAAGCCCGTTATCAAATGAGTGTGGGCTTTCCAAAAAGTGCTTGTAGATATTTTTGGATTTTGGTTGAAATACACTTTGATATCCATCTATCATGAGCACAATAAGAAACTTTCAAAAGCTAAAATGTACACGCCGGTAAATACATTTCTAAACAAGCCACTCATTCTAAACGTGCCTTTGAAAATAACCACCAAACGCGTGATTTTTTCACAAATGGTCTTCTATGTCTAGATATTGAAATAAACATAAAAATTTTGCATCAGTGGTGGACTGCAGAAGCACTCCGAGCTCATAACTTGTGGGGGACAACATAAAAACGAGAAAGAAAGAAGCCAATAGAAACATCATGTATATTCAATAAACTAAAGAAAGGGCACCATTTAAGCCTCACTTTCCACTTCAACATTACAGGTATGTCTGTTAAGATTACAACTTAGGAATTACGATTAGAGTATTGCAATTAGCATTTAATAAGCTCATTTAATGCTAATTACAAAGCTAACCATAATCCATTAGCTGTAATCTTAACATAACTATAATACATAAGCTCACAAGTAAAAACATCCTGCTAATATAATTCATATAAGCTACACACTGCACTGAATTTGCTGCTTGGCATAACATCATTATAAGTTGAAATGGTATTTTAGGATACTAACCGTGGAGTGGTCAAAGGGGAACCAGCACATCCTCTTGGATTCATGACCACCGGAAAAACACCTCTCCTCAAGCAATCGCACACAAAATCCCTGATTTTCTGCTCATTGCTCCCTTCTGGAGACCCCGGAACAATCAACACGGTGGTGTCGAACCCACGCTCCTCCTCCAGCTCCAAATTTGCCGGCCAGTCAAGTGACAGAACTCCACCATCATCAGCCCCAATACAGAGCCTCTGATACACCATATTCTCATCAACACCACCGTTACTCTTAACCGGCCGAATCATTCTCCCACTGTCCATCTTCACGTAATGCCTGTCTTCCTTGACAAGCTTCTCACTAACATTTTCGTTCTCAGGGAAATAAATAGAAGGGCACCGCAGCGTCACGAACCGATTAAACGGCGTCGGGCTGGAGAACAGAATCCATTCCCCAATATCAGAGCTCGAATTGTCGGTATCATCATCATCGTTAGGGTTTTGAATCAATTTCCGGGGATAAGCAGATAAAAAGAGGGCGAAACCAGAGGCGAAGCCGAGGGTTGGGGCTATATAATTCACCGAATTAAGAGATTGAAATTGCGAAATCAAGTTATGGAAAAGGTTACCGAACGGCGACGGCGTGGGATTTAAGTCGTTACGGACAGTGAGGAGCTTGAGACGGCGGCGCTTCCAGGGACGGTGGCGGTGGCGGGAAGGGACGGTCCGGCGGTGGTACAGAGTAGCAGTGTGGCCAAACGCTAGGCTCATGTTAGTGGCGGCGACGGAAGTGGCGGTGGTTGTGAGTGGCGTGTGGTGGAGATTGGTGGTGGATCGGAAGGTAATGCATGAGTGGTTTGGTTTGGCGGTTGAATGAGAAAATGAAAAATGGGAATTTGTTGAAAATTGGAAAAGAAGGTGGGGACGTCTACGGTTCTGGAGGTTTCATTTGATAAATTAATTTGATGAAGACACGTGCGTCCGCATCAATGGAACTACCAAATCCCAGGGTAGTGCGTGCCTTTGATCTAGATATCGTCAGATTATTCGACTTCTGTTTGCTACACTGTTTGGGCCTTTTGGCTTCTGGTAGTTTATTCTAGGCAAGGCCCAGTTTCGTTATTTTTAGACCATCCACACTTGTCCATCCAAATATAATGAATGTTTAATCATTGGATGAATGAAAGTTAGTGTTTAAAATTATTGTGGGTGTTCATTAAATTGAAGAGAGAGTGTCATCCATCCAATGAAATGAATGAAGAGAGAAAATAATTTTTTAGAGAAAAATAGGGAGAAATAAGGTGAATGTGGGGTCCACAAAAGGTGTATGGATGAATGAATGATTGATAAATCATTAGGGGTGAAAACAGATCGAATATTTCCCGACCAATCCGGAGCCGAATCCGTCCAGATTTCAATTAGATAAAAAAAAGCCAGATCCCATGATACGGATAGTTGACTTTGATTCATTCGGATTCAATACATAATATCCGAATCAGTATTCGAAGTTTTTACCATATTTTATCGGATATTATCCTGGATAATAAATCGATATCCGGATAAAAAAAAAAATATTAATAATTTTTATTAAATATTTAAAATTTTAAATTTATATTCCTTCACATATTTTCTCCAACACTTTTCCCCCATGTGGGATAAATGTATGAGGTTCCTCCACTACAAAATTTATAAAATATGATATGAAAAAATCGTTATAAAATATATATTTAAATTTTTTTAGGTGTATACTTATTTTGTTTTTTAAAAAAACATAGAAAAATATCTCGCTCGTTGAATCCTTGAATTAGTTTTTAGGTATAATAATTGGAAATAAATTATTTGAAGAGCATTAGCATTTGACTATTAGGTTTAGTCTAATTTTGATTATCCCTTGGGGGTTTATGATTAATAGTTCTCTATAAGATGCTATTTGTTTGAAAAATTGACTAAAATGGTTAAACAATTAAACATTTGAATTGATAATAAATTGATATCCTTCCCAAAAACCCTTCCCTAGTCCTACGCCTTAGATGGATTTGAAATGAGTCTTTCCTTTATTAATATATATGTTTATATACTTTTATCTATTAATATATAAGACCGGCATTAATAGATGATATATAGTATATATGCTTAATTAATAGATGATAGTTTACGATTTGGATATTTACTACAATGAGTATGTTTGTGGTTCAATGAGCATATTATTAATAGAACCATGACCATGTTTGTGGCTTTGCATAAATGAATTAGTATGGTATTTACTACAATTAGGATTCTTTGAATTAATAGATGTATAATTTAGATTTTGATATTTACTATGTGTCCACCAGGCGGAGGATGCTTCAAACAGTTGTAATTGGCCCAAATGTTTATCACATAAATCAAGATTATTATTAAAAGACGATAAAATTAATGTATCAAAAGGAAAAATCAGGGACAAATGGAAGGAGATGCACCACCGTTAATCAACCTATCTCGATGTCTCGATTCTCTTCCTCCTCCGAATGTCCTTCCCAAACCTAGCACATCCATCCAAAAATTAGTTTTCTCCACTTTAATTTAATAATAATTGGAAACTCAAATTATTTGAAGAGCATTTAGCATTTTCACTATTAGAAAATGGTTTTAGTGGCTTAATTTTGATTATCCCTTATTGGGTTTATGATTAGTAGTTCTCGAGCCTCAAGCAAAGAAACAAAAGATGCTATGTTGTTTGAGTAAAGAATTGTGAATATGGTTGAGTTAAGGATGTTGATTGATGCAAAACACAAAGTGTTGAATTGAAAATGGAACACAAACCGAATCTATTAATATATATATTTTGAATTAATAGATGTATCTATTAATATATAAGACCGAGAAAATTAATAGATGTATATAGTATATATCTTTCAATTAATAGATGTATAGTTTAGGATTTGGATATTTACTACAATGAGTATGTTTGTGGTAGAATGAAGATATTATTAATAAAAGGAAATGTATTCTTTGAATGAGTATGTTTGTGGCTTTGCATAAATGAATTAGTATGGTATTTACTACAATTAGGATTGGCAAATTAATAGATGTATAGTTTAGGATTTTGATATTTACTACAGGTCCACCACTCCTTCTTTTCCTTGCATGCTTCTCAAACAGCCTTTGTTGTATTACTTGGCCCAACGGCCCTTATCACATAAATCTGAAGATTATTATTATTAAAGACGATAACTTTTTTTCTTAATGTAGGAAAAAAGAAAAAGCGTGGACAAATGGAAGGAGAAACCAATCCACCGTTAATCAACCTTAACCATCTTAGTTTTATGTGTTAGATGTCCGACGCCGCCTCTTCAAGGAGTTCTCTCTAAATGTCCTTCCCAAACCTAGCACATCCATCCAAGAAATTAGGTTATATCTCCACTTTAATTTAATAAGATTAATTCAAGAACTCATTAATTTTTTCTAATGTTTAAGGTTTCATATTATTTCTCATTAATTCAAGAATATTCTTTGAAAATGGTTTATGTAGGGAAAGTGCAAGAAGTGTGGATGTATCATCTACAAAGTGTGAAATCCTATTGATGTTGATGCAAAGTGATAAAGAAGTGCATGATGAGCCTCAAGCAAAGAAACAAAAGAAGACTACATCGGAGGTTTGGAATCACTTTGTTAGGGGCCAAGGAAACCAAAGAGAGGATGACAAGAAGATCGAGATAGTTTGGGGCACACCGCAATAGATGCAAACACAAAGCTAGAGGTTGAGAGTACAAATGGAACAACAAAGATTATGGAACCAAGAAGAAAAACACAATATTTTGCCGAAATCAACAACTACCGAAAAGTGGAAAAGAAAGATCCGATCACAACTGAGTTTGAACCTTATAGGTACGATCAATCCGACTAGCTTGAGAAAATTTTATATAGCAATAATCATGCATGAGTATCCTTTCAATGTAGTTGAGCATGAATACTTTGTTGAGTTCATCAAGTCTTTCTATTACAAGTTTTCCAATGAAGAGCAATCGTATTTTATCACCAGTAGGGAAAAGAACTAATGAAGATCTTTACACAAGAAAAGGAAAAATTTCTATGAATATTTCAAAACCGTGAAATGTCACTTTAGCACAACTATGGACATGTGGACATCAAATCAAAACAAAGGCTATATGTGTGTCATTGTACACTGGATTGATGAAGATTGACACATTCAGAAGAGAATCATCAAATTCATGCATGTAGGAGGACGACATACAGGTGTTAAGTTGTCGGAAGCATTCATTGCTAGTGTTGTGAGATGGTTTATTGAGAAGAAATTGTTTTCTCTAACTCTTGATATCGCATTTGCAAATGACGTTTGTGTTAAAGATGTTATTTCTGGGCTTGGAAAAATATGCCCCCTCATTTGTGATGGTATGTTCTTTCATGTGAGATGTGATAATCACATACTCAATCTTGTTGCTAGAGATGGTCTTGCTGTAATTGCAAGTGCAATCAAGAATATTCGTGCTTTTGTTGTAGCCATAAAGAGCTCTCCATCACAGTGGGGAGAGTTTATGAAGTGTTCAACCGAATGTCAATTGGATACAAAGAAAGGTGTTGCACTAGATGTAGCTACAAGGTGGAACTCCACCTATCTCATGTTGATGGATGCTTTATATTACAAGAATGCTTTTCATAGGCTACTTGTCTTGGAGCGCCACAGGTATGAGAAGATTGCACCATCAAATGAAGAATGGGGTAAAGCTTTATCTCTTTGCAAATGCTTGAAGAAATTCAATGATATTACTGAGCTTTTGTCTGGCAGATTGTATCCAACTGCAAATTTGTTTTATCGGAACTTTTGTGAGATTAAGCTTTTGCTAGGAGAGTGGCTTGTTAGAGATGATATCACCATTAAGACAATGACAATGACTATGTATGTCAAGTTTGATAAGTATTGGAAGAAGTCAAATGTTGCTCTTGTTGTGGCTAGTTTTCTTGATCCTAGATTCAAGAAAAGGATCATAGAATATTTCAGGAAAAAGTTTCATGGTGAGCTCGCATATGAAGCTGAAACGGAAAAGATAATGAAGATTGTGAGACAACTATATCAACAGTATGCTTGTGATACATCGAATGTCACAAAGAGCTCTGTTATTGTTGCTAGTCATGGTGAAACTTGTGAAGCAAATTCTATATTTATGGAAAAAGACAATGATGAATTTGAGAGTTAGTTATACGACAGTGAGGGGGCTGGTGCAACAACAAATGACTTGGAGAAATACACGGCGGAACCTCCGTTAAAGGTGCTTAAATCAAAATTTTTTTATTTTGTGTTGGTGGAAGGGTCATCAACAGGAATACCCTATTCTCTCACGACTTGCTCGTGATGTGTTAGCCATACAAGTGTCAACTGTTGCTTCCGAATCTGGATTCAGTGCCGATGGTCGTGTTATAGATCCATTTCGTAGTTGTTTGGATCCTGATATGGTAGAAGTATTAGTTTGTACTAAGGATTGGATAGCTGCATCCAAACGAGGTTATTTTTTTAACTTCTTGTCATTTTATTTTATAATTATGTATCTATAATCCTCTCATGCATTTTCTTATAAAAATTTCAGGTTCTCAAAAATATTGCATCCATTGTTGCTGATTTTGAAGTTTTGGAAACACTTATTGCAAATATGGGGGATGAGGTTTATCATTATTACTTCTTAAATTATAATTGGTTTCCAAGTTAGTTGCAAACTTGAAATACTAACTGCTTATACAAAAAAAATGTAGGTTGAAGAAGAAATGGACAGTGATGAGGATTGATGAGGATCCGAGAGTTGAGGCCTCCATTTGATGTTCCTGCTTTGTTTTTTATTAAGGAATTATGTTCTAGACTTGTGTTTGATGGTGTGCTTTATTCTTCATTAATAATTAGCATTAGTTAAAACTTAAAAGAAACGTATGTATGTTGCGTATGGTTTAATGTTTTCATGAGTGGATGATTCTTTGGCTTTGTTGATTGCTTTATTCATGCTTGGGTATAATATTATATATGTCTTCTTAGGCGTTATGTTGTGCTGGAGTGGTGATGGTTACAAATGATATATTTTGATGATTTCATGTTTGTTGATTTATTATGTGTTTCAACCACATTTTGATGATTTTCGTTTGAAATATATTATTCGATTATAGTTATTCAAATCCGGTCCGAATTAAATCGGGATAACCGCCCCAGATTCAGATATCAATATTATTCGAATTAAATGTCCGAATCGGGCTTTTTTCGTATCCGACTCCTAATTCGAGAAAAAAATATGGTTTAGGATACTGTATAAGCATTATCCGTCCGTATCCGATCCGTTTTCACCCCTATAAAACCATTGTGAGAGTGTTTTTAAAAAATTGAATTTTTATAAATTAGTGATGTGGAGATGATGTGGAAAAATGATGCTCTTAAGCCACTTATTAACACCACACCCTTAGTAAGTACACCCCTAAAAAAATTGTTGTCTCTTTATATACATTCAGATATACCGTGCATTTTAGAATCATGCAATTTGTTATATTAAAATATATAATTTATTTACATTAAATCGTGCAATTATTAATATAAAATTGCATGATTGAGTATAAACAAATTGTATCTTTAAGTATAATAAGTTGCATGGTTCTAAAATGCACTATGAGTGCACGATGCACCTGAATGCACATGAAACTCACTCCTAAAAATATTTTTGACAAAAAAAGTTACATGTAAAGAGATTTTTTTTTCATCAATTCAACAATCTAACTCAACTGCCAAGTCATGCCGAGTTTTTTTTTCATATCTGTTTAAAATTCCAGAAAAACCGTTTAAAATAAAACATATCCAAAAAAAATTCGAAGAAAATAAACGATCATTTGTTTCAGATTTGTTTCTAACAATATTTTCGAGAAAAAAGATCAAAATTTAAAAAATTGTACTCATTTTTTAAAAACCAGATTCTAAAATCTCTTCTTTTTTTTTTTTTGTAGTATAATTTATCAACAAGAAAATTTTAAAAAGAGAAAAAAAAAATCAAACCTAAATATTTAGAGGAGGAGGAGGAAAGAAAATGAAAATTTTAGGTTTTTTTTAGTGGGGAGAAAGTAATTTATTTGGGGAAGGTGTACTACACTTAGAGGAGGTGTTCTGATTCGTGTGGTGTACTTAGGGGTGGACGGTACGGCATACCGAAAATTTTCTCGTCATACCGTTACCGTACCGAAATTTTTGATACCAAAAAATGTCATACCGTTGTTGTAACCGAAATTTTGGCATACCGAAATTTTCGGTATGTCAATATTACATACCGATATCTTGATTTCAAGATATATGGATACCTTAAAATATTTTGGTATACCGATATATTTTTCCGGTATACCGAAATATTTTGATATTTCGGTATACCAAAATTTTCTATATTTTCATACCGTTATCTTCGGTACGGTACCATACCGTACCAAAAATTTCGATAAAATCGATATTTTTTGGTATGGTAAGTGCGGTATACCGATATTTTCAGTATTTTCTCCACCCCTAGGTGTACTTACTAATTTTTTTACAAATAACTGCGACCTCTTTCTTTGGCTCATATGCAATAGCCCATATTTTTTTTAAAGACAATCAATTACAATAGTTTCCTAATATAATTAATTACAATAAGTTTTTCTACCACCGGACACATGACAACATCATTTCATCTCATTTGTGAATAAACCGCAAATCACCATAAGAGGGGGGACCACCAAAATCGCAAATCGAACCGCATGGCCTAACCACAACCCAACAACAGGGGGACCACCACACCACAAGAGATGGACCACCACAAGAAGGAATAATATTCTCTCTCAGTGTCTCGAACCCGGGAACTCAAAGTCTCATGTGGTGGAGCTTTAACCACTTGAGTTATCCACACTTGACAATAGCCCATATTAAATCCACTACAGTCTTTTGAAATTTTTTAATTCAGGGATTGAAAGATAATTTTATAATCAATTTCGAACCTGAAAGATGTAAATTATTTTCAAATTAGGATATGCACAATTTAAGACCACATTTATAATTCTTACTCACCCGATTATATTTTATAAATCACAATTTAATAAAATAAAAAATATATTAATTTTCACGCGAATAGAAAAAATAAAAAGTGAAAGTAATAATGTATATAAATAGATAAGAATATAAACTATAAGATTCTAAACATAGTCTTAATATTTCGAGCACTAAATTGATAGTTTTTATCTTTCAGGTACCAAGTTGATAGTTTTCTATTTTTCAAATTTTTAATCTATAGGAAAAAAATTTGGCTAGGTCTTGCATGCACCCAGGTACACCGTGCACTCATAGTGCATTTTAAAAGTGCGACTTGTTATATTGAAAAGTGCAACTTATTTACATTGAATCGTACAACTATTAATATGGAAAAATAGTTGCACGGTTAAGTGTAAATAAACTTCATTTTTTAGTATAACAAGTCGCATGATTCTAAAATGCACTACAAGTGCACGATACACCTGGTGTAAATGAGACTCACTCAAAAAAATTAGGCCCTAAATTGATAGTTTTAGTATGATCCAGGTTTTGTATTGTATTGATAATGCTCCTAGTTTTATAGTTCACTTAATTTAATTGCAAACTAGTTATTACGAGAGAGTTACTAACGCATCGCTTTATTACATGCAAACGGGACACAAAATACCAAATTATCCCATCCAAAAGGGGAAAACTATTTAATGCCTCATGTGAAGATATGTTTCGGTATGTCACTTGAGAAACATTTAATATCATCACATGCAAATAAGCCGCTTTACCACTATTGCACGTCTACAGTGATGGAGTCAGGATTTTCTTTTAGAAGGCCCAATTAATAGTAATAAAAGAATATGATAATAAAAGTTTAAAACGGGACCAATACCTATATTTATATAATCAAAATGTAACTTTAATTACATACACATTTAAACACAAAATAGTAACACAATCTAAATTATAACATTCATTTTTTACTCTTCATATTTTAGAAGTGTTACATGATAGTTTTGTGACTAACTTTTTGTTGATAGCTAAAATATCTAGGGTGTTTGGTTTTAATGTGGAATAACAGTTTAGCTAATCAAACAAATAATAAATGTATAAAAGAGGGATTTAATGAAGAACAAAGAGAATGTTCTTCATTAAATGCAGATGTACTGTATTGAATGAAAGAAGAGATTAGACTAATAAAGCCTCATTTGCTATGGCTAATAAAGTCTTTGTATTAAATATTTTTCAGACTCTTTAATGAGGTATAAATGCTCATATTTATACTATAAGAATATCACTTAGCTTATATATCACATTCAATGCGAGCTCGACAGAGCATTAAATGTGATCGGTCTAAATTGGCACAAAGAATGTGAAATTATGTGAAATTTATTTAATGTGCTTAAATATTGACTTTTCAATAGAGAACTCAGATTTGTTCAATATATGTGCTTAAATATTATTTTAATCTATATATAAATGTGAAATTATTGAAAATTCCTTGAAATTTTTCAGGGTTTAGGGTATAGGGTTGAGTCACTTAAACAGATCCACTCCAAAATTTAAATGTATAATTATCCATACACTGTATCATAATCATATTGTTTTCTACTTTTAAGATTTTGTATAAAAATTAAAAAAATTAAATTTTCAATACATTTACCCTTCAATAAAAAGGAAAGAGAGGAGAGAAGGTGCGTGAGAGAAAATATATATTTTATAAAAAGGAAATTTTTTAAAGATAAATTAGAAAAAAATGTGAAAAATTAAAATAGCAAAAATTTATTTTGTTTCAAACAGTGACAACTAATATAATTTTAGATTTGTTGTTTCCCTTTAGGCCTAATGGTTTTTTAACTAAGATGTGGATAATTGTTAAGTCTAACGTCTTGTCTGAAATTTGAAACGTCGATCAGTTTTGGTTTATATTTTTATCGATCCGATTTTTTCCTTCGATTTGAGGCCATTCCCTATTATAACTTGTTAGATTGGACCCCCAATTGTGAATTTTGTATTTTCATCGTCATTTTTTGTTCAAAATCACAAACTACAACTTTTTTTTGTTGCCTGGATATTGATGTTGTTTGATCCGTAGTTTTCATCCTCTCCAAGCCCGTCCACTTGGTACTTTTTCATGGTGGCATGTGGCAAATTTTATTGCTCATTTGTGAATTTGCAATTTGTTTTTTTTAATGGTCTCGGTAGTTCTTTTTTTGATTGAGGGTCGATCTCTCCACCGGAGTAGGATCGTAGTTTTTCCGTTTTTCCTTTTTCTTGTTGCACCCGAGGTTAGTTTGAGAGGTTTTAGATTTGTTTTCCTCTCCTTGGTTTCTAGATGTGAGTTGTGTACTCTTTGACGTTTTCTTATTAATAAAAGCTCTCGTTTAAGCTCCAAAAAAAATAGAGTACAAGATTCTATTGAGTGGGTCTCATTTTTGAAGTCACCGGGGCATGTGCAAGTAGTCAAGACTTAATTTGGTGCGTTTTATTGAAGTAGGATCGTCTGTTATTTAAAATAGAACCTTGTTTGAACTATTCCAAATAGAACCGCAACTATGTTGCCATATTAATAAAAGCTTGCATTTTTCTAGTGTAAATAAGGTCATGACTTTTCAACTATAAAATAAACCGCAACTATTCCAAATTTTATTCCAAAAACGCACTATGAAATATGAGTCTGTTATTTTTATAAATAAGTCCAACATAATAAACACAAAAACTGTGTCAATCGATTCTATTGTTAAAGATCCATAATCCAGACATATGGACTGTCTAAAAAGATGAGGCCCAACAACGTTATATCCATTCAACAACTTTAAGAAGATTGGCTGGACATTTAATTTACAACTTTGCTGAAGCCCAATTCTCCTTATAAAACCATATTGGGCTAAGACTTAGCCCCTATATTCGAATTTTTTAGCCAAATTCACGAGGGAATGTTTGGTATATATATTTTTTATTTCTCTTTAGCCTGTTAGAAAATAAATATTTGTGAAATAGTCTTGAGAAAATCTAGTAATTAAGAGTGGGGATTATTTTTTATATACACATGCGTACATTTATATACTTTACCAGTTAACCCTACAAAATAATTAAGAGTGAATCTCGTGTACATTCAGGTGCATCGTACATTTATAGTGCATTTTAGAATCGTGCAATTTGTTATATTGAAAGATGTAACTTGTTTACACTGAATCGTGTAACTATTAATATAGAAAAATAGTTGTATGTTTCAGCAGAAATAAGCTACACAGTTCTAAAATGCACTATGAGTGCACGGTGCACTTGAATGCATACAAGACTTAGCCTATAATTAAACGTATTTAATCAAGTATCTGCAATTTATTAAAGTAAAAATTGTATTCGAACGATTTTAAACACGTAGTTGACTTTGCATTATCTCATAAGCATCTTTCTATTTCTAAAACAAAATTAGCACTATTAATCATCATCAAGAGGGTTGCTAATTACAGTTTAGTCACGTTGATCATAATAACAAATATGTAACTCCAATTAGCACATGACAGAATTCATTTTAATCATAATTCTATAGCTAATTAAATTAATTAATATATACCTCAGAAACTTAATTATTAGTATCATTGTCTATCACATGATGTCTACCATGAACCTGCTAGTGTAATCCTAGTATGGATGCAATAGTAAATTATTGGCAAATTAGTTTTCCTATGAATATCAATACAATTAGGGCCTTTTTTTTCAAATTCTTATATAAACGAATTTTAGGGTACAATCTTTTTTGGTATTTTTAAATAATTTAATTGTTTAATTAAAAACATACTTTTAATTTGAAAGAATTGATTGTTTCTCTAAAAAATATTATTATTTGCTTTTTTTTTTTGAGCGCATATTATTTGTTTGTTATAAAGTGATAGTTGCTAATCAAATACATGATCTTATGCGAGGGACTACTTAATTTTTAAATTATTTTAAGAAGAAGGTAATTAAATAATTAATTGACATAATAGCCAATGATCATAAGAATCAGCAAATCTTTGATATAATCGGATTATGCTTCCTGTCCAGTGAAGAATCATTTCTGCATAAAATCTCAAACCTTCATATCACTGCTGTTCTGATTTCTGACATATCTATTTATCTATATATATAAGAGCTTGTATACATATTTCTTACCAAATTGTGCATTTTTTTTTATTTTTAATAGAGCTAGAGAATCTTGAATAATACGTCTTTCACCTGGCTCTTATATACATTAGCTGCACTTAATATTTAGGCTTTAAATTTTTTGTAGTCTTGTAACTTTGCTTCGTTTTAGAAATTGGTCCCGATTGTTTTGACTTTTTGATTTTGGTCCTGTAAGTTATCAAAAATTTTGAAATTGGTCATTTAACATGCTGTAGCAGGTCATCAAACAGATAACTACCACCTATGTAATTAATTTTTTTTCCTTTAGTTTCGAAATGCCACCTAATATTTTTTAATCCAAATAATTTGTTTTGGAATTTTTTTTCGTATTTTTTAAGAAGGGAGAATGGTTTTATGCGTTTATTGATTTAATTTTTTTTTTATTTTTGGGTCAGTTTAGACCTAGTAAATCAACTCGATTCACTTTGTATTTTAACATACACATTTTTTTTAAACCCGACCTAAAACCCGACCAAAATTATTAGGATTATAAAAGTTTAAGTGACGCTTCGAAATTAAAGAGAAAATAAAATAATTACACATGTGGTGTTTACCTGCTTTGTAACCTGCTGAAGCAAGTGAAAATGACCAATTTCAAAATTTTAGGAAATTTACAGGACCAAAATCAAAAAGTCAAAACAATCGGGACCAATTTCAAAAAGATACAAAGTTATAGGACTACAAAAAAGTTTAATCCCTAATATTTATAATGCATTTTAAAATCATGCAATTTGTTATACTGAAAGATTCAACTTGAATACAATGAATCGTATAATTATTAATACAGAAAAATAGTTACACTATTCAGTGTAAACAAATTGCATTCTTCAATATAACAAGTTGCATGATTCTAAAATGCACTATTAGTGCACGGTGCACCTGGATACACATGAAACTATCTTTATCCATGCCCAATATAATCATAATCAATTTTTTGATAACTTGATATTCGGTGCGAAGACCGACTAATCCGGGGGACTAGAACCCACCGTCCACTAGCGGGGGCCCCACTTCAAGCCAAAGCTGAGCTCTGTATGGACTGACCCATCTCAAGAGTTGTTCGCACCTAAGAGGTTTCGAACCTGAGACCTAGAAATGAGCATACTCCTAAGTCTCAAGCCTATACCACTTGGCTAACCCTTGGGGGTTATTATAATCATAACCAATTAATAAACAATTCATTTATCTCTCCTCCAAATACACATTTTACTCTACAACCTAAGTTCATCTTTTTTTCATACTTTATTCTTAATCACCCACAACCACATCAATCTTTTAATAAATTATTTCTTTTATAACTTAACAATTAAATCTATAATTATTTTTATTATATTTAAAATATTTAAGAAATATACTACATAATTATTTAATTTTAAAAAAAATCATAATTATAATAAAAAAAATTAAAATACAGTTAAAATGATAAAGTTTAGTGAGAAAATGAGTGTTTGAAATTGTGATCCAAAATATATCAATATTGGTATCTGTTTATAGAGAATTTTATTGTATGAATTTTGGTGTTTTTTTTTAATTTTTTTTTATGTGGATAAATGCAAAATTACAATTATCTAAACAAAATATACTGGATCAATTAAATAATAACATGTGTCAAGATAAAAGATAAAATATTAAAAGAGCAAATTTCATGCCCAAGGTCATTGAATAACCCAATCATCCCCAACATTTCTAATTTTGATTTTTTTTTTTACTTTTTTTTCCCTCATGACCAGGGCACTATTTCATGGATAAAGATTGTCTAAGACTTTATTTATCAATGATATCCACCTAACCCAACCTCTTAATATAATATTCATTTCTCTCTCATCCACGTACATAATTTATCATCCAACTCAATTTTAACTTTTTTATACTTTATCAGTGACATCAATACAATCTAAAATAAATATTTTTTCTTATTATTTTTTAAATACATATTAAATATAATCGATTTTTGTTATATTTAAATATGTAATAAAATACGAAATAAATTATAAACTCAATAACAAAATTAAAATTACAAAATTTAAAAATATAAAATTGAAAAGAAATGAACAAGTTAAAAATTGATGCATGAAATACTAAATTAAAAATATAAAAAATGTAAATTACATATTTAATTCTAATTATATTAAAAAAAAATTACAAAAACCAATAGAAATGTGCCAAGTGTGCACTAGAATGGAGAAAGTGGGGGGTGACTCTGGGGTGGTCAACCGCCCAGTGTCACCTAGGGAGCAGCAATTTTCATTTTCTTTTTATGAGTTTTTTTTTGGATTTTAGTGATGACCCATGCTCAGGGTCACCAATAAATATAATCTAAGACTTATTCTATAGTCTATACATCTTCTTCTCCCTTTGTAGAATCATATCAACAATTTTTATATTGTTATTTTTTTCATCGGGAAATCAATTTTTGTTTGACAAAAATTCGTGTGAACCCGAGTTTATGATGAATTATATTTTTTTTAAGTATTATTGTTTTGTAAAAAAATTATTACTGTTATATATAAAGTTATCACTGTTTAGAAAATAAAATTTTTAAATAGTGATAATATGTGTAGACATAATTTACAGGAGCATTCTTTTTTTTTTTTTTAAATAAAATGTTTGCTATCATTGTCATTAATTTGGGTGATTTGGGGATATTTTTTAAATAGTGATAATATGTATAGACATGATTTAAGAAAATGTTTACTATCATTGTAATTAATTTGGGTGATTTGGGGAACGAAGCGCCGACATTCATGGAAATTAATTTTAGGAACAGCATTAATCATGTTTTGACGCTTACCTAAACGTTATTTAAAGATAGATTAATTCAATCTAGACAAGATCGTATATATATATATATATTTTGTCCTAATTGTCTTTCTAATTCTATATTAGTACTATGTATGTTAATCTGATAGACTGATTCTAAGTAAACCATTTTTTTGTACATTTGCAAAAGCCATCCTCTGGATTAATTTGGCCTTAATTTACGTGTGAAATTAATCATCAATGACTCCTCTATTTTAATATCGCCTCACTGGGACGAATTAAAATTTACAAATGAATTAGAAAAATATTCAAATTGATTAGTAAATAATGAGTAAAATGTTTTTTTTAAACCATGAGTAAAATGTATTATTTAATTTAAATTTGTCTAACTGGTTTAACGCTAAACTGCCTCGCACACAATTTTTTTAAAATAAGAAAGTGTTGTGATACAAGGGTACACCTCTCTTACAAGAATTATGAAAAATAATGTTTAATCACCATTACAAGAGTGACATAAAAAATGACTCCATACAAGAATGATTACAGCATACATCTACTAAACTTATAATTGGTTTATTGTAAATATTGCGCAATTTTTTCATTTTATACAAATGAAATTAAAATAATGAATTAATTTTAAGGAAATAACAAAATTTGAGGCCCAGGTATATATTATTTTCAGAGTTGGTATGCTGTGAAATTTGTTCACCTATTTATTTTACACATGATATAATGCAATATAGATTGGGAGAAGAATCAAGATTAAACATATATATATATATAAATAATCTAATTTGTATTTTCTACTTAATTAATTTTATATGATGAGTATGAGACAATATATGCTATAGAAAAGTGCTCTCTTTAATTATTTAAAAAGATAATAATATGTATCTTTATATGAAACATGACCTAGTGGCAACCTACACATAAGTTTAATAAGACCAATATCCCCTAGAATAAAGCATATAATCCAATCAATTTTGTTTCCACACATATAAAAATACATGCAATTTCGGCTATTACAAACCAATAACATGATTTCGGTTAGTAGTATATTATACACGTGGCCTAGTATGGGCATTTAAATAGATATGTAATAAATATATTACGTGGATGAATGGGGGGAACATGCAGCAGGCATGTGGCCATGTATATATTTCAGTTTCAATTATAAGACTGAAATGCAATTTTGAATTTATGATCCCATGATTCACAACACAACTGAAGTCATAATTGTTTTTGTAATGTTTTTCTTTGTCACTGACTATATCCTGTTGGTTTACCCAGCAATCAACAGGACCACATTCATGCCTATAACACAAGTAACATAACCTGCCTATATATATATATATCTATATCTTAATTTAGGAACTATTTTATATTAATTTTTCTTTATTTGATTAGGTTGCAGTTGCAAAATTTAAATGCAATATGTACTTTTTTTTTAATCAATATCTTAGTGTTGTGATCCACAAAATTTGAACCAAATAATATTTTTGCTTTTTTGAGTATGTATATACGGGATGGATTCAAGAACTTTTTATAGTGGGGCACAAAATAAGTACAAATATAAAACACATTAAGAAATTTTTCACTACATAATAATTCAAATACTCTATTATAAGTTAAACTTTAATTTATATAGTTTAAAATATTTGCATGATTAACTTGTTATTGATACTATGATTTATTTTTTCAATACATACAATCAAATTATCATTCTCGTCCAATTGCATAGATGATATTTTATGACATTCATTACAAAAAATAACATATTATTTAATTCGGAAATGAATTGAAATTGAAATTGAGGGTTAAGAATGTTGGGGAATAAGTTGCACAGATCTATTAGGGGTGAATATTTAAATACAAATTTAATTATTTAATTATTACTAGCATGAATTAATCCTATATTAATTCAAATAATAATTTAACAACATATCATGCATATAATAATTCACGTAAAACCTACGCATGCGGAATTCTACGAGTTTACGTGAATGTACCTCTTGGGATGACAACGGTGTGGCTGAATAGACTAACAGTAAGGACTTCCCAAGTATTCCCTTAGCCCTAGTTTGACTATCCGGTGGAAGGATTCTTGTGAACGATTTAACAAAAGGAAAATAAATTATGTTGCACCACCTTTGTGGATTTACTAATTTTTTCAGCACATGAAATTGTACTTGGGAATGAAAGAATCATCCCCTATTTATAGAGACAAGGTTGGTCGAAAATTTTGTGATAAAACAATGTGGGAATTTTTTTCTTGATCTCCAAGAAATCTTGAATATATCTCCTATATTCTTTTTCCCATAATTATAATATTCCACAAAAATCCCACCTACTCTATATGTATGGAATTTTCGAAAATAAGGGGTCCAAGATTCCAAGATTTGGATCTTCTTGAATTTATGAGATATTCTTATATTTCAAGAAATACATATCTTCCATAATATCTTTTCAAGAAAATCAATAAAATCTTTCTTGCCCTATATTTTCATATTTTCGAAAAACACATATGGATTAACCAAGTGGGAGATTTCTTGAATTTAATGAGATAATCTTGTATTCCAAGAATACATATTGTTGGTCCCGGTGGGAAAACCTATTTTGCGCGTGCGGAAGCAAGACGCTTTCATTTCGGTGCATAAAACAGGGATGAGGGCAGAGTGCTCCAATTTTTCGAAACTTTTGAGCTCATGTGTGTGCTTTGCTTATAAACGAATGCGTATGACAAGTATAAACATAAAGCGAAAACAACACAAAGAATATATAGTGGTTCGGACAACTAGTCCTACATCCACTCTCCTCTCTAGGGAAATTCCTTTAAACGGACTTATCACCCTCCACGGGATTGCCAATAGATATTTACCGAGCTCACACTCGAATCGACTTATAACCCTCTCTGGGTTCGCCTCGGGACTTATCACCCTCCACGGGATCGCCTCTGAGATGTTTAACGAGTTCACACTCCATCGGGACTTATCACCCTCACTCGGGTTTGCCTAACAACTACCTCACTTCACCACTTTGGGTTTGGGTTTTTGGTGTTGTCTCCAACTATGGTGAGATTTTCCTTACAATGGTTTAGCCTCGGTCTTTAAGGTTGGGAAAATCTCTCTAAGCTATGATACATCGTGAGTTGCTTAGATTGGGTTCTAGAACACTCTTTGAATATATTTGTATATCTATAGGCTTGTGTTCTAGGGTGGGAATGCTTTTTGGCTATAACACTTTTTTTGGCTCTGAAGCATTGTTGCTATCTTTTTCACACTTCCACCTCTGATAATGAAGGAAGAACTTGTATTTATAGTGTGGATTTGAATGTTACCGTTGGAGAGAATCACATTCAAATCCATACTATTCTTTGTAAGTTCTGCACTTTTCTCGGGTGGTTGTCTTCCTCTCGTTGGTCCACGTCAGCTAGATTCCAACTAGCTATTCCTCGGCTTCACCTCGGAACATTCGGGATATCTTGAGCATTCGGTATATTCTCGAAGTCTTGATAATCTTCGTGCCTTGATTTCTCTGAGTCTTGATTTTCTACGAGCCTTGATTTTCTCCGAGCCTTCGGTTTCTACGAGTCTTCGTGTTCTCTCATATCTTCTGAGTCTTCAGTATCTCAGTTTCTTACTGAGTCTTCAGAAAAACTAACCTGTTCTATATCTGCCGACTATACACGGTGCAGATAATATCCTGAACACTCTAAAACTGAATCCTGATTCATCTATCAAGATTATCCTGAACATGTCATACTTTAGGGGTTTTGGGATCTAATCAAAATCATATAATCTTTTATTAAATTCATCTCCCAACAATTTCCCCCTTTTTGATGATGCCAAAACCTATCTTGTTTACAAACATATAACCTATACTCAGGTTTCAGTTTTTCCTATTACAAGAAAGGTAAATCTCCAATCAATTTAAAAACATTCAACAAATTTCTTTAGTAATGAATCTTTTCTAAATAGATCATTACTAAATACTTAAGCAGTTTCTTATAGCATCATATAGTTTCCCTTATATATGAGCATATAATCAGATCAGAGACATTCAATCAGGCATATCTAAAAAAAAAAAAAAAGATAATGAGGTATTATCTTTGAGCATAAAGATAAAAGTTTCATTGATTGTATGTTATCGATTTAAAATTACAATGAACTTTATTGAAGAAAATAAAGACACAAACATAAAGAATTACAAGTCTTGATCTTGGTCTTGATCTTACATCTTACCTTTCGTCTCCTCATTCCTCTTCTTCTACGGACTTTGTCTGATCAGGCATACTGATACTCATGCTGACTGAGTTCAGTTTCTTCTGATTTCAGACATCCTGACCCTCAGGTCTCTTTTGCTTACTGACCCTCAGGTTACTTGACCTATCTTTTGAGTCTCGAATCCACTTTACCGATCCTTGATGATTCCTTTTCACTCATCTTATCTCGATTTCCTTCTTGATCCGATCGGTTATCGATTAGATCAATCACTTCTTTAGATCAACATATCAGAATAACATCAGGTCATCATATTAGGTTAGCATATCAGGTTTATCATATCTGATCTCGATCACGTCTGATCTTGATCAGTCTCTTTCGCTTATCTTCCGACGCAACCTTTTCTTCGATTTGTCAGCTTTTAGCTTTTCTTCATTTCTGATTCTGCACAGCTCATCAGTTCACTCTGGAACTCATCTAACTCATCTGATTTTGATCAGTCTTGTCTGCAGCCTCGTCTGATCTCAATCATTTACTTTTGATTCCGTGAGTTCCCCTCGTTGAAGTTCCCTTTCAACCGATATATAGACCGATATATCTGATTTGGTGAAGTTTTCAAGTTCAAATTGATTTTCTTCATTTGATCGACTTTGTATGTAATCGATTTTTTGTTGACCTAATCGATTCTTCTCGATTAAGACAATTCTTGGAAAATGTTCTTTGCCCGAACTTAGTCTAGAGTAGTAGACTCTCTTCCTAAGTTGGTGCGATTTGACATGCGTAGATACACCTCGATATGTCAATCCACCGTAACTTTATCCAATTATCGGTCATGCGTGATTTCTACACGTCCTTGTGATGCAAATTTTTCTAAATAGGCTTTGAGAACTCAAATTTGCATCTGCGCCCTTGCTTGGCCTCTATAAATTGGACCAATGTTTTACACAACATAACTCATTCACCATACATATCTTCTTCCGTAGAATCATGTATCCTGGTGAACCCTTGTTTCGGTGAGACTTCCGCAAAACACTTTTACCCCTTTTTCCATGATTTCATCTTCTCAAATCAACTCTGTTTATCCCTTATTCTTTGCTTTCGTCATCGTCAATCGATTTCCACATAATGATCGTTGCAAAACCTCTTTCACCATGGCAATTGGTTCTCATTTTACCCAACCGAGAAGATACTTCTCTAACCGTATGCACCTTGTGTGTCTATCGTTATGACGTGACTACCATCAACAGACTTAGTCTCGAAAATGAATGTGAGTTTGATATACGATCTTAATCGATAACGATTGATCTTCGTATATCACCTCACCATTTAACAGCTGGAGAGCCCACTGACTCTTCCTTGGGGCTCCTGGCTTTAAAAATCCTATTAATGCCGCTCTCACTCCCTTGGAGAGTCCATCAGTTTGCGGCATAGGATTACCTTTCAAGCCTCCCTCACCCTTTTAAGTGGGGAAAATGAGAGCATCAGATTTAAAATCTCTCTCTTTCCTCCTCTTAATCACCTCCCTGTAGATCGGGTTTGGGTTTGGATGAAGGTTTAGGGATATGGCTTAAGGGTTTAGGGTTTAGAGTTATGTATTGACCTCCAGGTTTTCTTGCATTTGTAACTTGTAATGTAACCTGACCTTCGGGTCTTTATCAATGAAAAGTTCTATTATTCCATTGTTGTGTAAAACTTTCTGTTTCCTTGGTACCGCTTTTGTTGATATCGGATCGAGAAGGTTTTAAAAAGAAAGATCTGCTCAGGCGAAAACATTGAAAAAGTAATCTTTTGAGCACCTGCTCTGATACCACTTGTTGGTCCCGGTGGGAAAACCTATTTTGCGCGTGCGGAAGCAAGACGTTTTCATTTCGGTGCATAAAAACAGGGATGAGGGCAGAGTGCTCCAATTTTTTGAAACTTTTGAGCTCATGTGTGTGCTTTGCTTATAAACGAATGCGTATGACAAGTATAAACATAAAAGCGATAAACAACACAAAGAATATATAGTGGTTCGGACAACCAGTCCTACATCCACTCTCCCTCTCTAGGGAAATTCCTTTAAACGGGACTTATCACCCTCCACGGGATTGCCAATAGATATTTACCGAGCTCACACTCGAACTGGACTTATAACCCTCTCTCGGGTTCGCCTCGGGACTTATCACCCTCCACGGGATCGCCTACAGATGTTTAACGAGTTCACACTCCATCGGGACTTATCACCCTCACTCGGGTTTGCCTAACAACTACCTCACTTCACCACTGGGTTTGGGTTTTGGTGTTGTCTCCAACTATGGTGAGATTTTCCCTTACAATGGTTTAGCCTCAATGCTAAGGTTGGGAAAATCTCTCTAAGCTTATGATACATCGTGGGTTGCTTAGATTGGGTTCTAGAACACTCTTTGAATATATTTGTATATCTATAGGCTTGTGTTCTAGGGTGGGAATGCTTTGGCTATAACACTTTTTTGGCTCAGAGCATTGTTGCTATCTTTTTCACACTTCCACTCCTGATAATGAAGGAAGAACTTGTATTTATAGTGTGGATTTGAATGTTACCGTTGGAGAGAATCACATTCAAATCCATACTATTCTTTGTAAGTTCTGCAGCTTTTCCTGGCTGGTTGTCTTCCTCTCGTTGGTCCACGTCAGCTGGATTCCAACGGCTATATTCCTCAGCTTCAGTGCCTCGGAACATTCAGGATATCTTTGAGCATTCAAGATATTCTCGAAGTCTTGATAAAACACCGCCTTCATATTTCTCTCGAGTCTTGATTTTCTCTGAGCCTTTTTTCTCTCGAGCCTTGATTTCTCTCGAGTCTTGAGTTCTCAGATCTTCTTGAGTCTTCATATCTCGATTTCTTCTTGAGTCTTGAAAAAACTAACTTTGTTCTATATCTGCATATACTATACAGTGCGATAATATCCTGAACACTCTAAAACTGAATCCTGATTCATCTATCAAGATTATCCTGAACATGTCATACTTTAGGGGTTTTGGGATCTAATCAAAATCATATAATCTTTTATTAAATTCATCTCCCAACACATATCTTCATTCCATAACAAAATTCAAAGAAAATCTTTCTCCCAACTTCATCCATAATTTTCGAAATTTTATTGGAAAAATAAGCAACATTATTTATTTTATTTTAATCACCTTTTCAGTTAATGGACTATATGTTGGGCTACTCAGGGGGCCTTTAGGAGAATTAAGATTGGACCTTCTAATGGACCTTGAATATCTAATATTGAGCCACAATATAATTCAAGCCCATAAATATTAATTAATCCCACTACATAATTAATATTGTACTATCCATCTTAACCGATATTACACCAATATGGCTCCCAAATTTATTTCCGTGTTTAAGATTATCTAGCCCATTAATTAATTCAAGCCACTGAAATAGCTTTCCATTAATTAATATCTTTTATCCTTGGTCAAGGAACGGTTCAACATTATTATCCATACCGAAAACTAATTCCACTTGCAAGATTTGGTATGATAAAGCTTATGAACCTCCCAAGGGCAAATCAAACAAAGCGTGTTTGCACACGATTCTTCGTATTAAATCTTAGCAATCACATGTGACTAATAATATTGCCCAAGATAAAAAGTATTGAATCTCACTGATTCGCTACCCATGATAAGTCAAAGCAATAGTTACCAATCCCACGTGATCCTATTTAAGGGACGAAGATTAAGAAATAACGAACCACTGAGGTCTAATTCTTCCTTGTTCAGTTCTGAAGAATTTATCCTCCTCAGAGGTCCTATTCAAAGGCATCACCATGCACTAGTGTAATCTCTTGGTCAAGACAAGCCAATCTGAGCCTTACACTTCAACCTTTCACGATGGGTTGTTCATTTCCATCTAGGTCGTGAATAACGTACTTTCGATTACAAAAGGATTAGTTTAATCTTCGTGATCCGGTATCACTAAATTAACTACAATGTAACACGTTTACTTATTGAAACAGATTATCGCAAGAAATATATGTAACATTCAATAGTATTTAAAGCATCAGTGATAAACAATTTATTTCAGTAAATAAGTCTGAAAATTCAGTTTCGATTATACAAAGTAAAAGCATACTTTCCAGTATAATCCCAACAAAGAATTAGGCAATACTTGAGAAAATTTCAGTTATAATAATAAATATAATATTATATAAGTATAGTAAAAAAAAAGGCTTGTGTGTGAGTGTGGTGGTGTGGGGTGGGGGGGCCACGTGCCTCCGAGATGAGAGATGTAGCTCCGTCTCTGTGTATATATACTGGAAAATCGTAATCTTGTTTAGTATACGAATTAATTTTTTTTTTTTACTGGGTCATGTACAACTGGGCCTATTTTAAATTCGATTTATTTTTTTACTTGTATTTTATGATTTTCTTTTACTTGCATTTTATGATTTAAAGAATATGTTGATAAAGAAAAATGTAATAAATTGAAAGAAGAATACTTTTGCTAATAGGTCACGTAAAACTAGGTTCAATTTTAAACTCGATTTAGGTTCTATAATCCCTAGGATCAGCCCTGATTGTAGCATTCATTTAATAACATTATTACATTTAAAAACTTATATCACACATAGTTCGTTATGTTTGAGTATATAAAATGTTATGGTATTAGTTTATAAGAGTGGTGATATTATTAAATGAATGTGATATTATGTACTACTATATGAATATAATAGTATTATTAAATAAATCTAATTTCATATTAATTATGAAACTTTTTTTTAAAGCTCGTTCTTAGAAAAGTATGCATAATATATATATATATATATATATACAGTTTTGATATGGAGACCACGAGTGGTCACCTTATGGAGCCCAATTGATGATTTGACTTTCTACCTCAGCTTATTACCTAATTAAATAATTTAAATTAATTTTTAAAAAAAAACCCTACACCCTAAAACCTAAATCATGAACCTTAAACCATGACCCATTCGGGCCGGGTGAACCATGAATCACTCGGGCAGAGTGAACCATGAACCACTCGGGTCGGATTTGAATCCGTAATTTAATTTAAATTATTTAATTAGTGCAAAGCGATATTTTTTCCAAAATTTAATTTAAATTATTTAATTAAGTAAATTAAATTACGGATCCGAACCCGACCCGAGTGGTTCATGGTTCAATCTGCCCGAGTGGTTCATGGTTCACCCGGCCCGAATGGTCATGGTTTAGGGTTCAAAATTTAGATTTTAGGCGGTAGGGTTTTTTTTTCAAAATTAATTTAAATTATTTAATTAGATAATAAGCTGAGGTGGAAAGCGAAATTATAAATTGGGCTCCATAAGGTGACCGACCACTCCTGGTCTGGATCAAAACTATATATATATCCCCCTATATACTAATAGGGAGTTTTTCCTTGCTGATGTGTCAAGTCCACACTGATTTAATCTATGTGTCATTCTATGAGAAGTTTGGTAATACATGTTGTTGGGAGATGAATTTAATAAAGAAGATTTTGATTAGATCCCAAAACCCCTGAGTATGACATGTTCAGGATAATCTTGATAGATGAGTCAGGATTCAGTTTTAGAGTGTTCAGGATGTTATCTCGCACCATGTATAGTCGCCAGATATAGATCAAAGTTAGATTCTCAAGATTTCAAGACTCAAGAAGTTTCAAAGATGAAATCAAGAAATCAAGACTCAAGATGAAATCAAGAAATTGAAGTCTCAAGATGAAACCAAGAAACCGAAAACTCGTAAGACTCAAGACTCGTAAGACATCAAGACTCGGAAGATATCAAGACACGTAAGATATCAAAGGCACGATGAATTATCAAGACTCAAGAATCTATTGAATGCTCAGTATAACCTGAATGTTCAGAGGCACTGAATAATATCTATCTGAAGGCTACAAAATTGAGAAAAACGCGAATACTCAGAAAAATAGATATTGCCTAAGACATTCACATGCAGACAAAAGGAACTAAAACTAAGTGTTGTTAAGGTTATATCACTCAGAGATATTGACCAAAAAATGCCGTTATGTTTGTCTACATTTACCGAAGACAAAAACCAATCAAGAGGAAGACATCACTGTACTTTACTGACACTGAAAGCGACAGGTCACTGAAGCATGTCAGTAGTATTATGTTCCAGACTGCAAAAAGTGGTGAAAGGCTACATTAAAGCATATTGCCTAAAACATGCTAGGGAGTATTCAAACCCTAAAAATAGTCGTTCATCAAACACCATAAGAGGAAACTCATGAAGCTATCTCCTCCAACGGATAGTTTTTCAAGAGTGACCTTGGTGATTGCCTATAAATACTAGTGACCACCCTTTACATTGAAGGTTACGGGAAATTTGTAAGCAACTCAAGAGCTCAATCTTATTATTGAAAATTGAAGCACTCGAAAACCTAATAATTTCCCAAGTGCTTACATTGAAGAGAGCTCATTCACTAAGCCTAGTTTGATAACATATATCCAAAGCTCAGTAGAGATATCCTAGCCTTTGCATTGTACTTATTGTAAAGGATATCTCATCCTAGTTGGAAACCAACCAGAAACCCCAAACCCTTTGTAAGGTAGTTTGAGTGTGATTGTTGGTGAGTTGGAGTTGTAAAGAGTTAGTAAACTACATTGAGGTAGTCAGAAAACTCTAGAGAAGAAGTGAGTAAACTATCTTGGATAGTCAGAAAGCTTGTGTGTGTTTGAGTAAGTAAACTATAAGGAGGTAGTCAAAAAACTCAAAGTAGAAAGGTTAGTAAACTACATTGAGGTAGTCAGAAAACCTTATGAAGTGGTTAAGGAATTTCTCTGAAGTTCAGAGAGAGTGGACGTAGGAGCTTGAGTCTCTGAACCACTATAATTGCTGTGTTGTTTACTTTCTGTACTGCATTGTTATCTGTTGCATATCTTTAACTGAAAGCATAATTTTCTGATATTCAGTTGGAACCAATCCACTGAAATTGCATCTAACTGATCACAACCTTAATCACTGTTTCATTAAAAGGAAGGTTTTTAGCAAAGCTTAAAACGAGTATAAACTTAGGGCCAACCATTCCGCACACTTGAGTAGCTAGAACAGATAGTTACCAAACTGAACAAACTCTACTGAGGGTTCAGTAAGATAGTTGTCTGATCCAAGCAGCTCAGGATCTCTGAAAAACTCAGGCTCAGTTGGGATAATCTGAGGCTTCTGAAAGCAGCTCAGGATCATTGTCTCAGGTAGACTTTGACTCAGGGTGATCTGTGCTTCTCAGGGCCAAATCATCAGGACAACCTGACCCATCTGATCTCAGTGAAGAAAAGTTTTTAAAAATCACTAAACACGTGTATTCCCCCCCATACATGTGTGAGACTCGTTAGCACCGGGACCAACAAGTGGTATCAGAGCGGGAGTTCCAAAGTTCACTGATTTCAAAGTGACCACCTGAACTGATCTATTTTTAAACCCGTCTCTGCACTGATACCAACAAGTGGTATCAGAGCAGTGGTTCAACTTGACCACTCGCTTTGTTGACCATAGTCTAATTTACTGAAAGACTCTGGTGGTCTACTAAACAGATCTACTTGCTGAAATCTTACAAGGCTCAGACATCATGCCTTCTAAGAAACTTCCTATGTTCTCAGTTGAGAGCTATGATTTATGGAGATTAAGAATGCAGGCTCATCTGTATTCAAAGCATGAAAGAATGTGGAGAGTAGTTTCTGAAGGACCATTCAAATTCACTGTTGTGAATCCCAGGATTACTGAAACTGGGAGAAATGATCCCAGAACTGAATTTCCAAAGTCAGATGATCAACTTACTCCTGATGAGAGAAAGTTAGTCAATCTTGACTACATTGCCAAATATACTTTATATAGCACTATTGATGATGGTGTTATGGGGATGATTTCTCATTGTAATACTGCCAAAGAAATATGGGACACACTTGCTGTGATGTGCCAAGGCACAGATCATATTAAAGAGAACAAACTTTATGTTGCTATTGGAAAGTTTGATAGCTTTGAAATGGAAGATGGTGAATCCATTGACAAACTCAAAGTCAGATTCACTAGCATAATGAATGATCTGAATGCTCCTGGGAAAAGATACCCACAGAGAGAAGTGGCATTGAAAATTCTTAGAGGATTATCTAAGAAATGGGATATACATGTTGTGGTGATTGAAAACAACAAAAATATTGATTCAATGCCATACCAACAAGTTTTCTCTGAGCTGAAAGCTTATGAGTTTGTAATTGACAAGAAATCAAAGAAAGCTGACAGTAAAGATGATTCGTCATCTAGCAAGAATGTGGCTTTCAAGGCCAAAGAAAAATCCTGTAAAACTAGGGAGTCTGAGAACTCACTTGCCAAAAATCAGGATGAGCTAGAGGATAAGCTAGCACTGATGGCAAGGAGGTTTGAAAGACTTAATAGCAGATATGGAAAATATAAAAAATATTACAGAAATCATAGGTACCAAAGAGACTCAAAAGCTGAGGACAGATCCACTACGAAAAGAAAGGACCAGAAAGCTGAAGGATCTTCATCCAAAAAGAAGGACTCCAAGACTAAGGAGGAAAGTGATCAGGATGATGATGCCAACAGATGCTACAACTGCCAAAAGAGAGGTCACTTCCAATATGACTGTCCTGAGTTAAGTGCTAAGGAGAGAAAGGAAAGAGAAGACAAGAGAGACAAGAAGTTCTCCAGCAAGAAAGCCATGATTGCAGAGGAAGAAGAACATTCTGAAGAAGGTTCCAGTTCTTCAGATGAGATGTTCTCAGATAGTGACAGTGATGATATCTGTCTAATGGCTGTGGAGGAGGTAAATTCTTCTATCTCCGTTGTTGCTCCTACACAAGCACATGAGTTCTCAAGTTCTACTGTAGACAGTAACTTTGACCTGATGGATTCTTTTGAGAATCTTATGAAGGACTATTCTGTGTTACAAGAACTGCTCAATGAAACTCAAGAGCAGAACAAGGAACTGATTGTTGAGAATCTGAAGTGGAAAGACTCTAAAAATGCTGAGATCACTTCTCAATTGATGGGAACTACTGATGAACTGGATGTTCAAAGTACAACTCTTTAAAAAAGAGAAGGTGATAGAGACCCTAAATGGAAAATTAGAGAAATCCAATCGAGGAGATTCAAATTTTATCGAATCGAAGTTCAATAACCTCTTTGAGAAGCATGAAACTCTAAAGAAGTGTGAGGAAAGTGCGCAGAGAAAGTTAGCTCTATTGAATTCTGCATCTAAAGTGATAGATGAAATTCAGAGTTATCAAAGACCTGCAACTATAAAAGCTGGATTGGGATACATTACGAGGGGAACCTCACAAGGTCTTCAATGTCGCTTTCTAGTAGCAAAGAAACTGTCTTTGTTAAAACAAGTGGCACCCAATCTTCCGAATCAAGAACCGCCAGTTTTTAGACAAGGGTAAAGGACCTATGGTTCCAGAAAAACTGAATGTTCAGGGAAGAAAGCCCAGACCTTAGGAAAAGGCTAGAAAACTTGACCACTCAGTAGGAAATATTTAGGCCAGTACTTCAAAGTCTCAGGCTAAGAATACAAACTCAAGAAATCAGATCTTGAACCATCGAGAGGAATTTTCGGAAGAGAAACACTTTCAGAGATATTCTCAACCTAAAAAGACCAAGTCCTCGACATTGAAAGACCCCAATTTCAAGAAAAGGCAACCCAAAACCCACTTGCCTAAGGGGTAAATGTTTCCAACCCCCAAGTCACAGAGACAAAGACCACCAAGACAAAAAAGCCAAAGCACTTGAACAAAAGGCCCTGCACCCAAGAAGAACTCTAAGGCTCATGTTCATGCTAAGGTCGACACTCATACACGTGATATCACAAGGCACCTAGGGTGGTGAATGTGTATGTAGATGTTTATGGGAGACAAATCAGCCACTCTAAAGTAATTAGAGTTGTTAGGCGATTGGATTCCAAAAGGTACAATAACTTAACCGTAGGACCCTACACCAAATGGGTACCTAAGAACTAATCTGTTTTTCAGGTGAAAGACAAGGGCACTGAGGTGAATAAAGACAACATAACACTGATGAGTGGAAATTAATTGTCTCCTGCTGTATGGTATCTAGATAGTGGATGTTCAAGACATATGACAGGATATAAGCAGCTGATCACTGACTATGTTGAGCAAAAAGGCCCTCAGATCACATTTGGAGACAATTCCAAAGGACAAACTGAAGGATATGGAACTCTTGAAGTTGATTCTGTTCATATCCATGGTGTTTCATATGTGTCTGGTTTAAAGCATAACTTGCTTTCTATCAGTCAATTCTGTGACAAAGGATTCAATGTTGAGTTCTCAAAGAACTTATGTTATGTGAAAGACAATACTTCACAGAAAATTCTACTGACTGGTACTAGAAAAGGAAATGTGTATCTTGCTGATTGGAGTTCAACACCTAAAGATACATGTTTGGTTGCAAAAAGTTCCATTGATACCAGTTGGTTGTGGCACAAAAGGATGAATCACCTTAATTTCAAAACCCTGAACAAACTTGCAAGATTAGCACTTGTGAGGGGGTTACCAAATGAAGTGTTCAGTAAAGAACATGTTTGTGATTCTTGCCAAAAAGGAAAACAAATCAGAGCATCTTTTAAAAGCAAAGTAGATATTTCTACTGAAAGAATACTTCAACTGTTACATATGGATCTTTTTGGTCCAATAACACCTGTGAGCACAAATGACAGAAAATATACACTTGTGGTAGTTGATGACTACTCTAGATACACATGGGTCATATTCTTACTCAGTAAGAAAGAGACTCAGACAAAACTGCCTGAACTACTGAAAAGGCTCAGTATAGAAAAGAATCTGAGTGTGGTTAAAATCAGATCGGATAAAGGAACTGAGTTTATCAATCATATTATATCTGATTATTGTGCAGCAAATGGAATAACTCATGAAACATCAGTTGCAAGGACCCTACAACAGAATGGTGTTGCTGAAAGAAGAAATAGGACTCTGAAAGAAGCTGCAAGGACAATGATTGCTGAAGCTGATATTCCTAAAAGATTTTGGGCTGAAGCTATCAACACTGCATGCTATTCTCAGAACAGATCCATGCTGACCAAGAATCAAGGAAAAACTCCATATGAGCTATGGAATGAAAGGAAGCCTCTTGTTTCTTTCTTTCGTGTGTTTGGTTGCAAATGTTTCATACACAATAATGGTAAAGATCAGTTGAAAACTTTTGATAGCAAAGCTGATGAAGGGATATTCTTAGGATATTCTGAAGTCAGTAAAGCCTTCAGAGTTTACAACTGTAGGACTCTTATTGTGGAAGAAACACCTCATGTTGTTTTTGATGAATCTACTTGTGTTCTGAAGAAACAGGAACATGACTCAGGAGAACTGACAAAGAGAATCACCAGACTTAGCCTGAAAAAAAATGATAAAACATCCTCTGAACCTGAAAAGAAGAAGTCAGTCACTTTCTATGAATGGAGTGAATCAGACTCAGACAAAGAAGTCCAGGATGGAAAAACTCAGGATGGTGAAACTCAGGATGGAAATTCTCCACTAAAGGAAAGCCAACACACTAAAGCTGACCAATTTGAACAGACACCAGTTCAAACTCAGGTATGTAATGCCAATGAAGATGTGGTCACAGCTGAGGCAAACTCTGAATCTATCAACCAAAGGGGAACAAATGTCTCTGACAATGTTCTGAATGGAATTTCCCCTAAGGAAGATGATTCCCTTTTTTTTTTTCTGTTGTTTTCTGAATTTAATGAACTACCTGAACCTAACATTTTTGATGTTGAGGATACTATTGAAGGGGAAACATCCAGGAGAAGATAGTTGGATAGTCATCCTACAAGTCAGATTGTGGGTGATCTATCAGATGGTGTCAAAACAAGAAGGTTCCATGGTGAGTGCATTATTTTGCTGCTTCCTATCTGAAAAAGAACCTGCTGAGATTGAAGAAGCTCTACAAGATTCATTTTGGATTACTGCTATGCAAGAAGAACTGAATCAATTCTCAATGAATGAAGTTTGGGAGCTAGTGAATAGACCTAAGTGGCACAATGTGATTGGAACCAAGTGGGTGTTCAAGAATAAGAGATATGAGAACAACAAAATTGTAAGAAACAAGGCAAGGCTAGTTGCACAAGGTTATTCCCAAGAAGAAGGCTTGGATTATGATGAAACCTTTGCACCTGTTGCAAGACTAAAAGCCATCAGATTATTTCTTGCATATGCTGCCCACATGAAATTCACAGTCTATCAGATGGATGTGAAAAGTGCATTTCTGAACGGTGTGGTTAAAGAAGAGGTTTATGTGGAACAACCTCCTGGTTTTAGACAGAATGCCAAAGTTTACAGGCTCAGGAAAGCCTTGTATGGTCTTAAGCAAGCACCCAGAGCATGGTATGATACCCTTTCTCAGTTTCTTACTAACCATGGTTTTATCAAAGGAACTGTTGATAGGACCTTGTTCAGGATAGAAGATGGGGAGGATATCTTACTTGTTCAGATCTATGTAGATGACATCATATTTGGATCTCCAAATCATCAGTTGTGTGAAAAGTTTTCTACCCTGATGAAAGGAAAGTTTGAGATGTCAATGATGGGGGAGATGAATTTCTTTCTTGGACTTCAGGTGAAACAAACTAAGGAAGGAATTTTCATCAATCAAGCAAAGTACACCAGTGATCTTATTGCAAAATATGGTGTACAGAATTGCAATACAGTTAGAATTCCCATGAATACTAACTACAAGATGGATCCTGATCCTGAAGGCAAATCAGTAAATCACACTGATTATAGAGGGATCATTGGATCACTACTATATCTTACAGCAAGTAGGCCTGATATAACATTTGCTGTTGGGATATGTGCAAGATACCAAGCTAATCCTAAGGCTAGTCACATGGAGGCTGCCAAAAGATTATGAAATATCTTAAGGGCACTGTTAATAGAGGATTATGGTATCCAGCTGATGATAACCTTGAATTAACCGGTTATTCAGATGCTGATTATGGAGGATGTAGAATTGACAGGAAGTCTACCACAGGAACTTGTCAATTTCTTGGAAGTAAGCTGATATCATGGTTTTCAAAGAAACAAACCTCAGTAGCAACCAGTACTACTGAAGCTGAATACATGGTTGTAGGAAGCTGTTGTGCACAGATTCTTTGGCTCAGACAACAATTAAGGGATTATAAGATTATAGCCAATGAAGTACCTATATTTTGTGATAATAATAGTGCTATTGCTATTACACAAAATCCGGTATTGCACACCAGATGTAAGCATGTTTATATCAGACATCACTTCATCAGAGATCATGTTGAGAAGAAAGACATTAGCATGGAGAAAATTCATACTGATAAACAGAGAGCTGATATCTTGACTAAACCTTTGGCTGAATCAAGATTTCAGGAACTATCAGTTGAATTAGGGATGTTGGATCCAGGTGTATAGAGCAAATCTGAAAATTGAAGGTTTTTCAGATGCATGAAGTCTTCTCAGGATTCTACTGAGAAACTCAGGATAAAATTGAAAGTACTGAACTCTGAGTCTTAGGAAACTCAGATATACTGAAGATCAGTACTCAGTATTATACTGACCTCGCTCAGTACTCAGTATTATACTGACATTTTATCAAGGTCAAAACTCAGTAAGACTGATAGAGGAAAATTAGTCTGAAGAAGTAATGACTCATGCAATGCATTTATTGTCCAAATCGAATCTCAGTAATTATTGGCAATAAATAACAAAACACCTGAAGGAATATTTGGCGGGACCTTTGAAATTCTCGAAGATAGTCAATGGTCTGCAGGAACAGTAATTAATTACACTGTTCATTAATCACCAATAGGGTTAAATTGGTGGCGTAATATTCATGAAATCGTCCTTTCATATACCCGATTAGTCGGTGTTTAATCTCAACCGTCAATTTCCTCAATCTATACGATTTCCCATGAATCAGATTCTATATATTCATTGGAAATTCCTCAAAGCCCCAATTCCAAAAGCCTTTGTCTTCAAAAACACTCTGCTTCTAAAAACCTCTCATTTGCCCAAGAAACCCTTCATCGTTCTCAAAAACCCTTCACCCAAAATTCTTCAAAATGACGTTCTCGGTTTACAATAAACTTGCAATATCTAACAAGCCGTGGTACGAGTACGTTGTTTCGCTCGAGAGCTCATCAAATGCAACACACGAAGAAGAAGCGTTGCACATGATACAGGTAGCGAAGCTCACAAATCTGGTTGCGAATCAACTAGAGGCGGAATATTCAAAAGAGGTAATCGAATTTATCTCTAACTTAAAAATAGACGAGGAGGACTGTATAGAGTCACAAATTACAGTTTCTCATTTGGAGCATAACTCAAAATATGTCGATTTTGTGAGGAAATTGTATATAATTCCTAAGAATCATAATGATGTATATGAGTTGAGTAATAGAGGAGAAGACCCTACAATGTATATGATTGGTAGGGAACAAGAGTATCTTGATAGGATTATAGAGCATCCTGTTAAGTTTGAGGCTACTCTAAATAAAAGGCATTTGAAGCCAAAGTATAGAGTTTTGCTGGATATAGTAAGTAAATGTATAATGAGTCGATCCAGCAGTTTTGAGCAAATTAGTACGCCGAAGCTAAGATTAATGGCGGCTATTGAAGACTCACCCACCACCGCATTCAACTGGTTGCAATATTTAATCAGAGTGGTGAGTGGCCAGGCAAAACAAGTCAAGAAGGAGAACGATCCGGTTGTCATTAAAGGGAAAATCCTTCATGCAACCAAGATAGCGTTCATCCTGGAGATGTGCCGAGAGGAAGAAGAAATTTTTTGTCAACTCCTCACCCTTTCCAAAGTCCAAGATCCTCTTCAAGCCAACTACATCAAAAAGGACTTTGAAAGGAAGAAAAGAGAAGAGGAGGAGACTGCTGCAGAAGGAGCTGCTGAACAAGCCCATCAAGCCAGGGGGAAGGCTCTGATGGAGGTGAAGAGAGAAAAGGGAGAAGCCTTGAAGAAGAAAACACTGGCTCCTAAGCGCAGGAAAGTTCTAATTTCCACTGAGGAGGAGGTCAGTGAACCTGAGGAAGTCCAACCTGAGGGCCAGCAAGGACAAAAATCTCCATTGCAAGTACTGGCTCAGGCTGTGACTACTGCTGAAGAGCAAACTGAGGAACAGGTGTTCTCTGAGGTTCTTGAAACATCTCTAAGCTCAGACAAGATTTCTCAGGAGATATTCAAGGGACCTCAGGTTTCTACTGAGTAGATGCCTGCTCAGACCTCAGAACAAGCTGAGCCTCAGGAGCTGCTGAATTTGGACATGCTCCTGAGTGAACCATTCTTAGATCCCTCAGCACCTACTGAACCTGAAAGCCCGAAGCTGAAGAAGGGAGAGGCAGAAGAGACCGAGTGGCGCAGCAAGGGGGAACAATTCATTTTGGACAGGTACCCTGAGCTGAGCTCATATCCTGACCTTCAGGATCTCTTCTTTAGACTGAGGACCACAGTCTACATTCTGAACCAAACTTTGCCAGAAATGCTTAACATTGCCTCCTTCAGAGAAGAGGACTGGTGGAATGAAGAGACTGCAGTGCTGACTCAATTCTCCGGGTTCAGGAAGACTAAGCTCCGGATGAAAGTTGTTGATTTTGATGAGCTGGTCAGGAAAAAAGTGGCTGAAAGGAGGGAAGTTGATGTTGGTGCCTCGAGCTCAAAAGATCAAGATCAAGATCAAGAAGGGGACCAACAAGGAAATGCTGAGAAGCAATCTCTAGTGGAGAAAAGCACTGATTCTGGCCAGCCTGATATCTCACATCCTCAGACTGAAGTTAGTACTCTTCAGGTAACTTTTGGCACTACTAAACATTATGACAAAGCTACTGAAGTTCCTATCTTTAAATCTGTTATGTCTGATATGCAGACTGAGGATCAGGTGGAGACTGAAGCCCAGGTGGAGACTGAGGCTCAGGTGGAGCAACCAGCTCAGGAGAAACAACAAGTTCTATATGCTCCAGAGATTGACTTCAGTCTTATAGTGGACAAGCTGGAGAAGGTTGTGCCAATTGTGGAGAAAGTTGCTCAAATTGAAGAAACATTGGCCAACCAATCCCAAAAGCTAGAGAACATGAGTTCATCTTCAGACTTGATACAGCTTCAGACATCTCTTACTGACAAATTGACTGCCATAGAAGGGAAGGTAGATGGAGTCAAAGCTGAACTGAATGTCGAGATGAAGCAAATATATCAAGAGAGAACTTCATATCTTGAAGCCAAGTTGGTGGAGAAAAATGATCAGATGATCAAGAGTGCTGTTGAGGAAATGGGCTCCCTGCTCATGACCAAGATGACAGACATGCTGAAAGATATATTCTCCAACCAGTTTGCACCTTTGTCTGAAGAGTTCCCAATGGCCAAGAACCATATGATGAGGCTAGAGGACGAGCATGATCAGTTGGCTGGAGAAGTGCGAAGTATCAGTAAAGAGCAATATCACATGGATACCGCACTGTCTCAACTTCTTCCAAGGTATGGTGACAAAAAGGGGGAAAGACCCGGTGGCAAGCTGAAGGAGTTGTTGGCACACACCTTGAAGAAGAAGGCAGACAAGGAAGCTGAAAAGAAAATTCTTGCTGAAGCCTTTAAAGAAGTAGAAGCCACTGAGAAGCTCAAGTTCAAGCAAGCTGAAGAGCCAATCTACGCTCATGTTTCTGACTAAACAATTCAGGAAGCTATCTCTGAAAAACTGAGTGGTAGAAGAAAGGTGGAAACAAGCTAAGCCGGTGCAGAGCAAGCTATCAAGAGAAAGGCTGTGGCATTTGTTGAACCAGAGAAGAAGAGAGCTAAAGCTTCAAAGGCTACTCAAAGAAAACTGATAATGGATTTTGAAGAGTCTGAAGAGGAAGCTGAAAAAGAAGTCTTCGATACAAGGAAAACTATGAAATCACTTCAAGTTCAAAAAGAGAAGAAAACTGATGCTTCTGTATCAGGAGTTCCCTTAATAAGGAAGAAGAAAGAAGAAGAGCAGAAGCGCATAAGTGGTTTCAAGAAGTTCCTGAGCAAGAGGAGGGGTACTGTAAAAGCTCAGAAGTGGCGTCACATTGATAAATGGATGCCTATCCAATTCAATGATGCCTGAGAAGAAATTAAGAGAACCTTCTGGTTCTACTATGAAATTCTGAGGGAATGGAGGGGGACAAGCTCAGACTAAAATGAAGCCTTCATTGATTACTTATTAACTTTCTATCCAAAGTACCTGCAGAGTTGGATAAACTTAGCAGATGAAGGTAATACACAAATAGTTGCCCCTGGTCCATATACCTACCCTGCTCCAAGACTAGAGAATGGCCTAGTGAATGAAATAGTCATTTCTCAAGAAATTGCTCATTATGCCATCCAATTAGGACTGACAGGAAACAACCCAGATATCATCAAATAAAGGGATGAGCTGAAAAAGAGATATTATGGGATGTTCAACCTGGAGGTGCCTGAGGATGAGGTTGAAGAAGATTGAAGAGCTGACTGAAGACTGAAGACTAATGACTGAAGACTCTTTGTACTTCTTTTGTTTTTGTTTTTTTTTTTATAAATTCATTGTACTCTGTAACTTATATCCTACAATAAATGAAAATTTATCTTTATGCTCAAAGATAATATCTCATTATCTTTTTACATGTCTTTTATATTTGATATGCCTTTGTGATGAAATTGTTGAAAGATTTGCCATTCTTGGATTGTAATAGGAAAAACTGAAACCTGAGTATAGGTTAAGTGTTTTTGTAACAAGATGGTTTTGGCATCATCAAAAATGGGGAAAATGTTGGGAGATGAATTTAATAAAGAAGATTTTGATTAGATCCCAAAACCCCTGAGTATGACATGTTCAGGATAATCTTGATAGATGAGTCAGGATTCAGGTTTTAGAGTGTTAGGGATGTTATCTGCACCATGTATAGTCGTGAGATATAGATCAAAGTTAGATTCTGAAGATTCTGAAGACTCAGTAAGTTTCTGTAGTTTCAAAGATGAAATCAAGAAATCAAGTTTCAATATGAAATCAAGAAATCAAGTCTCGATATGAAATCTAAAAAAGCAAGACTCAAGATGAAACCAAGAAATCAAGTCTCAAGATGAAATCAAGAAATCGAAAACTCAAAGACTCAAAAGACTCGTAAGACATCAAGACTCGAAGACATCAAGACTCGAAGATATCAAGACACAGAAGATATCAAGGCACAAGAATTATCAAGACTCGATAATCTCATCAATGCTCAAGATAACCCGAATGTTCCGAGGCAATCAATAATATCTATCCAAGGCTACAAAAACCGAGAAAAACGCCAATACTCGTAAAAATAGATATTGCCCAAGACATTCACATGCGCATAAAAAGGAACTAAAACTAAGTGTTGTTAAGGTTATATCACTCGTAGATATTGACCAAAAAGAGCCAAGTATGTTTGTCTACATTTACCAAGACAAGAACCAATCAAAAGGAAGACATCATCATATTTTCTTCGACATCGAAAGCCTGCCAATCAATCACATGTCAAGAGTATTATGTTCCGCATCGCAAAAAGTGGTGAAAGGCTACATTAAAGCATATTGCCTAAAACATGCTAGGGAGTATTCAAACCCTAAAATAACCGCTTCATCAAACACCATAAGAGGAAACTCATGAAGCTATCTCCTCCAACGGATAGTTTTTCAAGAGTGACCTTGGTGATTGCCTATAAATACTAGTGACCCTCTACATTGAAGGTTACGGGAAATTTGTAAGCAACTCAAGAGCTCAATCTTATTATTGAAAATTGAAGCACTCGAAAATCCAAGAATTTCCCAAATGCTTTACATTGAAGAGAGCTCATTCACTAAGCCTAGTTTGATAAGATATATCCAAAGCTTAGTAGAGATATCCTAGCCTTTGCATTGTACTTATTGTAAAGGATATCTCATCCTAGTTGGAAACCAACCAGAAACCCCAAACCCTTTGTAAGGTAGTTTGAGTGTGATTGTTGGTGAGTTGGAGTTGTAAAGAGTTAGTAAACTACATTGAGGTAGTCAGAAAACTCTAGAGAAGAAGTGAGTAAACTATCTTGGATAGTCAGAAAGCTTGTGTGTGTTTGAGTAAGTAAACTACAAGGAGGTAGTCAGAAAACTCAAAGTAGAAAGGTTATAAACTACATTGAGGTAGTCAGAAAACCTTAGGAAGTGGTTAAGGAATTTCTCTGAAGTTCTGAGAGAGTGGACGTAGGAGCTTGAGTCTCTGAACCACTATAATTGCTGTGTTGTTTGCTTTCTGTACTGCATTGTTATCTGTTGCATATCTTTAACTGAAAACATAATTTTCTGATATTCAGTTGGAACCAATCCACTGAAATTGCATCTAACTGATCACAACCTTAATCACTGTTTCATTAAAAGGAAGGTTTTCAGCAAAGCTTAAAACAAGTATAAACTTAGGGCCAACCATTCCGCACACTTGAGTAGCTAGAACAGATAGTTACCAAACTGAACAAACTCTACTGAGGGTTCAGTAAGATAGTTATCTGATCCAAGCAGCTCAGGATCTCTGAAAAACTCAGGCTCAGTTGGGATAATCTGAGGCTTCTGAAAGCAGCTCAGGATCATTGTCTCAGGTAGACTTTGACTCAGGGCGATCTGTGTTTCTCATGGCCAAATCATCAGGACAACCTGACCCATCTGATCTCAGTGAAGAAATGTTTTTAAAAATCACTAAACACGTGTATTCCCCCCCATACACGTGTGAGACTCGTTAGCACCGGGACCAACACATGTCATTAAAAAATATCATATGTGTCATCCAATGTGTTTAAAAGAATTCCTATTTATCGTTTTATGTGTCATTTTATCAATTGTGAAACAAATTCAAAATCAATTTAATATCTTTTCACATGATTATAATAATTCAACTTAGCATACATATTGATATAACTATAATAACTCCATTCAAAATTAAATAATAAAATTATATGCTATCTCTATGGTTTCTATTATCATTATAATTGAAATATAATAAAATTTCTAACCCACATAAAATTTTCTATTTATTTAAAAAAATTAAAATTTATAAAAAAAATAAAAAAATTATAGGATATTGGCGATTTTTATGCACACACTAATAAAATTTTGATATTGGTGGTAAAAATTTTGATAATTAAAAATTTAAGTAATAATATAATATTTTTTCAATTAAAAATTATAAATATTATAATTTTGAAATTGTATTTTATTGAATATTAAAAACACCCGCGTAACACGCGGGCTCTATGCTAGTATATATATATATATATATATATATATATAGATAGAAGTAAGGAGGGAGAAAAAGTGATACTTATTGGAGCAAGTAAAGTTTACTTGTTATGTGGTGCAATAGTGAGTCTCACTCTCCATTAAAGATAGTGGTTCAAGTTTACCAATTCAATTTTTATTTTTTTATTTTGCACTATTAATTTCATATTTCAATAATAATTTTATTTTAAATTTATTTTTAACACACTACATAGAAAGATAATTGTCATTTAAATTTTTTAAATATTACATATAAAATACATATATAAAAATAAAATTTATATCTAAAATATTTATTTTATTATATTTAAAGTGTTATATTTATTTTAATTATATAAGTTGAATCTAAATAATTTTTTTTTAGATTATATAAGTTTTTTGTTGAATTTTAGTACTATCATTTTATACATTTAGTATTTGTGATGAATTTAGTATATAATTAAAAGTCATATGATTAATTAAATAATTATCACTATATATATATATATATAATTTCTATATATTACTGAAAATTAGTAGTGACAGAAATTAATATAGATTAATGAGTATGTGAACAAAATGAACTTAATTTAAAATTTTATTATAATTCATCTTATTACAATTTCACATTTAAAATTAATCATATTTAAATTCGTGCATCGCACAGGAGAACTAGTTAATGGCTAAAAGCAGAAGCAAAAATTAACTTATTTTACCTATATTTTGTTGAAGATGATTTTTGTTATAAATACATTATTATTTAGTGGACATTACTTTGTGGGCTTTAGATAGGGCTTCTAGGGGTACGACCCAACTCTTTGTTTATATATATGTTATCCCTTGTAAACGCTGTAAACGGATAGATTACAGAGAAGAATGAGAATCATAGTGAAAATCCTCCTGACTTGGTCGCCCCCAGACGTACTCCTTCTGGACGAACTGGGTAAACAAATCCGTGTTCTTGCATTTTCCTTTATCGTTATTTTCATATTTGACAACACATTATCAGCACGATTGTTCTACCAACTAGATTTCAGAATTTCGCACCATCCCGTTGAAGCACAGATGGTGAAGACATGCGAACAAAAGCTAAGTTTTTCTTTTTGTGATAAATATTATGTGTAATTTATTATGGGTTTGCATCTATTACAAATCTACATATTCTCACACCAACAATTTCATTCTAAAAAATACGATAGAATGACGATTTCGAACAAAAGTGGTGGGGAATTTGATGACAATCTATCTGGTAGTAATTGCCGCGATGAAGGGTTACGGCCTCGCCGTCGGCCGGAGTTTCAGCAGCGGCGCCATTTGCTAGCACGGCGCCGCCATCAAATCGTCGTCGTCTCAGTACGATTTTGCCTCCCGATCATGATAAACCATTGAGAAATTAATTGCGTGAGCACTGATAATTGAAAACGCGCTTTTGAATTTATCATTATATAAGGCGATTAAAGTTATTGAATTTGAGTTGTTTTGGAAAATATGTTATGAACTTGTGTTTGGGGTTTTTAAAATCAAATTAGGTAAACAAATGGTTCGTGTCACATCTATACACAGAGAGTGATTTTTTAAAATGTATTATGTGTTAATTACCTTTATAGTGGTGGGAGAACTTACCTCATCAGCGATTTGGATTATACGTGCAAGTATATTTGCCTTTGTTATGTCCATAAACCTATAGAATTAACTGTGTTAACATATTGTACACTGCTGCACAAACTTTATATATATATCCTACATAGATTAAGTTTTAGTCTAATGGAATGTTTTACAAACACTAATAAAGGCTATATATGTTAGTCACCGGAGGAGTACAAGATGACATATTACGAAATTTAGATATGTTAAATGAGGGATTCTTTAGTCTATATTACATAGCCAATCTTCGATTATGCCACACTTGAAACTCAAATCTTTTCCTTTGGCTTAATGAATTCGTTTATTTTGCTAAAATGGGTCTTTAACTTAATGATCATGGTTTTGCTTGTAAGTACAGGCCAGAAGATGTAAAATGATGATACTATATGTTAACTTACTTGATTATGAGATCTGTATTATATATAAAAATTTATTAATTTTTTACTCTATACAATTGTGGTGAATGGATGTCTGGTTATTACTGAGTGAAAATTATTGTGCTTGTCCAGTGTCCTTGATGATAATAACTACTTGAACGTGAGTTTTTTTTAAGATGAGAAATCACATTGTTTTCATGTGATTTAAATGGAACATAAGCATAAAATTCTCAATTCATTCCTGCCCAGAAAGTAGTCAGTTCAATGATTACGTTGTTTTACGTATTTAAGTTTTGATTTTTCCTTTTGATTCAATATTGGTCAATTATACCTGTCTTGGTAATTTTATTCATTGAAATAATTCTAAAGCTGATGGAATTATCCATGTACATGAGACGAGAAACTAAACACCTGCGAGCAAAACCTTTCTTCTCTTTAGACGAGTAGAAACCCCTACCGTAGGGTTCCGTTCTGGTAAAGAAACTTAATCCCTTTTAAATTTTAGTAATTAGAACTGCTTGTCGCAGTATAGACTTGAGAATTATTTGCTGTAGAAATTAAGATTTCTATGAAAAATTCCTTATTTGCTCTTAAGTGTAATAACTTCTTTCACTTGAATTTGTGATTCATTTTGCTATACCAATTTTGAGTGCAAACTCAAACAATATAAATTGTACCTGAAAACTTTTCAACTAGAATTGAGTCCTTACATAATTATAAGCAAAATAGAATCTCATCGTACTAGTTTGCTTAAAGCAAATATGAACATAGAAAATGATAATTTTTTGAATAATGTACTAATTTGCCTGAAGCAAATTTAGTCAAATTATGACATGAGCGATTCAAAATATGATAAATCGGATTTTGAATAATTTCATTTTACATAATATGCCAAATAACATAATCCCTTGTGCAAATTTATTTATTTATGGGGCTTGTGCAGAGAAAAATTTATAGTACGACATTCTTGTACCAAAGTTGGAATTGTATCTTTTATTTTCTTGAATGGAGCATGAAGATACTTGTGGACTGATATAATTTGTCTAATTTATTGCCAATTTTATTGAACTTAAAATTTTTGGATTATCTAATAAATCCATTTGAATTGTTAATATCGATAAAATTTACATCGATGACATCTAATGATTACTATATGTCATTGAAAATTAAAGTTGAGCATTCAGTCTCTTACGTCCACATCTATAATGATTCTGCTGAATCTCTAATATACTTCAGCAAATTAATTACTAGACCGTTATTGTAGAATTTCAACTTACCTACTTTATGTTGGGGGCATAAAATTTTACATGGTGCTATACTAATTCAAATCCGACCCACTGCATAACATGAATACCCCTTTTATAGCTAGTGCTTGAGAACTAAATATTTCTCATCTGCAAATATTTGATTGTGCAATATTTGTTTATATACCACCACCATAGAGTACCTCAATTCGCGGCCCAGTGTGCTGATTGCACATTTGATGAAGATCATTTCTCGGCATTAGGGGGAGATAAGAATTTAAAATTCAATGAATGCCGAGAATTTTCGTGGAATATAAAAAAATCTTCAATATTTAAATCCACGCACTAGTCAAAATGAACTAGAAGTTCAAAAGATAATACTTGCAATATTTAGCAAGTGATCTGCCAAATTAATTTACTGGTGATAAAGAAGTGACTAAAGCACATATACTTGTTGTAAATGCACCACAAAGAGTAAATGTGCCAAATTTATAAATATATATGTTAATGCCCCTACACGCCAGAAGCGTAAAGGACCCCATATTATGTAAGACATAAATCCGCGGTAATTACTAAAGCTAGCAAACATATTCAGTCACTCTTGAAGTCTCTTGAAGAGATTCGTCCCGAAGATGAAAATTCTAGTAATGAAGCAAGTGCACAAAATAATAAGAATACTAGAATTGCGGAACGACCAGATCAAAATATTATGGGAAATGATGAAGATCTGGTTGATATAAATATAGAAGTTGATATGATTTTATAAATATAGGAGAAATGTGCAAATGTTGTCGACAACTTATCCACCGTCACAATTGCTCTTACTATTAAAAATTTGGATCCAGTACCCAAAAGTCAATAGTTGAGCCGGAAGCACTTTGACTTGGTAAAATAAGAAGAAGCAATTGAGGCAGAGCTAAACTCGCTAATATTTTTGGCTTTATCGTACATACACCCAGAAACGTTATCCCTGTTGGATATAAATGTGTATTTGTACGAAAAGAAAATAATGATGTAATGAGGTACAAAGCGAGATTAGTAGCTCATGGGTTTTTGCAGAGACCCGATATTTGTTTTATCAAATACATACTCCTGTTATGTATGAAATAAGGTTTCGCTACTTAATATCTCTGGCAGTAAGTAAACTAAATTTACAAATGCAGTTGATAGATGTTGTAACCACATGCTTATATCGATCAATAGATGTCAATATTTATATGAAATTCCCCTGATGAGGAATGGTTAGAATCGTACTATGTACGACATTAAAATTACAAAGGTCATTATATGACATAAAATATTTGGGTAGAATATTCCACGATCGACTCAATTAATTCCTCCCGAGGGAGGAATAGATAAACATTGAAATATTTCCTTACGTATTTACAAAGAAATTATTTTGGTGGTATGTGTATTATCTCAGTTTATGGTGATAATCTTAATATTGTTGGAACGAGTAAGGAAATTAAAGAAAACTAATTTAAATTTTAGAAATGGAATTTGAAATAAAACCTGGGTGAAACCAGACATTGTCTCGACCAGCAAATCGAACATCTCCCTAAAAGTTTAGGGAAAATGAATCTTTGTATACCAGTCAACTTACTTGGACAAGGTATTGGAGATATTTTATATTAAATTTTATCCACTTAGCACACTAGTAATTGTTTCATCCCTTGAAGTGGATAAAGACAAAATTTAGACCTAAAGAAGATACATATGACATGTTAGGACCACAAGTTCCTTATCAGAGTGTCCTTAGCGCATTACTATGTTTTAAGAACTGCACAAAATCCGATATTTCATTTACATTGAGTTTGCTTGCAAGATTGATTTAGTGCTTCTCCTATAAGGAGACATTGTAAAACTTTAAAGCATATGTTCAGTATCTTCGACGTTTGCAAGATTTTGATTTAATACATTTATGATTCATGTGATAATGACATATCTCCTATCATCCATCATGAGGAAAATGCAACTTTTGTTGCCCATATGAATAATATAAGTGCTAAAGAGAACTTGACAAAACATATATCCCTTAAATTCTTTTATCCGTATGAACTCAAGAAGAGTGGTGAAATTATCATACAAAATGTGCGCTCCAGTGACAATCTGGCAGATTTATTCACTAAATCTTTTCCTACATTCACTTTGGAAAATGTGTTCATGGTATTGGAATGTGTAGGCTTGGAAGACTATTGTCTTCAGGTGGAGCGACAATTTCAAAATAGTTTTGAAAATTGATTTTCGAAGGACAATTGTTATAATATTTTTCTTTACTAAGTTTCTTTTTGAAATTACTTTAGAAATGTTTTAATTAGTCATGAGCATCACTTCGTAATGTCCAAGGAGGAGTGTTATAAATACATTATTATTTAGTGGGCATTACTTTGTGGGCTTTAGATAGGGCTTCTAGGGCTACGGCCCAACTCTTTGTTTATATATATGTTATCCCTTGTAAACGCTGTAAACGGATAGATTACAGAGAAGAATGAGAATCATAGTGAAAAACCTCCTGGCTTGGTCGTCCCCAGACGTAGTCCTTCTGGACGAACTGAGTAAACAAATCCGTGTTATTGCATTCTCCTTTATCGTTATTTTCATATTTTACAACAATTTTACCCTCAAATTCCATCTACTTTTAATTATAAAAAAAAAAAGTTTATCACAATTTTAAATTATTCAAAAAGAAAAAAACAATCACAAAGGAGTTCGAAACGTCTACACCTGAGACACATAAATTTTGGTTCATTGAATTCAGACGGAACAAACGTTTATTCAATTTGAAATTTTTTAAAGTTAGCTGCAATGGAGTGCCAATCCTCGGGCTTTATTTGTAAAGTCTCCATTCCTTGATAATTAAAGCCCAAAGATCTATGAATTATCCCATGCTTGACTAACCAAGCAGACAAACGACCCTGCACCTTTTTTATCTCCCACATTTTTATTTAGAATATTTCACATTCTCGATCAAATTGATGAAGATTGACCCGTTGCTTGTTATTATGTACAAAGGAGTCCTACCTAATTCACCAATTCATGAAAAGATACTGAACTTTTATATTCGAAAAAGTTTTCAGTAGGGATTTCTGAAGTAGATGGCATTTGATAGAGGAATCTTTGATGATAATTTCCATTATTCATATTGCGTCCAACATGAAACTTGTGATTAGTCGTAAAACACCTTGGCAAGCGACACTTTGGAAGATTTGGAAGGTCCGTAATGGGGTTATTTTCAAAGCCAACCCTTATACTTTGGATAAGCTCATTGACGGTATAAAGTTTTGTTCGTGGAAGTGGATCAGTGCTCACTACCCGGTAACTTTTGATTACCCTTTTTATGTGTGGGACTCTCAACCTCTTCAGTGCATTCCGGGTAAATTGTGATGTATATTTTTCAAAGTTGATACTATTGGATTGTATGCCTGTGGAATTCGAATACCCTTTGTACTCGTTTTATAATATTTTATCTTTATCTTTAAAAAAAAAAAAGTTAGCTGTTTGTCCTCTACTCTTCTTAATTTTTTAATTAATAGGATTACTATCCACTAGAACTATCAGTTTATAAGCTATTAATTAATTAGTAAAAACGAATAGGTTGTAGATTCCATGAATATCCAAAGAACAACTGCAGACTAGAAGCTTGTTCGGCCATTTATATAATATATATAAAAAAAATGTACTCCTCTGGCGTTCCAAAATAACTTACCCACCCTCAAAACAGAAACTCCTCCATAAATTTCATCCTCCCAATATTTAAAATTTTACAAAAAATATCGTTATTTTTACAATTAAAGTGTGGATTGCTCAAGTGGTTAGAGTTTCACCACCTGAGACCCGTGATCTTGGGTTCGAGATACAAAGGGGGAAAATTTATTCCCTCTTGTGATGGTTCCCCTTGTGGTTGCGCTTTTGGTTACTGTGCGATTACGGTTCCGAGTTGCGGTTTCGGATGGTCCCCTTCTTGTGGTGGTTACGGTTCTGGTCTGCAGCGAGACGAAACGATGTTGCCACGTGCCCAGTGGTAGAAGGAACTATTGTAATTGATTATCTTAGGAAACTATTGTAATTGATTACCATTAAAAAAAAATCATTATTTCACTTTATACATAAAGGTTTACAAAATTACCTTTAAAACCGTATTTATTACTATATTTTCTTATTGTGTTTGTCTAATTATGTGTGCAAGTTAATTCGAGAAGGAGGGAGTATAAAACAATTCATGCATGCATTAGACATAATATTTTTTATAGATTTTTGTATTTTTTTTTAAAAAATAAAAGATTATCAAAACAAATGAAAGTATAACGTTACAGATCAATTGGATCTTTTGAATACAATTTGTTGTAAATAATCTATTATTGTGGACATTACTTTGTGTTAGTATTATTAGTGGGCTTTATGCCACATGAGTTTTAGGGCTTTTAAGGCTTCAACCCAATTGTTATTATAAATACCTTTCTCATTGTAACACCATGAAATATAGAATACTGAGATCATAGTAAAACCCTCCTGGCTTGGTAGCCCCCAGACGTAGTCCTTCTGGATGAACTGGGTAAACAAATCGGTATTCTTGATTCTTTTCTTTATATTTATTATATATTTTACAACACGTTATCAGCACGATTGTTCTACCATTGCTTTTTGATCGAGATCGAAGAGACCTCTTTCGTGAGATCCACCTCATCCTGCCCGGTTAGTAATTCTTTTCATGTATATTTTTTTGTTAAATCATATATATGGTCGAAGGGATATGAATCGGGAATTCTAGAATTATGATATCCAACTTTCGTGTGGTTTATAATGATTTTAGTATAATTTTTTTAGAAAAGGTATAACATTCTGCAAGTTATGATTATGTCAACAAAAGTTTGAATCAAATTTATTTTTATATGTTGAAATTTTCATTATTTTGTATCTACCAAATCTAGTATATAAATGATGACGAGTATACACGATTTTCATTTTCAATGATTGTATGATCCAGTTTATCAGTGTTTCGTATCCTTCTATTTTTCGTGTTCTTATATATTTTGTTTGTTAAAAGGGAAATAAAATTCATTACTTTTATTTGATTGCTTTGCTTGACATGTGATTTTAGGCACATTAAAACATAATTGATGTTTTAGGATTCAAGCTGTTATTGATTGATAATTTTGGTCCTTAGGGTATTAAACTTTTAATAAGGCAAAATTTAAAGCATAATAATATATATTGGGGTCTGTAAATTAGATCAGCTTTTTCCGCCAATTTCTTTCTTTCTGAAAATATTGAAAATCAATTTATATTTGGTATGGGAAGATAAGTGCTAAAGTGGTATACATCGCCTACCTATACAATTCTAAAGTAACATTATTTGTAATATAATATTTATTCTGCATAATTCACTTATATGTGTATTGAGACTATCTATATTATACGAGTATAAAATTGAGTCTCAAGAAATCAATTGTGTTTGTTATGAGAGTGTTGAATATTCTATTTCGAAATTGGGAAGAAAATTGAGATGAAAATTGTCTAGCATGTATACTTGTTTCTAATGCTTAGTTTCATGTTGAATATACTCCATAATCAAATTGAAATGTTTACCTATTTATGGCCACAGTGCTTGTTATTTAAAACTTGTTTTTGGCATATTTATGTAAATCTGCCAAGTGTGTGCAACAAGTGATGTACAAAGATTGGATTCCTCATATTCATGTTATACAAATCCCATTCGGGTTTTTAAATTTTGATGATTTTATTAAAGGGAGTTAATTGGATCATATTCGTATGTTATGATTAATCTTTAGTGATTCATCAAATTGAAAATTGTACTGGAGCAATTATAATTCTATGCATGTGCCTTCATTTTTTATTTTTTGGCTAATCCATCTTTTGTTAATTTTTTTCTTAGACTCGATTGGTTACTCTGCCCATTTGAGATGAGTTTAAGCGTGAAGGAATTGCTCTTGTATATGAGGTGGTGAAGTAGATGCTTGAACCTTCCATTGAGTCTACGTTTGACACGAATTAAATATCGCACTAGACGATTAGGAACCCTTACCGTAGGGTTCCGTTCTGGTAAAGAGACTTAATCTCTTTTAAATTTCAGCAATTAGAACTGTTTGCCGCAGTATAGGTTTGGTGATTATTTGTTGTAGAAATTAGGATATTTGTGAAAATCCTTAATTGTCTATTATTATTGATTTTTGCAGCTAATTGTTTCATTGAAATTTATTGAATCTGGGCTGCATATAAAAGTTTATATCAAGTTTTTCTTATGGACAATAGTAGTGAAAATTATCTTGAGAATGAAACTTGTTTGCTCTTAACTGTAATTACTTCTTGACTTGAACTTTCCACGTTGAAATTCACCCTACTATACCTGTTTTGAATGGAAACAATATAAATAATACATGAAAATTCTTCCCCTAAAATTGAGCCCTTATTTAATTATGAGCAAAATAGGATCTCATCGTACTAGTTTGCCCGAAGCAAATATGAATATTAAAAATGATGATTCTTGAATAATATACTAATTTATCAGAAGCAAATTTATTCAAATTATGATATGAGCGGTTCAAAATATGATAACTCGGATTTGGACAAATTCTATTTTACATAGTATGTCGAATAACATAATCCCTTATGCAAATTAATTTATTTGTGGGGCTTGTGCAAAGAAAAGTTTTATAGTACGACATTCTCGTACTAAAGTTGGAATCATATCTTTTATATTTCTTAAATAGAGTCGGGAAGATACTTGTGGACTGATATTATTTGCCTGAAGCAAATTTATTGGCAAATATTATTGAACTTAAAATTTTAGATTATCCAATAAATCCATTTGAATGGTTAATGTCAATTTGATGACATTAATGATTATTATATGACATTGAGAATTAAAATTGAGCATTTAATCTTGTCCACATCGAGAATGATTTAGTTGAATTACTAATAGATTTTATCAAAATAACTACTAGACTATTATTGAAGAATTCCAACTTAGTTATATCATGTTGGGGGCATGAAATTTTACATGGTGCTAATCTAATTCAAATCCGACCCACTGCAGTAAATGTGCTAATTTTAGGCAATTATATATGTTAATGCCCCTACACGCCAGAAGCGTAAAGGACCCCTTATTATGTAAGACATAAATCCGCAGTAATTACTAAAGCTAGCAAATATATTCAGTCACTCTTGAAGTCTCTTGAAGAGATTCGTCCCGAAGACGAAAATTCTAGTAATGAAGCACGTGCACAAAATAATACTAGAATTGCGGAACGACCAGATCAAAATATTATGGGAAATGGTGAAGATCTAGTTGATATAAATATAGAAATTATAAATACAGGAGAAATTTACCAATGTTGTCGACAACTTATTCGTTGCCATAATTGCTCTTACTATTAAAAATCTGGATCCAGTACCCAAAAGTCAATAGTTGAGCCGGAAGCGCTTTGACTGGGTAAAATAGGAAGAAGCAATTGAGGCAGAGCTCAACTCGCTAATATTTTTGGCCTTATCGTACATACCCCCAGAAACGTTATCCCTGTTGGATATAAATGTGTATTTGTACGAAAAGAAAATGAGAATAGTGATGTAATGAGGTACAAAGCGAGATTAATAGCTCATGGGTTTTTGCAGAGACTCAATATTGATTTTATCAAATATATACTCTTATTATGTATGAAATAAAGTTCCGCTACTTAATATCTCTGACAGTAAGTAAACTAAATTTAGAAATGCAGTTGATAGACGTTATAACCGCATGTTTATATTGATCAATGGATGTCAATGTTTTATATGAAAATCCCTGATGGATATAAAATTCCTCATATGAGGAATGGTGAAAATCGTATTAAGTACGATATTAGAATTACAAAGGTCATTCATTATATGACATAAAATATTTGGGTCGAATATTCCACGATCGACTCAATTAATCCTCCCGAATGAGGAATAAATAAACATTGAAATATTTCCTTACGTGTTTACAAAGAAATTATTTTGGTGGTGTTTGTATTATCTCGGTTTATGGTGATATTCTAAATATTGTTGGAACAAGTAAGGAAATTAAAGAAAGCTAATTTAATCTTAAAGATTGAATTTTGAAATAAAACGTTGGTGAAATCAAGTATTGTCTCGACTAGCAGATCGAGCATTTCCCTAAAGCAAAATGAATCTTTATATACCAGTTAACTTAATTGAAGAAGGTATTGGAGATATTTTATCTTAAATTTCATCTACTTAGCACACTAGTAATCGTCTGATCCCTTGAAGTGAATAAAGACAAATTTGGACCTAAAGAAGATACATATGATATTTTAGGACCAGAAGTTCCTTATTAGAGTGTCCTTAGTGCATTACTATATTTTAAGAACTGCACCAAATCCGAGATTGAATTTATATTGAATTTGTTTGCAAGATTAAGTTAGTGTTTCTCCTATAAGGAGACATTGTAAAACTTTAAAGCATATGTTCAGTATCTTCGACGTTTGCAATATTTTGATTTAAATACATTTATGATTCATGTGATAATGATATATTTCCTATCATCCATTATGAGGAAAATGCAACTTTTGTTGCCCATATGAATAATATGAATGCTAAAAGGAACTTGACAAAGCATATATCCCCTAAAATTCTTTTACCTGCATGAACTCCAGAAGAGTGTGAAAGTATAATACGTAAGGCTTGGAAGACTGTTGTCTTCAGGGGGAGCATTTTGAAGATTGAATTTAGAAGATGATTAGTTGTTCCTTTTTTTTACTAAGTTTATCTCTTTGAATTATTCTAGCGAAATTTTAGTTAGGCTTGAACATCACGTCGTAATGTCCAAGGGGGAGTGTTGTAAATAATCTATTATTGTGGACATTACTTTGTGTTAGTATTATTAGTGGGCTTTATGCCACATGAGTTTTAGGGCTTTTAGGGCTTCAACCCAATTGTTATTATAAATACCTTCCTCATTGTAACACCGTGAAATATAGAATACTGAGATCATAGTAAAATCCTCCTGGCTTGGTCGCCCCCAGACGTAGTCCTCCTGGATGAACTGGGTAAACAAATCGGTATTCTTGCTTCTTTTCTTTACACTTATTCTATATTTTACAACACAATTTAGGCTTAATTGCGAATAAAATCACCATCTTTTTATAAATTGTAATTTAATCTAAATTTTTTAATTTTGACAAATAAATCATCACTTTTATTTTTTTTGACAATTCCAACTTCGGGTAGTTTACCCCTTTGACCGAAAGGTGATACGTACAAATATATACACAATCATCATCCAAGTGAGTGTCCACATATAATAAATAATAGTTTAAAAATAAGGTAAGTATTATAAATACTATAAATAAATTTAGAATAAATTTAAAATAATAAAATATTAAAATCAACACAAATAAAAATTAAAATCTAATTTATTCTAATAAAATTAAAATTAAAAAACAACACAAATAAAAAATATTTAAAATTACAATTATAATTTAAAACTTTCATTACTAAAAACTAACACAAATAATATATTTATTAGGGAATATTATTTGCCCCCAAATAACACAATATAAAATAAGAAAAAAAAAATTCAGAAAACTAAACCTAATGAACATTTGCCCCCAACGCATGTTTGTGGGCCCCTCCCCAACCCCACTCCCATTCCAGCTGCACCTCCATCTTTCATTCATATTTTCCTCCCCTTAACACTTGAATCAATTTTAAAATATGAATTGAGTCATTGCACACGCCACTCCACACTCGGGTCTCGAAATGGGTGCTCGCGTTGTTTAAAGGAGCATGGTATATATAGCGAGCTTGAGTTTTTTTTTAATTGCAAAATAGTTTGATTTAGTGTAATTGGAGCAACAAATATTCTGGTGTGATTGGATGATGATTTTTTTTGTGTAATAGATTTTGGAGAATTTGAGATTTTTTGCAGAATTAAGATTACTTTGTAAAGATACGGAGGCAAAAGGAACATGGGATCTAGGGTTGGACAACGGTGGGATGGTGGGGGTGGGGGGCGGAGGCAACATGAGGTTGAAGATGAAGGGATTTTGGTGTAATTGAATTTTGATTTTTTTTTGCAGAACCAATTTTTTCCCTCGAGGATGAAGATGTGAAGAGGATGAATATTTGATTTTTAATTTTTAATTTTGCATTTTAATTATTTTATTTGTACATTTTTTATTTTATTCTTTTAATTTTTATTTATTATGTTATTAAGTATTTATTGACGTGAATGTTTACTGGAGTTTGAATCACAAATGGTCCCATAACTTTGGACTCAAATAGATTTAGTTCCATAGGTTTTTTGGTCGTTGATTTAGTCCCAATAACTTAAACAATGTCCAATTTTAGTCCCAAAATATCCGGAACAACGTCGTTTTACCGTTTTAATTAGGGGCTTTCCGACGGATGCTATGACTGAGCTGCCACGTGTATTTCTTTTAACAGTTGAAATTCAGGCATATAATTAAAATTAAAACAAAATTAACGGCAAGAATTAGTCAAATACACTTAAAAATACACGTGGCAGTCAAATCACAACATCCGCCGAAAAACCCCAAATAAAAATGGCAAAACGACGTTGTTTCAGCCGATTTGTGACTAAAATCGGACATTGTTAAAATTATTGGGACTAAATCGACAACAAAAAACTTATGGGACTAAATTTATGTGAGGCCGAAGTTATGAGACCATTTGTGATTCAAACTCACGTTTACTGGGTTGATGATGGTGCACTTTTTGTACACATCAATTTTCAGGTAAGGGACAAACTGCCAGTAGTTAAAATTGCAAAAAAGAGTAAAAAGTGATGATTTATTTGTCAAAATTAAAAAAAAATAGATTTAATTGCAATTTGTAAAAAAATGGTGATTTAATTAGCAATTAAGCCTACGTTTTACTTTTTGTTTTGGACAGCATTTTACTATTGTTCTTTTTTCTTTTTTTTTGATTATGGCAATCAATATCACACGGTTAAGTTAGAGTCCGAGCTTGCTCATTTCCAGTAAGAAATATAGTATTTCTGTTATTTTTATAGTGAAAGTCCTATTATTGTGTATAGAATATAGAGACACACTAGCATGAGATGATCGTATGGTGAAACGGAATATAATTTGGATATAACACTTTAATATTTTGGGAAGAGTGAATATTAATTTGTACTAGTTTATACTATGTCTCATGTACGAGACTGTCTCATATAAGTTTTTTTCTTGGGTAAAATAATCTCTCTCAACATAATCCAAATTTCAAAAATAAAATAACAATAAACAAATTTCATTTTATAGGATATGTATACATTCACTTGCTAGAAGATAGATGAAAGAGAAGGTTTTTTGTTTGCGACCTTCGTGCCAAATTCTTCCTACTGCAACTACACCTTTTTATCTACTAATTTCACCAACCGTTTTAAATGTCATAGACATGAAGCAAATTGATAAACTCTCGAATTCATCTGGTGAATCATGCAATTAATTTAAATGTATTTTTAAAAAATATAGTTATTTTTATTGAAACTGAAAGTGAAAAACGCCTACAGTTTTAAAATGTACATATAAATTGCATGATACATTTAGTGCATAAGAGATATATTCAACCAAATTACATGAAAAATACAAATAAAAATAACATAATATTTTAAAAATGAACATATGAACCTAGTGCACAAAAGATCTGCTCGACCAAACTACATACACAGTAAGCTATATACTTTTAACACATTTATTAATCTAGATGACTCATAAGCGATAAATTACTACATTAGATTAGGGGTGGTTCTGTATTGTATATCAAAAACACCGTCATATTTTAGTGAAATTAAAAAGGGCATATATCGATAAATTTGTCTTTATTTAGTGAATTTAATTAAAAAAAATTAAAACTAAATAATATTTTATAAAGTTAAAATAAGGGCAAAATTGAAAGAAATAATATAAAAAAGGCTAAACGATCGTTTAATATTGGACAAAAAAGAAGAAGATTAAAACACACTTATTGCTAAACGGATAAGAACATACTTTTTAACACATTGTCATTCAAGAACTAGCCAGTGACCGAAACAAATCACCTCTAATTTTTTATTAATTTTTGTTTAGTGGAGTTTGAAATTTAGTTAATTGTATATGACAGGAATTTATGGTTGGAAATAAACAAGTATGTTAATGATGATAGCAAAGTTTGGTCGCACATGTCTGTCGTTATCATCAACCATCTCTATTTTGGAACCTCAAATAAATTGTATACCAAACTCTTTATTTTTCTGTTGAATCTCAAAATTGAAAACGAATAATGCAATCGATAATTTGGATGTATATGTGGGGTGGGACCCTCAACCGAAAATCTTATTTTTCTAAATCACAAGCTCTTCCGTAAAACTTTTTCATACTATAAAATTAATATCATTACACTTAGACGGAAATTTATATGAAATAGTCTCATGAATGAGAGAGGGTACAACTTAACACAAATCACATCCACATCTCCCAAAGTGTTAGTATCGTCTTACAGTGATATCGTCTCATACAAATATGTCTCTTACACTTATAAATTAATATCAGTACTTTTATAAATGATATGATTCCAATTAATGATATGATCCCTATTTAGAAATATAATTGTATCAATTAATGAATGTTATGATATTAATTTATAAGTGTAATAATATAAATTACATACTATGAATAAATTTCACTTGAGACCTACTCAAAATATATTTATAATTTAGAATTTCAATTAAATAAACAAGACCTCAAATGCTACGACGTTTATGGTGCTTCATGCATTTCAATCCCATCGATACGTGGCAAGTTTTTTCTTTAAAAAATTGGATGTGACGAATTACCAACTTATTTATTTTTAAATATTTAATTATAAGGTGGGTCTTATGTGCATCCAGATGTATTTTTTGTGTACTCATAGACTCATAATGCATTTTAAATACGTGTAACTTATTATACTGAAAGATGCAACTTGTTACACTGAATCGTGTAACTATTAATAATGTAATTATTAATATGAAAAAATAGTTGCATATTTCATTATAAATAAATTGAATATTTCATTATAACAAATTACGCAATTCTAAAAGTTACTCTATGAGTGCACGGTGCACCTGAATGCATACAAAATTTAGCCTTAACTGTGTGTTTGTTTGTCTCTGTGCTTTTTTATCAACTATAGCATTGATCTCTTTTTACTACTCCATATAATTAATAAATGTAATAAATAATATCACAAATTATAATTAATTATACTATTCATGTATTAAAGATAATAAAACACAACATAAAATGTCTATTTTGAAACATTACTGAAATACAAAAATCAATAATTTCAAAACCGGGTTGAACCGGCCGGTAACCCGGTTAAAAAACCCCTATAAAAAACCCCTATAGAACCGGATTTAGGGTTGAACAACCGGCCGGTAACCAGGTTAAAAAACCCCTATAGAACTGGATTTAGGGTTGAACCGGGTTGAATCGGTCAAAACCCGGTTCAACAGAAAAAAAAACCATTTTTTTTTAAAAAAAAAAATTAAATTATTAATTTATATTAAATATTTAAAATTTTAAATCTATATCCCTCTCACATTTTTCTCCAACACTTTCAATGTGGGATAAATGTATGAGGTGGGACAAAATTTATAAAATATGATATGAAAAGTTATAAAATATATATTTAAATTTTTGTAGGTGTATACTTATTTTGTTTTTTTTAACTAAACATAGAAAACAGTTGAACCGTCGGTTGAACAGATCCGACCGGTTGAACCGCTTACCGGTGGTCTGTCTGGTTCGATCATCGGTTCGGTTATGAAAACATTGACAAAAATCACTTAATTTACCGTGTGGCTCGCCAGATCACCATGAGAGACATGCTCTCGATGAAAATGGTGGAGGGAATGCCCGTAAGGGAGCACGTTCTCCAAATGATGGCTCACCTTAACAAACTTGAGGTACTTGGTGCTGAATATGACATCAAGACCAAGATCGATTTCATACTCCATTCCCTGCCCAAAAGCTTCGAGTAGTTCAGGCTCAACTACCAAATGAAAAATCAGAAGTTCTCCTTACCTGATCTGCTACAAGCTTTAGTCTCGGCTGAAGGAATATTGGGAGAGAGCAGCCAAGCCCTAGTGACAGCTGGTCCATCTTCCTCTTCTAGACCAAAAGGAGGTAAGAATAAGAAGAGGGCCAAAAGTGAAGCTAATTCAAGTGTTTCCAAGGGCAAAGGAAAGGTGAAGAGGGAGGGTGGAGTAAAGAAACCGGCTAAGGGAAAATATTTTAACTGCGTGAAAAAGGACATTGGAGGTTGGCCTGTTCCAAACCCAAGCGGAATGGAAAGAAAAGTAATTCTCTCTCACTAGTTGTTGAAACTTGTTTAGCGGCGTATGCTACCCATTCGTGGGTAGTGGATACGGGATCCACTGATCATGTTTGTTTCACGTTACAGGAATTCAAGCGGACCCGACAACTTAGTGGAAGAGAGATCCTCGTCACTCTAGGCGATGCTACGAGAGTGGCAGCTGAAGCAGTGGGAGACGTGCACCTGTCTTTTGAAGACAAGAGTTTAATTTTAAGAGATGTTCTTTATGTTCCCGTTTTTTGCAAAAACCTTATTTCAGTTTCAAAACTATTTGCTGATGGATATTATGTTCGTTTTAATAAACATGTTACTGTTTTTCGTAACGATGTGGTTATCTGTCATGGAACATTATATAACAATCTATACATTATTAACTGTGCACATCACACACGCAATGCATCCTATAACACATCTACTATTTCAAGTAAAAGGAAACGTTCGACCAACGTGAACGAGACACTTCTTTGACACCTAAGATTAGGACATATTAATCCAAAAAGAATCCAAAGGTTGGTCCAAGATGGTTCATTGGAGTCCCTCCTGATTGAACCATTTCCAACTTGCGAATCATGTTTGGAGGGTAAGATGACCAAGAGGGCATTTGGAGCCAAGGGGCTTAGATCGTTCACACCGATGTATGTGGTCCAATGCAAATCAAAGCAAGAGGTGGCTAAGAGTATTTTGTTACGTTTATCGATGATTACTCACGCTATGGGTATGTTTTCCTAATGAAGCATAAATCTGAGACCTTTGATAAATTCAAAGAATTTAAGGCTCTAGCAGAGAATCATAAGGAAAAGAGTATCAAGTTTCTACGATCTGATCGTGGAGGTGAATACCTCAGTAATGAATTCTTAAACTACCTGTCGGATGAAGGGATTGAATCCCAGTTGACTGCTCCCGGTACCCCTCAACAAAATGGGGTTGCAGAACGAAGAAACAAAACACTTCTAGAAATGGTAAGGTCAATGATGAGTTATGCGGATTTACCAAAATCATTTTGGGGTTACGCCTTGCAAACAAAAACTTACATTCTGAATCGGTTCCAAAAACCCCTAGGGAATTGTGGACCAGGGCGCAAGCCCGACTTAGGACATGAGGATCCAGGGGTGTCCCAAGACACGTGTTGGATAGGGAAGCGGATAAATTGGATGCGTTAGGAATTAAGGTTATTTATAGGGTACCCGGGAACGAAGGATGCATGTTCTATGGTCCCGAAGATCAAAAGGTCGAAATGTCGATGACGCACTTTAGATTTTTGGAAGAAGACTATATGAACGATAAAAAGTTTAGAAGCGAGATTACCTTAGAAGAACTTAGGGGGCCAACTCCGTTGCCAACTGTACAAGAAGAGATACTACGCATCACACCCACACAACCGAAACCTCGTCGTAGTGGGAGGGTTGTCAGACAACCAGAGCGATTCTTAGGGATCGGAGGTCCTCGGACTTGATCTCAGGAGAAGAATCAGATCCATGGTCCTACAACGAGGCGATCCAGGACAAGGATGCGACATCTTGGCAAATAACAATGGAAGCCGAGATGGGTTCAATGGATCACAATAAAGTGTGGGAGCTAGTCGAACCACTTAATGGGGTAAAACCCATTGGATGCAAGTGGGTATACAAGAGAAAAAGGGAACCGAACGGAAAGGTTGAAACCTTTAAAGCATGACTCGTGGAGAAAGAGTACACTCAGAAAGAAGGGATCGACTATGAGGAAACCTTTTCGTCCGTAGCCATGCTCAAGTCTATCTGAATTCTCTTGTCGATTGCTGCGCACCTAGATTTTGAGATCTGGCAAATGGATATCAAGACAACTTTCCTCAACGGAAGTCTTGACGAAGAAATCTATATGCAACAACCCGAAGGCTTCATTGAAAAAGACCAAGAGCATCTGGTTTGCAAGCTAAAGAAGTCCATTTATGGGCTAAAACAAGCATCCCGTGCTTGGAATCAGTGTTTTGATCAAGTTATAAAATCCTACGGTTTTGATCAAAATAACTTCGAAAGTTGTGTGTATAAAAAGCGTGATGGAACTGCCGTGGTATTCTTTGTACTATATGTAGACGACATTCTGCTCATTGGGAACAATGTAAAGATGTTGTCAGACGTAAGGGCATGGCTGTCAAAATAGTTTGATATGAAGGACTTGGGAGAAGCCGGTCACATCCTAGGGATCAAGATCACTCGAGATCGCAAGAAAAGGATGATCGGGCTTTTGCAAGCTTCGTACATAGACGCCGTTTTGAAGTGATTTAGCATGCAAGATTCCAAGAAAGGTTTTGTACCTTTCAGACACAGAATCCATCTATCCAAGAAAATGTGTCCCAAGACACAAAAAGAAATAGATGACATGAAGGACGTTCCTTATGCTTCGGCTGTGGGAAGCCTCATGTACACGATGCTGTGCACGAGACCGGATATCTGCTTCACCGTAGGAATGGTAGCAAGATATCAAAGTAACCATGGGAAAGAACATTGGACTGCGGTTAAGAACATTCTGAAGTATCTGAAGAGGACATGGGACAGAATGTTGGTTTATCAATCGGACAGTCTAATCCCCATCGGTTATACAGACTCAGATTTCCAATCAGACATAGACTCCAGAAATTCAACCTCGGGTAGTGTGTTTTGCATGGGGGGAGGAGCCATGACTTGGAGAAGCGTTAAGCAGAAATGCATCACCGATTCTACCATGGAAGCCGAATATGAAGCTGCTTGTGAAGCAGCGAAAGAAGCGGTTTGTCTAAAGAACTTCCTGGTGGACTTGGACGTCGTTCCGGATTTGCCCAGCACGATCATGGTTTACTGTGATAACACCGGAGCAGTTGCAAATTCTAGGGAACCGAGAGCCCACAAGGCCAGCAAACACATAGAAAGAAAATACCATCTTATACGAGAAATCATTAAGAGAAGAGATATAGAGGTGGCAAAGATTGCGTCTGAAGACAATCTAGCAAATCTATTCACAAAGGGTCTGCCTCAAAGTACATTCGAGAGACATGTGGAAGGAATGGGTGTCAAGAGCATTGCCAATCTGCTTTGAGTATAAGTGGGAGAAATATTATTAGGTTCGTGTAGGGTGACATTAGATGTCACATAGAATATGAGATATGATGTAGTATACTTAAAAGCAGACTTTGAGTATAAGTGGGAGAATACTGAAAAGTATGCTTTTACTTTGTATAACCAAACTGAATTTCTTATTTATTTTACTGAAATAAATTATTTATCACATATTGCATTAAATATGAATGAATGTTATATATATTTACTGCATACTTGTTCGATAAAGTCAGTACGTGTAACGTTGTAGTTAATTTGGTGATACCAGATCACAGAAGATCAAATTAACAGTTCCTCGTGACTAAGTACAAATTCACAACCCAGATGGAAATGAACAACCCATCATGAAAGGTTGAAGTGTAAGGCTCAGATTGACTTGTCTTGACCAAGGGATTACACTAGTGCATTATGATCTTGTTGAAAAGGACCTCTGAGGAGGATAAATTCTTGATGATTGAATATACAAGAATTAAGACCTCGGTGGTTCGTTATTTCTTAATCTTCGTCCCTTAAATAGGATCGTGTGAAATTAATAAGTATTGCTTTGACTTATGATGGGAAGAGAATCAATGCGATTCGATACCTTGTATCTTGGGAAATATTATTAATTACATGACGATTGCTAAGATTTATTACGGAGAATCACGTGCAAGTACGGCTTGCTTGATTTGTCCCCTTAGTGGGCTCAGAATCTTTATCATACCAAATCTTGCAAGTGGAAATTTATTTCCGGTATGGATAATAATGTTGAGCTGTCTTTACTCCAAGGACAAAAATATTAATTAATATAAAGTCTGTTCAGTGGCTTAATTAATTAATGGACTAAGATAATCTTACACGCGAGAAATAATAACCGAGAGCCATATTATTGTGAAGTCGTAACGTGGGTTAAGATGGATAGTTCAATATTAATTTTATAGTGGAGTAAATTAATATTAATTGGCTTGAATAATAATTTGGCTAAATATTAAAGCTTCATAGCCCATTGGAGGTCCAATCTTAATTTTCCTAAAGACCCCTCAAATAGCCCAAACTAAAGTCCAATTAATGAAAAGGAGAAGAAAATATTTTGCCTTATTTTTCTCATTTATTTTCGAAAATATTGGGTAGGAAGAGAGAAAAGATTTTCTTGGAAAGATTTTATGGAATATGTATTCTTGGAATACAAGTTTATCCCATAAATTCAAGAAAAGTCAAAGATCTTATTTCTTTCCTAACTAGTTGAAATTTTCGAAAATATCCTTAATATTAGGAGGTGGGATTTTTGTGGAATATTTTATTATGGAGAAAAGAATATATTGGATATATTCAAGATTTCTTGGAGATCAAGAAAAAGATTTTTCCATCTTATTCCTAGGTCAAATTTTCGACCACCCCTAGTATTATAAATAGGGGATGAATTTTTCACCCCCAATTGCAATTCCATGTGTTGAAAAAAATTAAAAATCCACAAAGGTGGTGGCCAAATATTTTATTTTCTCTTTTAAGATTAAAATCGTTCGTTGATAATCCTCCCACCGGATTACGTTCGTGGACGTGGGACATATTTGAGAAGACACTTTGGGTTGATCCATCGTATCAACGGTTGTCTCTTCGAGAGGTTAGTATTTACGTAATTCCTAGATTCCACATGCTTAGGATTTACGTGAATTACGTGTACGCATGATGTTTATTTGCTTATTAATTATTATTTTGAATTGACTTAGGATTAATTCATGTTAGTAATTATTTAGTTAATTTAAATATGAATTTAAATTCAACTTGAATAGATCCGGGCACCCCTAATTTCCCAACAGTTTAAATAGAAAAGTATTACTTGTTTAAATTAAAAATATTACTTATTTAAATAATAGAAAGTATTACTTGTTTAAATGAAAGGTATAACTTGTTTAAATAAAAAAATATTACATGTTAAATGAAAAGTAGTACTTGTTTAAATGAAAAGTATTACTTGTTTAAATAGAAAAGTATTACTTGTTTAAATAGAAAAGTATTACTTGTTTAAATGAAAAGTATTACTTGTTAAATTAAAAGTATTACTTGTTTAAATAGAAAAGTAGTACTTGTTTAAATAGAAAAGTATTACTTGTTTAAATAGAAAGTAATACTTTTTTAAATAGAAAAGTAGTACTTGTTTAAATGAAAAGTATTACTTGTTAAATTAAAAGTATTACTTGTTTAAATAGAAAAGTAGTACTTGTTTAAATAGAAAAGTAGTACTTGTTTAAATGAAAAGTAATACTTGTTTAAATGAAAGGTATTATATATTTAAATGAAAGGTATTACTTGTTTAAATGAGAAGTAGTACTTGTTAAAATGAAAAGTAATACTTGTTTAAATGAAAAGTAGTACTTGTTTAAATAGAAAGTATCACTTGTTTAAATGAAAAGTAGTAATTGTTTAAATAGAAAAATAGTACTTGTTTAAATGAAAAGTAGTACTTGTTTAAATAGAAAAGTATCACTTGTTTAAATGAAAAGTAGTAATTGTTTAAATAGAAAAGTAGTACTTGTTTAAATGAAAAATAGAAAAGTAGTACTTGTTTAAATAGAAAAGTAGTACTTGGTTAAATGAAAAATATTATTTGTTTAAATTAAAAGTATTACTTGTTTAAATAGAAAGTATTGCTTGTTTAAATGAAAAGTAGTACTTGTTTAAATAGAAAGTATTACTTGTTTAAATAGAAAGTAGTACTTTTTTAAATATATAGTAGTAATTGTTTAAAAAAAATGAATTTTTAGGACATATACAATTTTAAAAGAATATAATCATTTATTTATAATTTATAATATAAAAAATATATATAATTAGTATTTTAAAGATTATTATATAGTTAAATTAAATAAATGAAATAAAAAAATTAAAAAAAAAAGTGTAAAAAAAAGAAATTAAAAATAAATAAATAAATATATTTTAATATAATACAATTTAATTTAAATATATAAATAAATTAAAATTAAAATTATTATATTAAAATGTGGTTAAATCATTAAATTAGATAATTGAAATAAATGATTTTAAAAAAATTTTGAAAAAAAATGATTTTTAGGACATATAGAATTAATTTCAATAAGTAAACGCAAGAAAACAAGTGCCCGAGCGGTTTGATCCCTGCTCAGGCGCCCATAGGTCCCGTGTTCGGTCCCCCGAGCGATTCTTGGGGATAGGAGAGTCTTCGGACTTGATCTCTGGAGAAGAATCATACCCATGGTCGTACAACGAGGCGATCCAAGACAAGGATGCACATTCTTGGCAAGCTGCAATGGAAGCCGAAATAGGTTCAATGGATCACAATAAAGTATGAGAGCTAGTCGAACCACCTAATGGGGTGAAGCCCATTGGATGCAAGTGGGTATGCAAGACGGGAAGGTGGAAACCTTCAAAGCGAGACTCGTGGCAAAAGGGTATACTTAGAAAGAAGGGATCGACTATGAGGAAACTTTTTCGCCTGTAGCCATGCTCAAGTCCATCCGTATTCTCTTGTCGATTGCTGCACACCTAGATTTTGAGATTTGACAAATGGATGTCAAGACAGCTTTCCTTAACGGAAGTCTTGACGAGGAAATCTATATGCAACAACCCGAGGGCTTCATTGAAAAAGGCCAAGAGCGTCTGGTTTGCAAGCTGAGGAAGTCCATTTATGGACTGAAGCAAGCATCCCGTGCTTGGAATCAATATTTTGATCAGGTTATAAAATCCTAAAGTTTTGATCAAAATAATTTCGAAAGTTGTGTTTATAAAAAGCGTGATGGAACTGCCTTGGTATTCTTAGTACTATACGTAGACGACATTCTGCTCATCGGGAACGATGTAAAGATGTTGTCAGACGTAAGGGCATGACTATCAAAACAGTTTGATATGAAGGACTTGGGAGAATCTGGTCATATCCTAGGGATCAAGATCACTCGAGATCGAAGGAAAATGATGATCGACCTCTCGCAAGCTTCATACATAGACACTGTCTTGAAGCGATTCATCATGCAAGATTCCAAGAAAGATTTTGTACTTTTCAGACACGGAATCCATCTATCCAAAGAAATGTGTCCCAAGACACAGAAAGAGATAGATGACATGAAGGGCATTCCTCATGCCTTAGCTGTAGGAAGCCTCATGTATGCAATGTTGTGCACGAGACCAGATATCTGCTTTGCCGTAGGCATGGTAGCAAGATATCAAAGTAACCCAGGGAAAGAGCATTGGACTGCAGTTAAAAACATTCTGAAGTATCTGAAGAGGACGCAAGACATAATGTTGGTTTATCAGTCAGACAGTCTAATCCCCATCGGTTACACGGACTCAGATTTCCAATCGGATATAGACTCCAGGAAGTTAAACTCGGGTAGTGTGTTTTTCATGGGAGGAGGAGCCATGACATGGAGAAGCGTTAAGCAGAAATGCATCGCCGATTCTACCATGGAAGCCGAATATGTAGCTGCTTGTGAAGTGGCGAAGGAAGCGGTTTGGCTCAAGAACTTCTTAGTGGACTTGGACGTTGTTTAGGATTTGCCCAGCACAATCACGATTTACTGTGATAATGCCAGAGCTGTTGCAAATTCAAGAGAACCGAGAGCCCACAAAGCCAGTAAACACATTAAAAGAAAATATCATCTTATACGAGAAATCGTTAAGAGAGGAGACATAGAGGTGACAAAGATTGCGTCGGAAGACAACCTAGCAGATCCTTCACAAAGGGTCTGCCTCAGAATACATTCGAAAGACATGTGGAAGGAATGAGTGTCAAGAGCATTTCCAATCTTCCGAGTATAAGTGGGATAAATATTATTAAGTTCGTGTGAGTGACATTAGATGTCACGTAAAGATATTATTTTACAGTGTTACATGTAAAAATATAAAAGTATTACGTTTAAAATATAAAAAGTAAAATAAACTTATAAAGTATATTAAATGAATAACTAAAACAATATTAAAATTCATAATCAACAATCATTAACGCCTTCTATTTTGATTTCAAATAAGAAATTGAAGCAATATTACAAGCTAAACATAACAGTATTATATGCAAAAACATGACAGTATTACAAGAAAAAACACAAGAATATTACAATCTAAACATAAAAAAATCTAGGTAAGTTATGAATGGCATCTAATAAGAACTGAACAATATTACATACAATACATAACAGTACTACAATTTAAAAAATACGATTTTGAATGAATATACATACAATTTCTGAATATTTTTTGTTCATCGATCAATTGTGAATGTAATCTACAAATAATTAAATATACATACCTAATTAAAACGGTTAAACACGATTTATTATTTAGAAAGTCTCAATTTAATATAGCAGGTGGTTGTAGTATATATAATGACAAATATTTTCCTTGTCACCTTCGAGATCTGGGTTCAAACCATGTAGGTGACGTCCTTTTTATATTTAAGAAAATATTATAATAAAATAATCTATAAATAATAAAAAATATACATATTTAATTAAAATAATTAAATACAATTTATTATGTAGAAAATTTCAATATTAAAAAATTATTTAAAATATTGATTAATAATCATAGTATTTATATGTAGACCGGTCACATTGACTTTTTAACCTTTTTTTAATTCCAGTCATGTGAAAATTTTCACACAATACTTTGTCATGTAAACAAATTAAAATGCGCGAACGTTAAGCTTCACAATCACAAGCTTGTAAAGCAATCACCAATATATTGTTGCATCAAATAATATAGATACAATATGTTGGGGTTATACTGAAAAGTATGTTTTTTACTTGTATAACCAAACTGAATTTCTTATTTATTTACTGAAATAAATTATTTATCATTGTTGCATTAAATATGATTGAATGTTATATATATTTACTGCATACTTATTCAATAAATAGTACGTGTTACACTGTAGTTAATTTGACATTGACTTTTTTAACCCTTTTTTTAATTCCAATCATGTAAAAATTTTCACACAATACTTTGTCATGTAAACAAATTAAAATGCGCGAACGTTAAGCTTCACAATCACAAGCTTGTAAAGCAATCACCAATATATTGTTGCATCAAATAATATAGATACAATATGTTGTGGTTATACTGGAAAATATGTCTTTTACTTTGTATAACCAAACTGAATTTCTTATTTATTTATTGAAATAAAATATTTATCACTGTTGCATTAAATATGATTGAATGTTATATATATTTACTGCATACCTGTTCAATAAATGATACATGTTACATTGTAGTTAATTTGGTGATACCAGATCACCGAAGATCAAATTAACAGTTCCTCGTAACTAAGTACAAATTCACAACCTAGATGGAAATGAACAAACCATCGTGAAAGGTTGAAGTGTAAGGCTCAAATTGACCTGTCTTGACCAAGAGATTATACTAGTGCATTATGATGCGCTGAATAGGACCTACGGGAGGATAAATTCTTCAGCACTGAATATAGAAGAATTAGACCTCAATGGTTCGTTATTTCTTAATCTCCGTTCCTTAAATAGGATCGTGTAAAATTAATAACTATTGCTTTGACTTATGATGGGAAGAGAATCAACGTGATTTGATACCTTATATCTTGGGCAATATTATTAGTTACACGACGATTGCTAAGATTTAATACGGAGAATCGTGTGCGAGCGCATCTTGCTTGATTTGTCCCCTTGGTGGGCTCAGAAGCTTTATCATACCAAATCTTGCAAATGAAAATTTATTTCCGGTATGGATAATAATGTTGAGCTGTCTTTACTCCAAGGATAAATATATTAATTAATATAAAGCTTTTTCAGTGGCTTAATTAATTAGTGGACTAGATAATTTTAAACACGGGAAATAATAACTGAGAGCCATATTATTGAAGCATCGTAATATGGATTAAGATGGATAGTTCAATATTAATTCTATATTGGAGTAAATTAATATTAATGAGCTTGAATAATATTTTGGCTTAATATTAAAGTTTCATAGCTCATTGGATATTCAATCTTAATTCTCCTAAAGACCCCTCAAATAGGCCAAATTAAAGTCCAATTAATGAAAAGGAGAATAAAATATTATTGCCTAATTTTTCCTAGATATTTTCGAAAATTGTAGGAAAAAGAGGAGGAAAGATTTTCTTTATTTTCTTGAAAAGATTTTATGGAAAAAGATAAGTATTCTTGGAATACAAGATTATCCCATAAATTCAAGAAATCAAATCTTGATTCTTGTTTCCCTGTATTTTTCAAAAATCTAGTAATAAAGGAAAGTGGGATTTTTGTGGAAAATTTAATTATGAAAAAAATAATATATAGGATATATTCAAGATTTCTTGGAGATCAAGAAAAATATATTTTTTTCCTTATTTTTCTAAAGAAAAAAATCGGCCACCCCTCGTTTAGGGGGATTGAATGATCATACCTAAAAATTTTTTCGCCATACCATTATCGTCTTCGAAATTTTTGATCTTTTGAAAATTTTATACCGTTTATCGATCGGTAAAATTCGGTATCTTTTCGGTATCTCAAAATTTTCGGTATCTTAGATATTACATATTGATACCGTATCAAAATTTCAATATATATATAAGGTATATCGAAATATTTTCGCATAATCTGGAATATTTTCGGTATACCAAATTTTTTTAGGTATCTTAGGTATATTTTTCTAATTTCGATATTTCGATTTTCGGTATACCAAATTTTTTTATATTTTCATAACGTTAATTTCGGTACCGTACCATACCGTACCGAAAATTTCGGTATACCGAAAATTTATACCAAAAATTTCGATAAAATCGATATTTTTCGGTACGGTAAGTGGGGTATACCGGTATTTTCGGTATTTCCTCCACCCCTACCCTTGTTATAAATAGGGGATGAATTTTTCATCCCCAATTCAATTCCATGTGTTGGAAAAATTAGAAATCCACAAAGGTGGTGACAAATATTTTTAGTTTTCTCCTTTATTAAAATCGTTCGTGAGAATCCTTCCACCGGATTACGTTCGTGGACGTGGGACATATTTGAGAAGACACTTTTGGTTGATCCATCATCTCAGCGGCTGTCTCTACAAGAGGTATGTAATTTCGTAACTCCTAGATTCCGCATGCTTAGGATTTATGTGAATTACGTGTACGCATGTCGTTGTTGCTTATTTAATTATTATGTTGAATTAATTTAGGATTGATTCATGTTAATAATTAATTGAATAATTTAAATATGTATTTAAATACACCTCGAATAGATCCAGGTACCCCGAATTTCCCAACACAATATGCACTATTAGTTAGGGGTTAATTATTGTATACATCCAAGTAGACCTGTCAGAACGGGCCGGTGGGTCGAGCCGACCCAAAACCCACCTCAACCCATCTTTTTGCGGGCTTTGGTGGGTCAACCCACTGTGGGTTTGGGCCAAAAACTAGTCAACCCAACCCAACCCGCAGCGGTTAGCAGGCTTAGCAGGCCAACCCGTGAGCTTTTTTTTATAAAATATTATTTTTTTCACGTGTACTTATAATAAATTTTAAACATGTAAACAATGTCCACAAAAATAGTTTTAATAAATAAAAGTGCATATCAAAGTTGTTCTACATAAAAAATAGTCTCAAAATAGCAATTAAAGTTCATAAGCATAAGTTTAAATACACAAACACTTTTGTGAAGCTGCGCACGGCTGTGGTAATTTAATTTCTAGAGTTTCTTTATTTTTGAAGCTTCTGTTTCCCGTGAGTATTAGTAACTAGTTGAGTAGGATAAGTTGAAATTTTTTTTTTTTTTTTTTTTTTGTGTTAGTAAATAATAATAATAAAATAAAATAAAAATTACACCCCAGTCCGCTGGCCAACCTGCCCCAACCCGACCCACTCTAGCCCGCTGTCCGTTTGGGTCAGCCCGTTTGGGCCCATTTTTAAATGGGCCAATAAATACTCAACCCAACCCTCATAAAACCCAGGCGGGCTCGGGCTAGCCCAACGGGCCTGACCCATTTTGATAGCTCTATCCAGGTGTACCGTGCACTCATAGTGCATTTTAGAATCATTTAATTTATTATATTAAAAGATGCAACTTGTTATATTGTAATTTGTTAGTTTAATAACATCATTACACTTATAAACTAAAAATATTATGTTGTTTAAATCTAATTTCGGTTCGGTTTGATTCGGTTTTCGATTTTTACCGAATAATGCTCACCCCTAGGTTCTATTGCTTATGTTTCCATTTTTAGTGTCCTCTTAATTAATGATGTGTCAGTCTAATTGAAAAATGAGGATTATGAGTGTGATTAAGTGACAAATAAATAGGGAGTTTTGTGTATTGGTATAATTATGTATCACTATATAACTTATAGTATACTAGTATTAGTACCGCGAACTTAGCGGACTGAAAGAAATTTTTATGTAAAATAATCAATAATAAAATTATATTTAAATTTTAAATTTTAAATGTATTGTAATTTAATCGTTGATCCATAATTTTAAAAATACTAATATCTTTAAATCATATTTTTAGATAATATGTTTGGATTTGGTCGAGTTTTTTTTTAAAGTACACAACATTTATTTTCTTAGTCATATAATTTTAAATAATTAATAATTAATTATATCATTATAGAGAATATATAAATATGTATAAATGTGTGAAGAAACTATTAAAGATACGTACACACACATATATATATGTAAAAAAGTTACGAAATTTAATTATATATAATTGAGAGAATTAAGTTATTACTTTCTTATACCTAAATTAAAAATGATTGACATGATTATAGAATGTGATTAATTTTACATTTTATATATATTTGTTATTATTATGTCTTGATTTCACGTATATAGATTTTTTCCCTAATATTTACATATCATTATATAAAAGTCAACTAATATTCCTAATATATATTTATTGTACGTAGACCAATTAAAAAACTATTGCATCTAATTATGTCTTGACTTTTTAGGACTTTTTTAGATCGTAAACAAAAATTTCTAATATTCTATAATAAAAAAAATTCTATATATATAAATTCATGTATATACTTATTGTATATTATTTTAAATTTTTACCATCTAAAAAAGTCAACTAAGCCGAATTTTTAAATTTCAGATTTCACGTATTATTTCCTAATTTTTTGGAACCAATTGATACATTGAACATTGACGTTTATTTAATTAATAAAATTGAGTAAGAAATACCAAAAAAATAATGTTGATAAATTCTTGCCTAAAATGAATCAATAATATCAATAATGTCCATAACAAAAGAGAAAAAGTCAACATTCGAATTTAATTAAATTTTTAAAAGGATTTCATATAATTACTCTAATTGATTTATAATTATATTTATGTACTTAAATTAAAAATAATTAGCATTATTATAGGATGTGATTGATTTTTATTTTATATAGATATGTTATTAATTGTGTCTTAATTATCATTAATTATTGTGAAATTAAATGAACTTTGACTTTATATTTTTGGTAAATATATTATAAATTAATTATTATTAATTACTCATTATATTTAATTAAAGTAAGACTATTGATAATATTTTTGGTAAATATATTATAAATTAATTATTATTAATTACTCATTATAGCGGTTGCACTAGAATAGAGTGAGAATAGAAAGATCATGGGTGGTTACACCAAGACCATGGAGATAGTGGAGGAGACATTCAAGGTTGTTCACACCAAGTGGATAGGACAATGCAGTTGGTCCGAAAGTCTATAAATAGACTGCATTGGTCGACATTCAAGTTTGAGTTAAAGTGAAATACCATTTGCTCTACTCCAAACTTAAGAGAGAAGCATCCAAGACACAACCAAGAGTGAAAAATCGAGTGTTTGTAATTCTAGGAGTGTGAGGGTCGATGTTATTCTATTTGTACTGGTTGAGGGAATACAATCTCTCCCATCAGTATTGATTTTATCTTATTAGATCAAGTTTTAGGTTGAATAAGATCACTAGTTGCTTGATTGAATAGATTGATTTTTGGTGTGTGGTTTTTCACTACACCTTTTAGGATCTTGTAAGAGGTTCTTGTGTATCTCACTACTTGTTATTGTTGGGAAATTTATAGTTTTGATGAAAGTTCCGAAAACACATGTAATAGGACCCGGTCGGACACATTAGGTAATGATGTTTATATTACTCTTTATAGGAGACCGATTGATAATGAGTGTATAGAACAACCGATGAAATAGATAGGTCACATATTGAGGGTGAAACTCAATATGTATAGGTCAGATCCGAAGACTCAAAGGACAGCTGATATCCGACAGGCCAGAATGCAAGACAAGAACAGAAGATCGACGATCGATCGATCTAGTCGATATCTCTCGGTGAAGCCATAAAGCTCAAACTCGAATACTTGAAGATCGGATGACTTCCGAAGACCTACATCCTACATCGGTAGTCTGCTAGTTGAAGCTAAGTCAACCGGCACCAAAAGACTCTATCAGGTAGATCGATTCGGCCTGATCGATCAGTCACCACCAGTGAAATCGATGTTTCACCTAATCATACGTCGATGATCTGAACAAGAAGAATGTCAACCTTAGTTGGAAGAACAAACACTGAAAAGTGAGTCTGCTATCCAATAAGAACAAGACACGTATGATCGGAGCCGGCAATTGCGGGATTTGATGATGCTTCTCTGTAACGGCTATAAAAACACTTTTCACGCTTTCGGCCATGCCATTCCTGAAGCTCGTCACATCAAGCCTGCAAGTCTACCAAATATAGCCTGAAATTCAAATTGCTCTCCAACGGCTCTTTGATTTCAAGGTCTATAAATATGGGATCACACTTCAGAGTGAAAAACAAGGAACGGAAACGCTGAACAATCAAGAAGCTCAAGCTAATATCAGATTTCCGCCCAAGAACACGAACAAGAAGATTAATTTTATTAAGTGTTCATCCCATAAAGTTCTTAGCATAGAAATCTTTTCATCTAGCTGTTAAAAATTTTTATACGCAAGAAAAGATTTCATAGTTGGAACCAAAACAATCTTACCCAAACCCCCAAGTTAGGTTAAGTTGTTTAGCAAGATTTCAGACTAGGGTTTCTAGTTCTGATCTCTGGGATCGGTTGAGTGTGAACTCTTTAAACATCTAGTTGGTGTACTGTGTTGGACTTACACATAAAACAAAGTCCAGTTGGTTAAGTAGGTGCCCCTTGTGATAGGGAAGAGTGGACGTAGGACTGGTTTGTCCGAACCACTATAAATCTTGTGTGCCTTTATCGCTTTGATTAATTACACACAATCGCACACAACCTTTAAAAAGCGCGTACATATTCCAAATTGAGATCGATTAGCACCAAGCTTCGATCCGATCAAACTCGACACTTGATCAACTGATTAAAAGATTAACTTTGGAATCGATTTATCAAAACCGGTTTTTCACATCGGTAAAACTTAAGCTTCCGCACACATTAGTTAAACCGATAGTTACCGAATCCGATCCGCCTTGAGCGACGAAGAAGTTGGTTATCGACCAAACCGATTCACTCGCGACTCGATCAAAGCTAATCGCCCTCACACCGATCTGCAGAAAAAAAGTTTTCGTAAGTCTATTCACCCCTCCCTCTAGACTTACGCCCTCACTAACCCGCTTAAGGACCTACAAGTGGTATCGAGCGCTTGGTTCTAATCGACCCTTGACTTTGTGTATCATCGATTCTTGAGGAAGAATCTTTGTGGTCAATCGAATCGATCTTGAAAAACCGTTTTTAAAACTCATTCATTTTCCAAAATCACTCAAAGATGGATAACACCTCGGTATGTATCATGATCGCAAAAGTTCTCAATCGATGAGTATGCGATTAGGCCATATATATGTCCAACCATCTAGGTTCGATAAGCGGCGAATGATGGAAGTCATCGAAGAGGACCCATCATCATTTATTACGACAACCCCGCAATCGGAGGAGATCCGGACTTTGCACCGGAAGTCTTGTGCGTAAAAGCCCAACCTTGATGGATGCAGAGGAAAGAAAGCTGCACACTCTAGATACTATTGCAAGGCATATTATCATGAAGACCATGGATAAGGTCACCAAGGAAAAGATTAAGTATCTCAAATCTGCGAAATCAATGTGGGATACTCTAGCTGAGATATGCGAGGGAAATGAATAGATAAAGGATACCATCTACAAGCGAAACCGGTGAAGTTCGAAAAACGAAAGATGTTTGCCCATCGAAACCATCAACGAACTCCATGGAAGGATTACGATGTCAATAAACAAGCCGAGAACTTGGTAGAGAGATGTCTGATAAAGATATCAACTACAAAATTTTAAGGTCTCTCACCAAGAAATGGGACATGAAGGTCCGCGGTAATCAAGGATTGCCAAGACATTTCAAAAATGAAGCCAAGTAGCTTGTTCTTGAGCCTTAAAGCTCACGAGTTCGATTTGATTGAGAGAGGACAAGCCGATGAAGATGAGGTGCCCGCCAAGCCTCAATCTCAAAAATAGTTGCTTTTAAGGCAACCAAAGAAGTTAGAACGGGCGCCAACGAACTCCGCTGGGGAATATAATAAGTCAAAGGTAATAGACGCTCGCTACTGGAAGCTTGAGAAGTCGAACGTCCAACTTGGTAAGTATCGAAGATTTTATAAGGACTATCAACATAGCCGAGGGAGAGATAGGAAGATCACCCAACGATCTCCGTGAAGAACCAGATCCGATGATCGGAGGGATCACAGAGATGAAAGGAAAAGAGATAATCGATTGAGGAAGGAAGAGATAACCACGATGTAAGAAGCTCGGATTACTATCGAAAAGGGAAGTCACCGATAGGTCATACAGACGGAGTGATTCACCGAAGGAAAGGTTCAGTGGATCACGAGCGGCTTCAACCGTGAGAGAAGCAGTCACTATAGCGCAGACGCCTGCACCGACGCCAAGAGAAAGGGAAGAAAAGAGGAACATGTAAGAGAGCAACGTTATAAGGACAGAAGAGCCATGGTTGCCGTCGTCGAGAATTGACGATTCCTATCCCCTCCGAGGACTCTGGATACTCCTCTCAGAGAAGACTTCTTTGACAAGAAGGTTTGTTGACTTCTATGAAAATGAAGATCGATATTCTCTTGGGACGATGATGAAATCACTGATGGCTAGGGAGGACCAATCTGAGGTAACCTCCAAACCTCGCTTCGTTAAACTTTACACTGCTATCATTAGCACACCTGCTGGGGAGATTGACCTGCAGCTCTACTCTGAGCAATTGCTTGAGGATCTCTCCAATGCAGTAGACACTTATGCTATAGTGGAAGCTGAAAATGATAAGCTGAGGACCAGAAATAATCAGCTTGCTAAAGAAAATGATCTCAGTAAAGCCTCTGAACTTAGATCATGAAAATCGCCGTAAGGCAACCGAGGAATTTAAAATTCTCAAAGTTAAAGCTTCGATCGGGGAGAAGCAGATCAAAGATCGGTGACAATTAACAAAAAACAAAAGTCGATGACTTCAAAATCCTGCAAGCAAAATTCGATGAGCTATTCCGAATGCATGAAAGTCTGAAATCATCTGAGGATAATCTGCGTAAGAAAATAGAGGTTTTCACAAAATCATCTAAAACTGTTCAAGACATGAACACCTATTTTCGAACAACGATTAACAAGAAGGGACTTGGCTATGAGAACCCTTCCACATCCTCAAAAGCCCCGGCTGATTCATCTCAAAAAGGTGTAATCGACGAGTTTACAAAAGATACACCAAAAAGCCAAACATGTATCTAATTAGGAAAAAAAACCCGGTTGAAAGGTGGTAAGGCAGGTGCCTAACCAGAAGGGGAACAGAAATGGACCCCAACTGGTAAAGCATCAGTCGAGGAATCAACAGAAGAACCCAGTTCTTCTGAAGAGACCTCAACCTGATCAACAGATCAGGAATCAGAAAAGACAACCTGTAAAAGGGAAGTCCAATCTGAGACCCAATCAAGGTCACCGCCTAATAAGCATGCTTCGTAAACCGCAAAAACCACCTATGCTTAAAAAGATATGAATATTTTGAAGGTAGCGATCATTTCTACCCCTATAATCGTAAATCTAGGTCAAATTTTTTTGAACCACACCGGATAAAAAAGAAAACAAAAGCGAAAAAATAAATCCCAAGTCTTCTAAGTCATCCAAGGTTCACACTAATAATCATACAAATCGAAAAAGCATATACAAAGACGATGATTATGTTGATAGGTATGGGAGACAAATCAGGCCTTCGATCTAACCGATCACAATAGAAGTGCTCTGTTTGTATGGATCCCCAAAACTAATCCTAACCCCTCGGGACCCAATCCAAAAGGGGTACCTAAAGCCCGATGGGTCTGCAGGATCGCGTGGAGTCCGCCAACAAAGGAGGTGTGCAAGCAACTATCCGGTACATCGATAGTGGATGTTCAAGGCACATGACAGAAACAAGCATCTCCTCGGTTCATACATAGAATGTAAAAGGCCAGCGTGTGCTCTTTTCGGTGATGATAACTTTGGTTATACCAAAGGATTCGGAACCTTAGAGAATGATGATGTACAAATGGCGGAGTCTCAGATGTCGAAGGTCCGAAGCACAACCTATTATCGGTTTCACAATTTTTACAACGGATTTAGTGTTGAGTTCTCGATCGACCAATGCACTATCAAGAATCGAGCCACTCAACAGATTTTGCTAACTAGTTCAAGGAAAGGGATGATCTACACAAACCGATTGGAACAGTTGCCCAAGAAATGCATGCTCGATTGTAAAGAGTTCCAAAAGTAGCGATTGGCTCGCACAAAAGAATGAGCCATCCTAACTTTAAAACTCTTAATAAAATAAAGAAGGATGTCTCTAGTGGAAGGACTTCCTAATGAAGTATTTTCAAAGGATCGGACATGTCTTGCATGTCGGAAGGAAAAACAGTCAAAGCTTCATTCAAGAGAATTCCGGACCGCATCCATTAGAGTATCGCGGTACCGCCTATATGGATCTATTCGGACCCGATTACACCGGTCGGTCTCAACGGATGCAAATATACTCGTAATCGAGGATGACTATTCCAAGTTTACAGGTTATATTCTTACATAAGAAGAATGAGGCGACAACGAAGATACCCGAAATTTAAAAAAAGATTACAAAATGAGAAGGGTGTCGATTAATAGTAAAAAATCGGATCGAGATAAAGGTACGAAATTTACGAACTCTTTTTATTCTTGATTTTTGCTCTAAGTTTGGTATACAACATGAAACATCACCGTAAGGACGCCCACAACAAAATGGAGTGGTGAACGGAGGAATGTAACTCTCAAAGAAGCTGCTTTCGCCGACGATGTTAAATTTGAACATGCAATACCAAGCCGCTTCAGGCGGAATAATCAACCTTTGCATGCCATACTCGAGCAGAGATGTCTTGACTAAGGCTCACTACAAAACACCCTATGAACTGTGGAAGGACAAAAAACCTCGTGTCTCTTACTTCCATGCTTTTGGGTGTAAGTGTTTCATACACAACAATGGGAAGAGTCATTGAAAACTTTTGAGGCCAAGTCGATGAGGGTATATTCTTAGGATATTCCTCATCTAGCAAGGCTTTCGGGGTTTACAATGATTTAACCCTACTTGTGGAAGAAACACCCCATGTAGTCTTTGATGAAGCATCTTCCGAATAAGAGAAAATCGCCTCGAGAACAAGATGTACACGATCAACAAGAACCGATGTTCGGAAAATGGATCGACTAACGATCAAGGAAAAAGAATCGAAACCGTAATGGTATACATTCCGGATCTAGTCGATTCACGGATCATTCGGATCCTAAGGTACGAAAAAACTGCTTGGTGAAGAAGTTCGATACAAATGAGATAAGATCAACCGAACCATCCGGTTCGGGGAAACACCAAGTTCCCACGAATGCACATCGACACATGATGAGTCCAACATCACCGAGACTTGTTCTTATCAAGTGGATCATAACTCGCACCACTCCCAATCGCTAGTAATGAAATTTTATCGAAAGCGGACGATGTTCTCCAAACCGACGAAATCGAGCGAAGGACACGGATAACCAAATCATCCAACTAATCGATAATCGGAGACCTATCGATAAAGTTAAAACTAGACATCGAGTTGGTGAAAGTGCCATGTATTGTCTTTGTTATCTATCTATGAAGGAACCAACAACAATAGAGGAAGCTCTACAAGACACAAGTGGATTCTAGCCATGCGGGGAGGAGCTTGAAAAGTTCGAGAGAAATCAAGTTTGGAACCGGTGATGCATTCGTCATCAAGACGTTATTGGCACGAAGTGGGTATTCAAGAACAAGAGAGATGAGAAAAACGTCATCACGAAAATAAGGCAAGACTTGTTGCTAAGGGGTATTCACAATCGGAAGAATTGATTATGATGAGACCTTTGCACCCGGCCGCCGTCTAGAAAACCATTCGGGTCAAGCTTTACGCATATCTTCCCCGAAGGGGTTCATCGGTATCGATGGACGAAAGAGTGCTTTCTTAAACGGGGTACTAGCGAGGAGGAAGTTTATGTCGAACAACCTCCGTGCTTTGAAAAGGGCAAACCAGTGTACCGCCTAAGAAAAAGCTCTCTATGGTTCAAAACAAGCTCCTCGAGCTTGGTATGATACACTCTCTCGGTTCTTGATCGAAAGTGGGTTCACTAAAGGAAACATTCGAGAATGGAGGAGAACCTTATTATAGAAGATGGAGAAGATATTCCGATGGTTCGATGATCTCGTGGGCGACATCATCTTCTGAAGGGATCTCCCAACAAAAGTCTATGTGAAAGATTCAACAAAAGATGGATCGATGCAAGGGAAGTTCGAGATGTCCATGATGATGGGTCGGATGAATTACTTTACGGGTCTTCAAGTAAAGCAAAGTCACCTAGTACGAAGGGATATTCATCTGCTTAAACCTTGGTTTAAAATGATAACACTAGGAATTTATTATGGCTAAGTTTGGAGTTCAAAATTGTAAGGAAGCCAAAATTCCTATGATGATCCGGATTCAAGATGGATCCGGATGAGGATGGTCGAAAATTATAAATCGAAGCTAAGAATATAGGGCTCTCATTGGATCTCTACTATATGTCGGACACCATTTTATAAGAGATTGATGGTCCCGATTTGAAAACCCAAGAACCAAAATACCATGTAATGCGATATAACCTTCGCAGAGTGATTCCAATGTTTTTTTGCGAACGATTTTTTTTGCAAATCCAATGATAAGTCACCATAAAGAAGAAGAACACACAATTTTAAGTGGTTAGGACAACTTCTCCACTAAGTATCTGACTTAGGGACAATAAACCTTGGTTTATTTTACCCATCGAGATGATAATTCTAGACTTATCACCCTCACGGGATTGCTACCCTTAGTGGGTTTATTTCCCACGATTAACGATCAAATGGAGGTTTGTTTGGTTTCAAGATTTTTCCTTACATTTGTTTAAATCCTACTCTCTAAACTTAGAACTTTTCAATTCTTAAGAACACTCTTGGGTAAATTTGGATATGTACGTGGTTTTTGAATGGAGTTGCTTGAATATTTGGCTTTAATTTCATCGATCCTCCATTACATCTAATGTATTTAAGTGTGGATTTGAATATTACCGAGAATATTCAAATGGCTGCGAGAAAATTTTCCAATACTTTTCTTATCTTCTCTTTTCCTTTTGCGCTTTAGTCGTTGTTATCTTAATCGGCGGTGAGGATTATAACATTGAAGCTAAGAATGTACCTATTTTCTTCACGTGATCGATAATAGTCTTTATTGCAATCACTTGCGTAATCTCCTTCTACATACAAGATGCAAGCATGTGGATGTCGGACACCATTTTATAAGAGATCATGTTGAAAATGAAGAATATCGAATGGAAAAGATTCATACCGATATACGTGAAGTCGATATTCTAACCAAGCCACTTTGAGTTCATGAGATCGATTCAGAGAATTATGCAATGAGCTAGGGCTTTTTACGGATCTTGGAGAAAATGCACCTAAAATGTTTGATGGATTGTTCTCGAGAACCCGTTTTGGTTAAGAGACTAACCAGTGAAAGGAATCGATTGAGTTTGGTATCTCAATCGATCGTAAGATCGATCCAATGAACCGATATGAGAAGATACCGATCGATTTAAAGTTTATCGATTAAATGAATCGATCGTTTAAAGGATTATCTCGATTAAATCTGCTTCGGTTATACTTTGTAAGTCGATTAAGCTGAAATTCAACAAGATTCAAAGGAACTGATCAGTTTTACAAGTTATCAGATTAAAGGAACTGATCAGATTTAAGGTTTATCAGATTAAAGGAAACACACAATTTTAAAGGAATATCTTTTATTAAATCAACAAGTTATTTTACATCTTTGTAAGTCGATTAAGTGATATTCAACAAGCAAGATTCACAAGTGATATTCACAAGATTAAAGCTTAAAATCGCATAAGGATACATGAATTTTACACAACAATGGAATAATAGAACTTTTCATTGATAAAGACCCGAAGGTCAGATTACATTACAAGATACAAGTACAAAGGACCCGGAGGTCAGTACATAAGTCATAACCGAAAATCCTAAACCTATAACCCTAAACCCTCATCCTAACCCAAGTAGAGCAGGGGAGAGAGAGATTTTAAATCGATGCTCTCATTTTCCCCACTTAACAAGGGTGAGAGAGGCTTTAAAAAGAAATCCTAAAGTTCGCTTAATAAAACCAGTGGAGCGACATCGGCCTTGATAGGATTTTTAAGCCAGGAGCCCTAAGAAAGAGTTAGTGGGCTCTCCAGCTGTTAAATGGTGAGTTAATATACGAAGATCAGTTGTTGACTGATCAAGATCGCATATCAAACTCACGTTCATTTTCGACTAAGTCTGTTGATGGTAGTTACGTCATAACGATAGACACACAAGGTGCATACTGTTAGGAGAAGTGTCTTCTCGGTTTAAATAAAGAAAGCCCGCCATGGTGGTAGAGAAGCTTTGCGACAATCGTATGTGAAATCTTTGATGACGACGAAAACAGTGATAAGGGACGCACAGGGTTGATTTGAGAAGTTGAAATCATTGAAAAAGGGGTAAAGGTGTTTCTTTTAAGTTTCACCCAAAATAAGGGTTCACCAGATACATGATTCTACAAAGAAGATAAGTATGGTGATTGGGTTATGTTGTGTAAAACAATTGGTCCAATTTATAGAGGCCAAGCAAGGGTGCAAATGCAAATTCAAGTTCTCAAAACCTTTTAGAGAAATCAAGACTAAAAGGACAATGATGTAGGAATCACGCCGACCGATAATTGATAAATTTACTATGGATTGACATATCGAAAGATTCGGATGATAATTACGATGTCAAATCGCGAAAACTTAGGAAATAGAGACTACTATTCTAGATTAAGTTTTGGTGGTAACACTTATTCCAAGAATTGGATTGACTTGAGAAGAATCGATTAGGTCAACCAAAATATGATACATCTACGGTCGATCGATGAGGAAGATCACCGAGCTTGAAACTCCAACAAATCGGATACATCGGTCTATGGGAAAAATGTAATATCGGTTGAAGGGGAAATTTCAACCCATCAAGGAGGATCGGAAGGAAATCGACGTATTCAAGGAAGATCAGTTGAGCTTGGAACTTCAACAGATCAGATGCAAGTGAAGAAGATCAGCTAAAAGGATCAGTTGGGAAATTTTAAGGCTTAGGCAGAATACTAAGATCAACAAGTGAAATCAACATGGATAAGTGGTATTGATCGATTACAATATCGACCAACCGATCTCGCCTTTTATTTTCTCTTGTTCTTTGCTTATTTATCGGATCTTATCTGATATTATTTGCCTTACTGTACCCATTATCCTTGTGATGTATTTCCTGCAAATCATTTAATGCGGACGTGGGGAACATGTATTAACTGCTACTAAATGTGCTTTTAAATCCAAAAGGTTGTCGTACGTGCTTTTCCTGACCCTACTATCAAAACCGCTTAATCTGGAACGTTTAATCTTTTCAAACGGTTGATCTTCCAAATCGTGTCTTCTTTTTCCCTCCTCGTCTTTATAAAGATCATCAAAAAACCATACCAGAGTTTTCCATTTCACAAACTTGCGATTTATTCTCTAAAAACTCCAAATTACTTCTCTTAGATTCAAAGTGTTTTCCTAAGTTTCAAAATCATCTTTCCGAAAAACAGAATCTGGTAATTTATGTTTATTTGATGTATTTTTTTTAAATCCATTGATCTTAAATGTTTCTATCCTGTGTTATGCTTTATTGTTTCTTAGTTTCCGCCAGGTGATATTCTTTGTATTAATGCACAATTTTTTAACCAAATCTATCTTATCTCAGAGATGATCACTCACGGTATGGGTAAAATAATGTGCAACTATCTTGAATCGGCAACAAATATTGTGGATGATAAGTTTGTGCATTCAATATCACTCGGATCCTAATCCATGGAGGTCGAGCAAATTCTGCTGAAAAGGCCCTTGAGAAATTTTATACGCTCCAACGCAATCCAAAGATGCAAAGATGAAGCACTAAATTCCTAAGGAATTTAAGAGTGGATCTGGATGCTCCAGAGAAGAACTACTTTCGACACTCACCGGAGAAGAAATCAGACTGTCGAATGAGGATATAACACGTCTGTTCAGCCTACCCAAAGGACCGAATCTACTTTTTGCTTTCATTCTGAGAGAACGAAGATGAGCCGATCGTAAAAGAGCTCTTCGCAGAAAGGTGACAAACATCATACGTCGGTTTTGTCGCCAATGCTCAAAAGGAAATACCGATTGTTGTTTGACATATTGTCAAAAACAATTATGGGTATCAGATTCAAAATTTCGATGCTATTACATCCGGCAAACTCATGACAAAGATGGTCAGCAATAATTGATGAAGCCAAGAACATCAATTGGCATGGGTTTCTGAAGGCCATTCTACTCCAAGAACATGATAAATTTGGAGTTGATGAGTGGAGGCAGGTATATCTGAAGAAAAAGATCAGCAATCTCAACAAGGTTGCAGTTATCCTACAGGATAAAATGCCAAAGGCCAAATGGGAACAGAATGGACTGAAGTCCTATAAGGGCTTTCTCACAGCCACTTCAGTCATTTTTGGGCCACCAGACGATGATATGCGGCCAACCCCCCCAAAGTCAAAGAAAGGAAAAAGCAAGAAAGCTACACCAGATCTTGGGCGAATCACCAGAAATGGTGAAGGCCCCCTGTATACCCACCAGATGCCCCCTGTAAAAAAAAAACTGGTGAAGGCCCAGGAGAAGAGGCCGAAGAAGGCGAAGCAAGCCTCCATGACTCTGATGCTAGAAGATGAGTCAGATGAAGAAGGAGCCCCAGAACAGTCTGTTGCACCACAAAAATCAGGTGAAGCATCAGCCAGGCAGGCTTCTCAAGCTGAGAGCTCGCCAGATCATTCTGAGGAAGAAGCTCGAGACTTAACGATCTTTTCTCCTCCAACTACAACCGATTCACCACTCGTGACTAATGGTCTGCCGAAAGCATGTCACTCCTATTCTTCCACCTGCCCGCGAACCTGAAACTGCATCAGTTCGCGAACCAGAAAGCTTACCTGATGTGGAACCAGAAGCACCTGCTTCCACAGCAGAATATCTGCAGGTCGAACCGATCAGCCATCTTCCGCCGACTCAAGCACAACCAGAACCTTCCACATCTCATCAAACTGAATCTGGACAGACAATTCCTGAGTCCAGATCAACAAAGATCATAACGGGAAATTGATCAGAATGCGAATCGAAAGAGAAATTGATGAGTTGTATCCCAAAACTGGTCGCCCATCCTGCCATAAGAGAGGAAGTTATGGAGATCCTCACCTGGAGAGATCTTCGATTAAAAAGCTTCTCGATTTTATAATAATTATTGAAATGTATGGGCGGTGCGGATGAGTTTGCGAGACTTCGATTTCAACATGAGGAAATCTGCTAAAGTGGGATCACCAAATTGGCCGATAATCGCTAAATCCGTCAAAGCTCGATCCACGCGAAGCTAGGGGTTGCCGGAACAGATGAATCGAGACTGGCGACAAAGCTCCCGCCGATGCCATCATAAAAGGATGCGAGAGTCTGCCGATGATAGTGGAGCTAGTGTTTGCAGCTTGATGACCAACCACCGGAGGCACAAACAACCAATCGGATCAAGTGACACTCAATATTCCAACATCACACGCCACTATTGATCAACTTCGGAGATCAAATCTTGTCTCAAAGATCTCCCCGAAAAGAAGAAGTTGAGGGATCGATAATGATCAAAGGCGATTGCCATCAAAGAAATAATGATCAAAGGGAATTGACTATTTCCCAGTTGGAGCAATCAAAGATCGCTTCTCCCAAATCAGTCCATTGCGTCACCGAATCGATAAAGACTGTTGATGCCAAATCGACTCGGTGGATAAACAACAAGTTTTTTTTCGATGCTCACCGACAAGCTAGAATTGATGTAAAGAGAAACTTGATAAACCGATTAAAACACTCTCTCTCGCCATGGAATCTGCCAAGATCGAAATGATATCGATGATTCAAAATCTAACTTTCAAACTCAAGGCATATCTCATTGCAGATCTCAACAAGGCGATCGCGATCAACTTTTGGTTCTCGACCTCCCACCTCACTAATCTTTTTGATCAAACCAAAAAGGGGGGGATGATTGAGAAACCATCCGACATAACAAAACGTAGGGACATCACAAACTCGGACTCTCGGAAAGATGTCCAAAGAGCAGATAATTCAAGAAGACCGAAAAAAACCAAGAAGAAAGAAGGGCGTAAAAATGGCGCGGGTAGAAAATCAAGAAGAAATTCGGATTGAGAGCGAAGAAAGGAAGAAGGGCCGGAAAATCCGTGCGTAACCTAAGCCGCCAAAGAAGAGTTGATGAGATCATCCCAAAAAACTGCTGCAAGATGCTAAGAGGTTTGAGGAATGGAATAAGATCAGGAGTGAATGGCTTCTGGATGCCTTTGTTCTTAATCTTGTTCCACAAGAAGAATCTCCTGATGAAGAATTCCTCAACTGGTTAGAAAATAAATACCCGGATTTTCTGAAGTATCTGGAAAATGAGGCCAAGCTTATCAATGTAAAAATATCTCGCCAAGAGTATGATCTGATGGATTACTCGAAGAAGGCAGATGGCTCATTTGACAGACTGGCATTTCAAAGATTCTATTTTGACATCCTGAGCAAAACGCATATAACTGATCTTCAGTAGACTAATGATGTCAAATGGAAACTTTATCAGATTTTCAACATTCCTCAAGATCAAAGAGAGATGCCGGAAGGATACAAGTCTAAAGAGTGAAGAATCAGAAGACTACTCAGGATCAACTATTCTAATTTACAAACTTTTCTGATGTAACATGTAATCAAAATTTTTAATGAGAAAAGTTTATTTTCTGATCCTAAGACAAAGTCTCATTGTCTTCTGATTATATGCTCTTAGCTGTTCTATTTTTTTATCAACTGTATTTTGGTTTCTCAAAGTGTTTTGGTTTCATCAAAAAGGGGGAAATTGTTGGGAAATTTATAGTTTTGATGAAAGTTCCAAAAACACATGTAATAGACCACCGATCGGACACATTAGGTGATGATGTTTATATTACCTGCTATAGGAGACCAGTTGATAATGAGTGTATATAACAATTGATGAAATAGATAGGTCACATATTGAGGGGGAAACTCAATATGTATAGGTCAGATCTGAAGACTCAAAGGACAGCTGATATCCGATGAATAGTAATGCAAGAAAAACAGAAGATCGATCGATCCGATCTAGTCGATATCTCAAATTGAAGCCATAAAGCTCAAACTCGCTTTGAAGATCGATGACTTGAAGATCGCACCGGAAGACCTACATCGGTCGAAATCCGCTAGTTGAAGCTAAGTCAACCCACACCAAAAGACTTCTATCGTAGACCGATCGAAGTTTCGAGTCACCACCAGAAATCGATGTTTCACCTAATCATACGTCGATGATCCGAACAAGAAGAATGTCAACCTTAGTTGGAAGAACAAACACCGAAAAGTGAGTCTGCTATCCAATAAGAACAAGACACGTATGATCGGAGCCGCAATTGCGGGATTTGATGATGCTTCTCAGAACGGGCTATAAAAAACACTTTTCACGCTTTCGGCCATGCCATTCCCTCAAGCTCGTCACATCAAGCTGCAAAGTCTACCAAATATAGCCCGAAATTCAAATTGCTCTCCAACGACTCTTTGATTTCAAGGTCTATAAATATGGGATCACACTTCGAGTGAAAAACAAGGAAACGTAAACGCCGAACAATCAAGAAGCTCAAGCTAATTTCAGTTTCCACCAAGAACATGAACAAGAAGATTAATTTTATTAAGTGTTCATCCCATAAAGTTCTTAGCATAAAAATCTTTTCATCTAGTTGTTATTAGGCGCTTTATACGCAAGAAAAGATTTCATAGTTGGAACCAAAAACAATCTTACCCAAACCCCCAAGTTAGGTTAAGTTGTTTAGCAAGATTCGCACTAGGGTTTCTAGTTCCGATCTCTGGATCGGTTGAGTGTGAACTCTTTAAACATCTAGTTGGTGTCTTTTGTGTTGGACTTACACATAAAACAAAGTCCGATTGGTTAAGTAGGTGCCCCTTGTGATAGGGAAGAGTGGACGTGGGACCGGGTTTGTCCGAACCACTATAAATCTTGTGTGCCTTTATCGCTTTGATTAACCGATTACACAATCGCACACAACCTTTAAAGCGATACATATTCCAAATTGAGATCGATTAGCACCAAGCTTCGATCCGATCAAACTTGACACTTCAGTCAACTGATTAAAAGATTAACTTTGGAATCTGATTTATCAAAACTGGTTTTTCACACGGGTAAAACTTAAGCTTCCGCACACATAAGTTAAACTGATAGTTACCGAACTGATCTGCCTTCAGGCGATCAGTAAGTTGGTTATCAGCCCAAACCGATTCACTCGCAAGACTCGATCAAAGCTAATCGCCCTCACACCTGATCTGCACAAAAAGTTTTCAAAAGTCTATTCACCCCTCCCCTCTAGACTTCTGCCCTCACTAACCCGTTCGGGACCTACAGTTATAGTGATGTTTTTAACCATGAGGTTCGTGTAGTCTGGATTACAGACTATACAAAATTTTGAAATCATTTGCACTGCGTTTTTATACTTCCGCTGTCATATGTTGTTTTACATGTTGCATAACATTTTCAACAACACACTGAAAATACACGCACACACACTGTCACTAGTAATAATTGTAAGAATTAAATTTTTATTTAAAAATCATCCGAATAGATCCGGACAATTAATTCCCCAACAACTGGTATCAGAGCCTCGGTTTTGGGCTCTGAATTTTGAATTGTAATTTAATTCGCTTTTCATTAAATTTGAAATTAGATAGTAGAATTGCTAGATCTCTTTTTGTAGGTATCCAATTGCCATGGTATTTGATGAATGTTTAATTATGCATGCATATAATTGTGGTTTTTTAATTCGATTAGTTCAAATTCATTTTTCCTCGTGAGAAAATCCACGAGTAGATTATGATTTGTTTGATTTGTTCAATGTAATAGACTCGTCTAGATCTAGGTTTATTTATTTTTTGTAAATAAATTGTAGCCGGATCGAGAATGAAGACGGAGACGAAGAATTAAAGATGGACGACCAAGTGCCCGGACGTACACGAGCCAAAGCACGAGCGCGGGCTAGGCCGAAAACTTAGCGAGGGACGTGCATGGGACGCGCACGGGCGTGCTGGCCGGGACTTAGCGAGAGACGTGCATGGGCACGCTCACAGGCGCATGCAGAGACTGGCACGGGTGGAGTGGACGCACAGGCACGCGTGGTGATGGGCGCGTGCGGAGGCCGGGAGCTGGAGGAGGCGCGCGGGCACAGACGCACAATATGAGGCTTTAGGCGGGCACGCACACATCTTCGCACGTGAAGCGCACGCAGGCTGACTGCTTCGAGGCGACGGGATGACCGATTCGGACGTGGGCGTGTGCTTAGGCGCACGCGGATACGCGTTCTGGGCCGTGAACTACCCGGCACCGATTGTCGTCTTGAACCTTGATGGAGGACGCTTTAAAGAATTTGTTGTGGTCGAGTGGGAGCTTTTTGAGACGAACGATGAAGGCTACAAATACGATTTCTCAAGATCAAGACATGACAAAAATTAACCGTGATAATTGGATATATGTGCCCAATATGTTTAATTTTTGTTTGTTTTGATGATTGTTTTTTTCGTGCTTAGTTACTTTGTTTGAATATGCGATGCATGAGAAATTGTTTGAAAGATCTCACTTTCGAAAATTACTAAGTATGACTTACACAATTAATTGACAATTTTATTCCGGATAATAAAATTGAATTAATTTTTTACCTCCATGATTTATTTATTAATGAATTCTTTTGGAGAAATTTCCCCCACGGAACGACCAAAAGATAACTTTCACATGAATGAATTCCTAAGGATGATTGTGAATTATTATTAGTGGCGATGATGACCCTCCCCACAAGGTTTGTTCAAAACGAAATAATAATTTTGTATTTAATCATGATTATTACTTAGGTATAAAATTAATATGCATATACTGCCCCGAAGTCCCTTTTAATTTTATATTGGTCAAGTGGGAGCCAACTATTAATTTGGTAATTAAAGGTTTTTAACTGTCTTTGTTTGTAACCTGCTTAAATGTGTTTAAATAATTGTCCACCCCACATGGCTTATTTAAACTGTTTTGAGATGTTGGCTGATGCATGTTCATATTTTTTTGAGATTTTAATTTGATTAATGTGATCGAACTATATGATTTTTTATTAATATAGATATTGACACAAGATGTATGTTTATTTTCAGTCTCAACATGTCGCAACCTTTTAATCCACTGTTCAAAATACTTAAAGACAATTTGCTTACTGGTGAAAATTTCGTTGATTGGAATCGAAAACTTACTATTGTCCTAACTGCACAATATCATAACTGGGTTCTTGATGTCCCTAAACTCGAAAAGCCAACTGATGAGTCCAGTAAAATGGATAAGAAAGATTATGTTGACTGGGAGCGTTCAAATGAAATGGCAAAGTGTACCATCTTGGCTTCTATGTCAGATGTGATGCAACACCAACACCAGAACTTTGAAACTGCTGCAGACATCATGACAAGTCTTAAAACAATGTTCCAACATCAGAACCGTGTGGCTCTCAGATCACCATGAGAGACTTGCTCTCTACGAAAATGGTAGAGGGAATGCCCGTAAGGGAGCACGTTCTCTAAATGATGGTTCACCTAAACAAGCTTGAGGTTTTTGGTGCCGAATATGATATCGAGACCCAGATTGATTTCATACTCCATTCTCTGCCTAAAAGTTTTGAGCAGTTTAGGCTGAATTACCAAATGAACAATCAGAAGTTCACGTTGCCTGATCTGCTACAAGCTTTGGTCTCAGCAGAGGCGATATTTGGGCAACAGAATTAGGACTTGGTGGCAAATGATCCTTCTTCTTCTTCTAGGCCAAGGGGTGGTAAGAATAAGAAGGCAAAAGGCCAAAGCCAAGCGAACTCAAGTGTTGCCAAGGGCAAAGAGAAGGTGAAGGAAAGAGGAGGAGTCAAGAAGCCAGCTAAGGGGAAATGTTTTAACTGAGGTGAGAAAGGACATTGGAGGTCGGCCTGTTCCAAGCCCAAACGGGTGGGAAAGAAAGGTAATACTCATTCACTAGTTATTGAAACTTGTTTAGCGGCGTATGCTTCCCATTCGTGGGCAGTGGATACGGGAGCCACTGTTCATGTTTGTTTCACTTTACAGGGGTTCAAGCGGACCCGACAACTTTGTGGGAGTGAGATCCTCATCACACTGAGCGATGCTACGAGAGTGGCAGCTGAAGTAGTGGGAGAAGTGCAACTATCTTTTAAAGATAGAGTTTTAATTTTAAGAGATGTTCTTCCTAGTTTTAGAAAGAATTTAATTTCAGTTTCTAAACTCTTTTATGATGGATATTCGGTTACTTTTAATAAAGTTGTTATCATTTCTCTAAATAATGAGTTTATCTATCATAGAACATTGTTGAATATGTTGGGAAATACGGGTGTCCGGATCTATTCGAGGTGTATTTAAATACATATTTAAATTAATCAATTAATTACTAACATGAATCAATCCTAAATTAATTAAACATAATAATTAAATAAGCAACAACAACATGCGTACACGTAATTTACGTAAATTCTAAGCATGCGGAATCTAGGAGTTACGAAATTACATACCTCTTGTAGAGACAACCGTTGAGACGATGGATCAACCCAAAGTGCCTTCTCAAATATGTCCCAAGTTCACGAACGTAATCCGGTGGAAGGATTCTCACGAACAATTTTAATGAAGGAGAAAACTTAAAATATTTGCCACCACCTTTGTGGATTTCTAATTTTTCCAACACATGGAATTATATTGGGGATGAAAAATTCATCCCCTATTTATTACAAGGGGTGGCCGATATATACTGCCCAAGATATAAAGTATCAAATCACATTGATTTTCTTCCCATCATAAGTCAAAGCAATAGTTATTAATTTCACACGATCCTATTTAAGGAACAGAGATTAAGAAATAACGAACCACTGAGGTCTAATTCTTCCATATTCACAAGATAGGTGCACGTTTCCCACTGCTTCAGCTGCCAGTCTCGTAGCATCGCCTATCATGATGAGGATCTCACTCCCACTAAGCTGTCGGGTCCGTTTAAACCCCTGTAAAGTGAAACAAACATGATCAGTGGATCCTATATCCACTACCCACGAATGGGTAGCATACACCGCTAAACAAGTTTCGGCAACTAGTGCGTGAGAATAACCTTTTTTTCCATTCCGCTTGGGCTTGGAACAGGCCGACCTCCAATGTCCTTTTTCACCGCAGTTAAAACATTTCCCCATAGCTGACTTCTTCACGCCACCCTCTCCCTTCACCTTTCCTTTGCCCTTGGCAACACTTGAGTTAGTTTGGCTTTTTGCCTTCTTCCTTTTCTTACCTCTTCTTGGCCTAGAAGAAGAAGATGGACCATTTGTCATCAAGGTTTGGCTGCTCTCTCCTAATATTCCCTCTGCCGAGACTAAAGCTTGTAGCAGATCAGGCAGTGTGAACTTCTTATTGTTCATTTGGTAGTTGAGCCTGAACTGCTCGAAGCTTTTTGGCAGGGAATGAAGTATGAAATCGATCTGGGTCTCGATATCATATTCAGCGCCTAGGACCTCAAGTTTATTCAGGTGAGCCATCATCTGGAGAACGTGCTCCCTTACGGGCGTTCCCTCCACCATCTTCATGGAGAGCATGTCTCTCATGGTGATCTGGCGAGCCACACGGTTCTGATGTTGGAACATCGCTTTAATATTTTCCATGATGTCTGCAGCAGTTTCAACGTTTTGGTGTTGATGTTGCAACACATCTGACATAGAAGCCAAGATGGTACACTTTGCCATTTTGTTATAACGCTCCCAGTCAGCATCGTCTTTCTTATCCGTTTTGCTGGACTCATCAGTTGGCTTTTCTGGTTTGGGTGTAGTAAGAACCCAGTTATGATGTTGTGCGGTGAGGACAATAGTAAGTTTTCGATAATATCAATAAAATTTTCTCCAGTAAGCAAATTGTCTTTCAGTATATTGAACAGTGGATTAAAAGGTTGCGACATGATGAAACTGAAATTAACATACATCTTGTGTGAATATCCTGATCAACACAAAGAAAATCACATAATTCGATCACATGAATCATATTAAAATCTAAAAAAAAAATATAAACATGTATCAACCAACATCTTAAAACAGTTTAAATGAGCCACGTGGGTGGGTCATCATTTAAATTACATTTAATCAGGTTCCAAACAAGAACAGTTACAAACCTTTAATTAAAAAATATTAATTAATAGTTGGCTCCCACTTGACCAATATAAAATTGACTGGGACTTCGGAGAAGTATATGCATATCAATTTTATACCTACGTAATAACCATGATTAAATACATAATTATTATTTCGTTTTGAACGAGCCTCTTGGGAGGGTCATCATCGCCACTAGTAATAATTCACAATCATCCTTTTGAGAATTTATTCATGTGAAAGTTTTCTTTTGGCCGTCCCTTAGGGGAATTTCTCCAAAAGAATTCACAAATAAATAAATCATGGAGGTCAAAATTAATTTGATTCAAAACCAAATTATTTATATAAAACATACTTAGTAATTTTTGAGTTTGAGATTTTTCACAAGCAATATCTCATGCAAACACATTAACTGAATTTAAACAGAAGCATAAGAAAAAGAAATAAATAAAAACAAAACTAAACACATTGGGCACACATTATCCAACTGTCATGGTTTAATTTTTCTAGTCTTGATCTTGAGAAATCGTCCGTCTTCAATTTCTCCCACTGAACGTCTCGAAAAGTCACGTCTCGTGTACCGACCAGCTCGTGGGTCGGGATGCATGCCTTGCATCCAGCCTGGCCGTATCGGTCATCGCCCGTGCACGCGTGCTCAGCGCCCAGTGCCCGTCCCCCGTACGCGTCCGCCCAGAGCCCAGCACCGTGCGTGAGCCATGTGCGTGCGCGCGCGCGCTCGCCCAGCGCCATGCGCATCCAAGGCTGATCCCGCCTGACACCCAGCGTCGTGCCCGTGCGTGCCTGGCAACATCCGCATCGCGCGCGTGTCTCCCTTTGCACGTTTCACGCGATGCACGTCGCCCGCGTACGGTTTCAGATCCATTTTAATTTCTCATCTCCGTCTTCATCTTCGATCAGGTTACAATTTATTTTACAAAATAAATAAACCTAAATCTAGACTAGTCTATTAAATTGAACAAATCAAATAGCCTAATCTACTCGTGAATTTTCTCACGAGAAAAACAAATTTGAAACGAATCGAATTAAAACCAATCATACGCATGAAATTAATAAAACACATTAAATACTATGACAATTGGATACCTGCAAAATAGATCCAACATTTCTACTATCCAATTTTCAATAAAATTTAATGGCCAACAAATTTAAATAACAATTTAAATACAGAGGTCGAAACCGATGCTCTGATACCAGTTGTTGGGAAATACGGGGTGCCTGGATCTACGAGGTGTATTTAAATACATATTTAAATTAATCAATTAATTACTAACATGCATCAATCCTAAATTAATTCAACATAATAATTAAATAAGCAACAACAACATGCGTACACGTAATTCACGTAAATCCTAAACATGCAGAATTTAAGAGTTACGAAATTACATACCTCTTGTAGAGATAACCATTTAGACGATGAATCAACCCAAAGTGCCTTTTTAAATATGTGCCAAGTCCACGAACGTAATCCGGTGGAAGGATTCTCACGAACGATTTTAATAAAGGAGAAAACTTAAAATATTTGCCATCACCTTTGTGGATTTCTAATTTTTCCAACACATGAAATTGCATTGTGGATGAAAAATTCATCCCCTATTTATAACAAGGGGTGGCCATTTTTTCCTCTAGAAAAATAAGGAGAAAATCTTTTTCTTGATCTCCAAGAAATCTTGAATATATCCCATATATTATTTTCTCCATAATTAAATTTTCCACAAAAATCCCACTTCCCTTTATTACTAGATTTTCGAAAATTACAAGGAAACAAGAATCAAGATTTGATTTCTTTAATTTATGGGATAATCTTGTATTCCAAGAATACTTATCTTTTTCCATAAAATCTTTTCAAGAAAAACAAGAAAATCTTTCCTCTTCTTTTTCCTACAATTTTTGAAAATATCTAGGAAAAATTAGGCAATAATATTTTCTTCTCATTTTCATTAATTGGACTTTAATTGGGTTATTTGAGGGGCCTTTAGGAGAATTAAGATTGGACCTCCAATGGGCTATGAAACTTTAGTATTAAGCCAAAATATTATTCAAGCGCATTAATATTAATTTACTCCACTATAAAATTAATATTGAACTATCCATCTTAATACATATTACGATGCTTCAATAATATGGCTCCCGGTTATTATTTCCCGTGTTTAAGATTATCTAGTCCACTAATTAATTAAGTCACTGAAAAAGCTTTATATTAATTAATATCATTATCCTTGAAGTAAAGACAGCTCAACATTATTATCCATACCGGAAATAAATTTCCACTTGCAAGATTTAGTATGATAAAGCTTCTGAGCCCACCAAGGGGACAAATCAAGCAAGACGCACTTGCACACGATTCTCCGTATTAAATCTTAGCAATCGTCGTGTAACTAATAATACTGTCCAAGATATAAGGTATCAAATCACGTTGATTCTCTTCCCATCATAAGTCAAATCAATAGTTATTAATTTCACACAATCCTATTTAAGGAACGGAGATTAAGAAATAACGAACCACTGAGGTCTAATTCTTCCATATTCAGTGCTGAAGAATTTATCCTCCTGTAGGTCTTATTCAGCGCATCATAATGCACTAGTGTAATCTCTTGGTCAAGACAGGCCAATCTGAGCCTTACACTTCAACCTTTCACGATGGTTTGTTCATTTCCATCTAGGTTGTGAATTTGTACTTAATTACGAGGAACTGTTAATTTGATCTTCCATGATCTGGTATCAACAAATTAACTATAATGTAACACGTACTATTGATTGAACGAGTATGCAGTTAAATATATATAACATTCAATCATATTTAATGCAACAGTGATAAATAATTTATTTCAGTAAATAAATAAGAAATTCAGTTTGGTTATACAAAGTAAAAAATATACTTTCCAGTAGAACCCCAACAGAATAATCCCTATACAATTAACTGTGCACACCACTCACGAAATGCATCATATAACACATCGATTATTTCAAGTAACAAAAGGAAACGTTTAGCAGACGTGAACGAAACACTTCTATGGCATCTAAGACTAGTTCATATTAATCCAAAGAAGATCTAAAGGTTGGTTCAAGGTGCTTCATTGGAGTTACTTCGGGTAGAACCATTTCCAACTTGCTAATCATGTTTGGAGGGTAAAATGACCAAGAGGACATTTAGAGCCAAGGGGAATAGAGCCAAAGAAGTGTTAGAGATCGTTCACACTGACGTATGTGGTCCAATATCAATCAAAGCAAGAGGAGGTTATGAGTATTTCGTTACTTTTATCGATGATTACTCAAGATATGGATATATTTTCCTTGTGAAGCATAAATCTGAGACCTTTGATAAATTCAGAGAATTTAAGGCTCAAGCAGAGAATCATAGGGAAAAGAGTATCATGTTTCTATTATCTGATCGTGGAGGCGAGTACCTCTGCGATGAATTTTTGAACTACTTGTAAGACGAATGGATTGTATCCCAATTGACTGCACCCGGAACCCCTCAACAAAATGGGGTTGCAGAACAAAGAAACATAACTCTTTTAGAAATGATCAGATCAATGATGAGTTATGCGGATCTACCCAAATCATTTTGGTGTCACGCCTTGGAAACAACGACTTATATTCTAAATTTGGTGCCATCCAAATCGGTTTCCAAAACACCTAAAGAATTGTGGACAGGGCGCAAGCCCAGTTTGAGACACATGAGAATCCGGGGGTGTCCGACATACGTGTTGGACAAGGAAGCCGATAAATTGGATCCACATTCAAAATTAAGACTGTTTATAGGGTATCCCGAGGAAATATCAATATAATTTCCTTGCATGTTCTATGGTCCCAAGATCAAAAAGTTGTAATTAAAATCATAGGGAAAAAAAATATTTAGATTTTTGGAAGAAGACTATATGAAAGATAGAAAGCCTGTTCAAGTGAGATTACCTTAACCCTCAACTAAATGGGAGGGCTAACTCCAATGCCAAATTTCATAAGTTGATATATCCAAAAATACCAACACACTTACACAACAACGAACCGGTTTCCAAAACACCTAAAGAAGTGGGAGGATAGCTTTGACAATAGATGATTAAAGGATAAATTGGATCCACTGAGTAATTAAAATGTTTTCTAGGGATCCATTTTGATGCAATTCATGGATGGGAGAGTCCTCTCGGACTTGGTCCCGATGATGATAAATCATAAATCATCCACACTTTATCTCTTAACAACCCCCACTTACAACTATGGCGAAGATTCCAATTTTAATTCATTGGGGATGGGAGACCCCCGGACTTGGTTTGACTACAATAATAAATCATACTTATAGTCTTACTGCAAGAATTGTTGGCAAACAACAATGAAAGCTTAGATGGGTTCTATGGATCATAATAAGTGTGGGAACTAGTCGAACCACTTAATGGGGTAAAACCCATTGGATGCAAGTGGGTTTACAAGAGAAAAAGAGGACCGGACAGGAAGGTAGAGACCTTCAAGGCTAGACTTGTGGCAAAAGGATATACTCAGAATAAAAAGGATCGATTATGAGGAAACCTTTTCACCTGTAGCTATGCTTAAGTCCATCTGTATTCTCTTGTCGATAGCTGCACATCTTGATTTTGAGATCTGACAAATGGATGTCAAAACAACTTTCCTTAACGGAAGTCTTGAAGAAGAAATCTTTATGCAACAACCCAAAGACATAGTTTAAAAAGACCAAGAACATCTCGTTTGTAAGCTCAAGAAGTCTCTATGGACTAAAGCAAGCATCCCATGCTTGGAACCAATGTTTTGATCAGGTTATAAAATTTTACGGTTTTGATCAAAAAATGAGTTTCGAGAGTGATGTGTATAAATTACCTGTGTCGAACCGCCTTGGTATTCTTAGTACTATCGTAGATGATATTCCACATGCTCGCCGGGAACAATGTAAAGGTGTTGTCAGACGTAAGGGCATGACTGTCAAAACAGTTTGATATTTAATTTTTTGAAGGACTTAGGGGAAGCCAGTCACATCATTGGGATCAAGATCACTCGAGTTGTAAGAAAATGATGATAGGCTTATCGCAAGCTTCATACATAGACACTGTCTTGAAGCAATTCAACATGCAAGATTCAAAGAAAGATTTTGTACCTTTCAGGCATGGAATTCATCTATCCAAAGATATGTGTCCTAAGACACAAAAGGAGATAGATGACAAAAAAGACATTCCTTATGCTTCGGCTATCGGAAGCCTTATGTATGCAATGCTGTGCAAGAGACCAGATATCTGCTTTGTCGTTGCCATGGTAGCGAGATATCAAAGTAACCCAGGGAAAAAACATTGAACTGCAGTTAAAAATATTCTGAAGTATCTGAAAAGAACTCGGGATAGAATGTTGGTTTATCAATCAGACAGTCTAATTCCCATCGGTTACATGGGCTCAGATTTCCAATCAGACTTAGATTCCAGAAAATCTACCTCGGGTAGTGTGTTTTGCATGGGAGGATGAGCCATGACATGGAGAAGTGTTAAGCAAAAAATGCATCACAGAATCTACCATGAAAGCCTAATATGTAGCTATTTTTGAAACAGCGAAAGAATCGGTTTGGCTCAAGAACTTCTTAGTAGACTTGGACGTAGTTCCGGATTTGCCCAGCACCATCACGGTTTACTGTGACAATGCCGGAGCAGTTGCAAATTCAAGGGAACCAAGAGCCCACAAGGCCAGCAAACACATTGAAAGTAAATACCATCTTATACGAGAAATCGTTAAGAGAGGAGATATAGAGGTGACAAAGATCGCGTCGGAAGACAACCTAGCAGATCCATTCACAAAGAGTCTGCCTTAAAATACATTCGAGAGACATGTGGAAGGAATGAGTGTCAAAAGCGTTGCCAATCTGCTTTGAGTATAAGTGGGAGAAAGTTATTAGGTTCATGTAGGTGACATTAGATGTCACGTAGAACATGAGACATGTTGTAGTATACTTAAAAGTAGACTTTTGAGTATAAGCTGGAGATTGTTGGGGTTATACTGAAAAGTATGCTTTTACTTTGTATAACCAAACTAAATTTCTATCTTATTTACTGAAAATAAATTATTTATCACTTTTGCTTTAAATGTGAATGAATGTTATATATACTTACTGCATAACTGTTCAATAATAGTACGTGTTACATTGTAGTTAATGTGGTGATACCAGATCACAGAAGATCACATTAACAGTTCCTTGTAAATAAATATAAATTCATAACCTAGATGGAAATGAACAATCCATCGTGAAAGGTTGAAGTGTAAGGCTCAGATTGACTTGTCTTAACCAAGAGATTACAGTAGTGCATTATGATGCGCTGAATAAGACCTACAGCGAGGATAAATTCTTCAGTACTGAATGTAGAAGAATTAGACCTCAGTGGTTCGTTATTTCTTAATCTCCATCCCTTAAATAGGATCGTGTGAAATTAATAATTATTGCTTTGACTTATGTTGGGTAGAGAATCAATGTGATTCAATACTTTGTATCTTGGGCAATATTATTAGTTACATGACGATTGCTAAGATTTAACACGGAGAATCGTGTGCAAGTACGTCTTGCTTGATTTTTCCCCTTGATGGGCTCAGAAGTTTTATCATACTAAATCGTGCAAATGGAATTTATTTCCGGTATGGATAATAATGTTGAGATGTTCTTACTCCAAGAAAAAAGATATTAATTAATAAAAAGCTTCTTCAGTAGCTTAAATTAATTAATGGACTGGATAATCTTAAACACGGAAAATAATAACCGTAAGTCATATTACAGTAACATGGGTTAAGATGGATAGTGCAATATTAATTTTATAGTGGAATAAATTAATATTAATGGGCTGAATAATATTGTGGCTCAATATTGATAATTTTGATCCCATTGGAAGGTCCAATCTTAATTCTCCTAAAGACCCTTCAAGTAGCTCAATATAAAGTCCAATAACTAAAAAAAGTTATTAAAATAAAAGAAATATTTGTTGCCCAATTTTCCGAGATTTTCGAAAATCATGGGGAAAAAGAAGGAAAGATATTTTCTTGAAAAGATATGGAAAGATATGTATTATTGGAATACAAGAATATCTTATAATTCAAGAAAATTCCTACTTGGTTCCTTAATGATGATATTTTTGAAAATATCATATCCAATAAGGAAGGTGGAGATTTTGTGGAGATTTATTTTAGGAGAGAGAATATATTGGATATATACAAGTTTCTTGTGGAACAAGAAAAGATTCATCCCACATCTAAAAAGCCCCAAAATTTCGTCCCCCTCCTTAGCTATAAATAGGGGATTCATTTTTCATCCCCAAAACAGTTCCATGAGTTGGAAAAATTAAAATTCACAAAGGTGGTGCAACATATTTTTCTCTTTCCCTTTTGTTAATTGTTTGTGGGAATCCTCCACCGGATTATCAAGCAACGACGTGTGAATACTTGAGAAGACTCTTTGGGTTTGTTTGTTGAAACAGTGACTCATCTTCCCTTCCGTTGATTCGTCAAAAAGGTACGCCCGCGTAAATTCCTAGAAATTCCGCATGTGTAGGATTTACGTGATTATATTATGTGCATGATTGTTGTTGGAATTATTATTTGAATTAATATAGGATTAATTCATGCTAGTAATAAATGTAAGAATTAAATTTGTATTTAAAAATCATCCCGAATAGATCCGGATAATTAATTTCTCAACAATTTATTAATGTAGAATAGTTTGTGCGCCTAAGTAGATCGTTAGCCTAATACTCAATTAACTCAGCTTATTCGCATCAACCGTCTACATGCGTAACAATGTTTTAAAGAAAAGAATTCAATTAAACTTGCATTCACATAAAAAAAAATTTGTGCTCGGGTCTCTTATGAACTCGGGTTCATACGAACTCTCTTTTTCGAGTGTCGCTGTTATGTTTACGAAGTGTCACAATTTAAAAGATGCTTGATTTTTAAACAGTGACATTTGATATACACAACAATTAAGTGTTTGTACACAAAGTGACACTTCATATACACTATAGATAAATTGGTTTGTTGGACAGGGTCTAAGAAGTGAAATGTGGCTTTAATGGATGTCAAACTAACCAACAATCACACAAATATGAAATAAATGCTTGAAAAGATAAGAGGTAAGACAAGATTTGGTGAATATATTAATTTTCCACTAAAATGTGGTTCACTTGTATATTGATTATGTAATGAATGTAGATTTCAACCTCCATTTTCAATGTCAAGAGCATTCACATTAGTTTATGGGTTATAACCCACTTTTCTTCTCCACCTCATTGCCAACTCAATATTTCACTAAAAATAACCCACTCTTACTGACATCCACAACCCTTCATGTGGTTATAACTCATTTTTATGGGACCCACTATCCATTAACTTTTCATATAAATATCAAATTATTACAAATTGTATATTTTAATCGACAAACGTGATAAAGAAAAATTTAAAAAGTAAATTACCTCTACCACATCATTGTTGTTCACTTTTTGGGTTATTACGGAGTAAATAAGAGATGAGAAAGAATCTTATGACTTTTTGTTGCATTGCGAATAACCAAAATATTTTGCATTATAACATGAAAATGACCACCATTGTGAATGCCCTAAGTACTCTATTTATAGAGGTACAACTTGTGTTTGACTAGGCGATCACATCCCTTGAATTTAGGTAAGAGATTGTAACCTTACACATGTTATATGAAAATAGAGGGCTAAGATTAGGATGATCTTCTCATCGCAGGCCGACCCTTGTCTCTCTATTGGCGGCAGATTTCTAGTTTAATCACCGAGTTTGGGCCTCCGTAGGAGCATTTAACAGTTACTGTGGATTCTTGACTAGATATATCCTTCTACTAATCACCGAGCTAGTATCTCTACAATAACATTTAATGGCGTGTACAATTGCATTAAATGAAAGTCGGTTTCATTGTCTTTTTGCCTTCGATGCCTAACATAGTATCACGAAGTTGATTTCATCTCCAAATTATGAAGCAGGTCGGGGTTAACTACTTTAGAAGGAGGGGGCTCTAAACCTCGGGCTCCTAGCTTACTGAGTTTTTTCCTTTCCTCGTTAGTGATATTTATTAATGTAGAACATTTCGTGTGCCTAAGTAGATTGCCAGCCTAATTCTCAATTAACTCAGCTTATTCGCATCAACAGTCTACATGCATAACAATGTTATTAAAAAAAATCAATTAAACTTGCATTCACATAATTTTTTTTAGGTCGGGTCTCTTATGAACTCGGGTTCACGCGAACCTCGGGCTCCGAGCTTACTGAGCTTTTTTCTTTCCTCGTTAGTGATATTTATTAATGTAGAATATTTTGTGTGCCTAAGTAGATTGTCAGCCTAATTCTCAATTAACTCAGCTTATTCGCATCAAAAGTCTACATGCATAACAATGTTATTAAAAAAAAAATCAATTAAACTTGCATTCACATAATTTTTTTTGAGGTCGGGTCTCTTATGAACTCGGGTTCACTCGAACTCTTTTTTTCGAGTGCACTATTATGTTTACGAAGTGTCACAGTTTAAAAGATGCTTGATTTTTAAACGGTGACATTTGATATGCACAACAATTAAGTGTTTTTACGCAAAGTGACACTTCATATAAACTATAGATAAATTGATTTGTTGGACAGGGTCTACGAAGTGAAATCACTGAAATGTGGCTTTAATGGATGTCTAACTAACTAACAATCACTCAAATATGAAATAAATGCTTGAGAAGAGAAGGGATAAGACAAGATTTGGTGAATGTATTAACTTTCCACTAAAATGTAGTTTACTTGTATATTGATTATGTAATGAATGTAGATTTCAATCTCCATTTTCTATGTTTAGAGCATTCACATTGGTTTATGGGTTATAACCCACTTTTCTTTTCCACCTCATTGCCAACTCGACATTTCACTAAAAATAACTTACTTTTACTGACATTCACAACTCTTTATGTGGTTATAACTCATTTTTATTGGACCCACTATCCATTAACTTTTCATATAAATATAAAATTATTATAAATTGTATATTTTAATCAACAAGCATGATAAAGAAAAAATTAAAAAGTAAATTACCTCTGTCACATCATTGTTGTTAATTTTTTGAGTTATTACAGAATAAATAAGAGATGAGATAGAATCTTAACCAAAATATTTTGGGTTATAAGTTATAACTTGAAAATGATCAGCACTGTGAAGACCCTAAGTACTCTATTTATAGGGTACAACTTGTGTTTGATTGGGCCGATCACATCCCTTGAATTTAGGCCAGAGATCGTGATCTTACACGTGTCATGCGACAAAAGAGGGGGTAAGCTTGGGACGATCTTCTCATCGTAGGCCTACCCTTGTCTCTTTATTGGCGATAAATTTCTAGTTTAATCACCAAGCTCGGGCCTCCACAGGAGCATTTAATAGTTATTACATATTCTTGACTACATAGATCATTCGATTAATCATTGAGTTGTACGGTCGCATTAAATGCACGTCCTTTTCATTGTCCTTTTGCCTTCGATGCCTAACACAGTACCACAAAATTGATTTCATCTCCAAATTATGAAGCAAGTCGTGTTAAATTCTTTAGAAGGAGCGCACTCTGAACTATAGGCTCCGAACTTACCAAGCTTTTACCTTGTCAATGATTTTTATTACTACCGCACGGTTCATTTGTCTAAGTTGGTCGTCAGCCTAATACCCGACCGATTAACTTGGCTTATTCGTATCAACTGTCTACGTACACAACAATGATACTTAAAAAAAATTCACATAAACTTGCGTACATAAATTTTTGCCCAAGATAAAACCAACTCCTATTTAAATTGCATGAATTTTGAAAATTGACCAATTTATTTACTTCAATTTTTTGACAAAGATAGAAAAGGGTAGTTTATATAGTCATAATTAGTTAAAAAGAGGTGAGGTGAAATAGGTGAAAATGCGCATACGGTTTTTGCTCTCCAACCACACCACACAAAAAACCTTGGGTCCAAAGGCACCGAACTGTACACCAGGCCCCACACCCTTCTTCTCATTTAATGTTGCACCCCTAACAATTCCTTTATATACCGAAGCTTCCTCCCAATTTCTCAAACCCCTCAAATCAAAACCCACAATTTCAAAATCACAACTCTCTCTCTCTCTCTGTGCAATGGCGAAAGGAGGCAAGCTCACAAAAATCAAATCCGTCCTCAAAAAAATGCAGTCCTTCAAGCTCGGCCGCACCAGCTCAATCGCCGCCGCCAACAATTCCTCCTCCGACGACGATTCCGCCGCCGCCAACCTCCACCCCGTCTTCGTCGGAAAGTCGCGGCGGCGCTACCTCATCACCTCCGAAGTCATGGAAAACCCCCTCTTCCGCGAGCTTGTCGACCGACGCTCCGGCGACTCCGTCACCGTCGGCTGCGAGGTGGTGCTGTTCGAGCACCTGCTCTGGATGCTCGAGAACGCCGACCCGCAGCCGGAGTCGCTAGACGAGCTCGTCGATTTCTACGCCTGCTGACGGCGGCGCGTGGCCGGTAACTGAACGAGTAACGGAAAAGGGAAATGATCGCGTGCGGTCTGGCGCATATTAATATGGTGTATAGGTGGATGTATATTTTTTGGATTTTTCGAGGCGATGTTAATAATGTGATGATTAGCGGTGTAGGTTATATACCTTCGAAGGAAGAAAGAAAAATGACGGTGTGAGGATTTAACCCATTTTACACAACGGCTGATCGGAAGGCCTTAATTTAATGGGTGTTGTTTGCACTAATTTCTTTTTCTGTATTTTGTAATTCTTGTTACTCATTATTCTTTTTCCCCAAGTTATTATTGAATGAGTATTTAGTTACTCCATATTTCTGCTCGAGAATTTTGTTCTTAAATTATGTTAATTATGTCTTTCTTTTTGTCAACAATTTAAACTCTCTATTTTACTCACTGCCCTCACAAAGTTTATCGCTTTTGATATTTTGTATTAAAATAAAGAACATAAAATTTTAACATATTTATCCTTCAATAAAAATGATAGAGAGGAGAAAGGATGTGTGTGGAAAATAGACTTACCATAATTTTTTAGGGGTAAATTAAAGAAAATTATAGAAAAATAGTAAAAACGATAATTTTTTAAAATAAAATTCAAGTTCAAAAGCGACAAACAACATAAAATGGAGTGAGTATTATTGTGATGCACAAATTTTTATTAACACAAGCATAATGTGGTGCAACCAGTTGGTGCAACTAGCACCGTTCAATATAAATAATTAATATTATTTATTGAAAATTATTAATATAGATCAATTAATATTGTTTAATAAAAATATGAAATATTGAGCTAGTGCAACTAATATTGTTAAATAGAAATAATTAATATCTTTTATTCAAAATAGAGAATATTGTTTCAGTGAAAACCATTAATTCTTTTAAATGAAAATACATCGGTCGTTGCAATTGATGTACATAAGAATTTGTCATTTTTATACAATAGTATGAAGTTATATTAATTACTCCTTAATTTAATATCTACATTGTGTTTAAATGATTGATAAATTCTTTGGAGATAATCTTTCAATAAAATAGTGATTGTGCATTTTTATATTTTGGCACTCGAACAATTTAGTTTGGCAAGATAAAACGCCACTTTAAGTCGAAAGATAATTATTTAGACTTTGAGACAAAGAATGTATGATTCGAGTAATTAATGGAGACCACCACATCAGTTTGTTTTGTCGAAAGAACGACAAGTATCATTTTCACTTATATTCATGTCAATGTGTATTTTGCATCGGATAATTACGTATATTAAATGGTGATGCCTCTATATATGTTATTCTTGATAAAGTATGTCAATTTATAATATATATATATATATATACGATAATATATGTAAAATAAAATAAAATATGAAGTAACATCTAATTGACCTATATAGTACAAATATTTAATGAGATTTATAGGTTTGTAAGGACAGGCCTTTATTGTTCCATGACTAAAAAATGACTCTTTAGTCTTGACTGAAGAATAGTCTCTATGTAACTGATCACCATATAAAAATGTTTCAATAATAATAGTTTTTACTTGGAAAATATAATGCCTTCACGTTCTTTTGAGGGAAAAAAAGAGAAGATAAAGTATAGGGCGAATAAATTGTGACTTATATTGTTAAAATATATTAGTTGTGGTAATTGAAGGTTATGTTTTTTTAACTACATAAAGGGTATTACACATAACACTAAAGGGTGTGACTTATATTATAACAGGGATATTACTAGTGAAAATTGAAGGGTGCGACTTATATTACAAAAGAATATTAGTCGTGATAATTGAAAGATGCGACTTATATTACAAAATAGTATTAGTCGTGATAATTGAAGAGTGTGACTTATATTACAAAAGAATATTAATCGTGATAATTGAAGGGTCATTATTGTTAGCTTGTCTTATGTTGATTTTGATGTGGCTTTATGTTTTTCTGACTATCAAACAAGATATACACGTGTCAAAAACGGATTGACCAGGATATAAAGAGTAACTATAGAGATGCTTGGTAGGAAATTTGTGAACTTTTATTTGATATCAATACTAATTAGGCTATCATGAGTTGCCATTTTACATGATAAAATTATACATGGACGAGACACGTGTTCCTTGGGACCTTGTTGGCATATATATGTCCTTTCTTAGATTTGAAATCTCCAACTTGTCATCAAGGTGACCTGTGTTTGGTATCTGGTTTGCTTACTAGGTTTGATTTGGGCTCCTTCTGCGGGTAGGCCTCATGTTCGTCTGATGGGGCGGACACATGTTCGGTCACTGTTGGGCCGCACCATTGGGAGCACCACGTGCACGACCAACGGGACGAGCATGTGTATTGTCCTATCTGACATCACTTGTGTTCGCCCGACGTGTGGCAAAATCGTGTCTGATGTTGGACTTCTATCAGAATGTTCGTCCAATAGCGAGCACAACTAGGACCCCTAGTGTTGACTTGCTTCACACATTGAATCATGTGTGTGCTAGGCGAACACTTGGCAGGTAACTTTTGACCGGCTGCGAACCGAGTACTACAGTCATATCTGTAAATATTTAACTATTTTCACAATAGACCAACTAGAAAAAATTGAAAAGACTGAAGGCACCTTTTTTTCGTAGAAAAAGATTTGATAAATTAAACTATATCTTACAATTAGTTGACTGGCTACAGAGCTAGATTATCGAAAAAAAACAATATATATAAGCTCTTAAATATCTATTTCAAAAAATAATAGTAGTAATTTTTAAGTAAGACTTTAAAATTATTACAAAGTCAATGTATTTTTATTTGTACAAATAAAATTTTATATTTAGCCGGACATTCACAAAGTAAAAAATGTATTTGTTATTTATATGAAGTAATTAATTTTTTTTATAAAGTAGTATAGCGCTAATTTATAACATTCAGAAAGTCTAGCATGTTGAGGTCAACTCAATTGGTACAAATGGCAAAACAAATGTATAGCCCAAACAGTGTTTTCAAAAACCGGTTGAACCAGCCTTGGTTGAACCTAAATTCGACCGTGAACCGCCTCATGTTCACGGGTCCAATTACTCCTTAAAAACGGTTAATTCAATTTTATTATTTTTATTATTTATTAAATCATTTTTTTTTTATTTTTTTTTATTTTTTTTTAAATATCTCTATATAATGTTATTGTTTTTATCTCAATATCATTTTCTCTCAAATAAATTCATTCACAAGTCATTAATTTCATTTAATCTCTTTATCGTCATCACATATTGTGTGGAATTAATCCACAACGCCATCATCTTTGGTCTCCAAACTCTATTGTATTTATTTTAATATAAAATTTATAAGTTATAAATTAGTATAATTTTAATATTTTATGAATAAATATTTATTTTTTAATGTAACATACAAAATATAAAATAAATATGCATAAATCAATTTAACGGTTGAACCGTCGGTTGAACCGCTCCAACCGGTTGGACCGGCAACCGATGCCTAGACCGGTTTGATCACCGGTTCGGTTATGAAAACACTGGCCCAAAGAACTAATTTCATCATTTTATAACACTATATTTCGAAGTCTATGGATTCCAATTATCACTTCTTTCATTCTTTTTCTTGGAATAATTGTATCACTTAATGTAACACAACCCAACACTTAGATTATATAATTTATGTCTTTGTTGGTTCATCTGACATATTTTTTTAAAATGTTGATAAAGTTTATCAAATTATAAAATTATTTCGAACTAATTAATATTATAGGATATTCGAGTTGAAAGAATGTGTGAGCTTCCTATATAAAATTAGGAGACTTACGGATATATACATTTAAGAATTACGTACAATTTATTAATATGTATAAATAATTGTATATATATAAATATATTTGCATTTGCACGTACAATTTTAGCTTTATATGCAATCATATTTGTACCTATTATTAATTTGTATTAACATTTTATATTTATTAATAATTTTCCCTATAAAATTTTCCTAATTCAATATATTTTTACATATATTGCACCATTTCTCGTACACATCCTCAAATAGGGTCTACAAATTCCCTTTTAAAACATATTTAGTTAACGAGCATAACAAGTTATTAAACCCAATTAAGAAATGGTTTACACTTTACACCATATACAGATTATAAATTGGTAAGAAAGATTAGGTTCCTTTTTACATAATTTAATCCAGCTTTCTCTCTTTCCAATCTTCTGTTCACCCAACAATTTGGACTATCTATCACTATCATACTAATCTAATTAACTTAAAAAAATTAAAAAACGAATTAACATTTCTTAATCTCCTAACTCAAACAACAAGTCAAACAAAACTTAAAAAAATATTTTACTTAAATAACATTTCCTTTTCCGACTGGTTTGTTCGTACATATTAATTAATTAGCCTAATTAAATTGCCAATGATTGGTTTGTTGGAGCAACCTTTAGAAGTTGTGTTTGTTGTTAGACACGACTTTTGGATCACACTTTGTTAATTAAAGCATAGAGTAATATTAAATCGCCAAGTCTTTTTTTATTTCGCCAAATCTTATATCCATCCAGGTGCACTTTGCACTCATAGTGCATTTTAGAATCTGCATCAACTTGTTATACCGAAGGATGCAACTTATTTATACTGAACCGTACAACTATTAATATGAAAAAATAGTTGCACGATTTAGTATAAAAAACAAATTGCATATTCCAATTTAAAAAAATTGCATGATTTCAAAATGCACTATACATGCACAGTGCACCTACATGCACGTGGGACCCACTCATATTAAATTGAGCTTTAGTGGAAGGCAAGAGAATTAATTTGTTGAGTAAACGCATTTGGTAAACACGATTATCTGTAACGCGTTTCTTCCAAGCTGCCTTCTAGCCCCCACCAAAGTTGTGGCTTCCCATTTTAATGGCACAAATTACACTCCAAACTTATGTGTTTTGGACTTTCAAAGCCCCACCTCGTATTTCTTTTGCAACTTAATCATGATTTTCACACTTGTATTTTTGAGGAATTATGACTTTGTTAATTATTTATCGTATTAAAATAAAAGTATATATCATTGCGTGTGCATTAGCTTTAAGGTTGAAATGAGCTAGAGTTATGATCAAATGACAGTTTTATGCTTCTAATATTTATTTTGAAAAAATTAGTATCATCGGCTAATTGCATAAACAGTCTTTTCGTTATGATACAGTGTCCACCGATGGACATAAAATAATATGCACACCCCTTACGTGTTAAAATACTAGTGGTGAAATTATACCAAAATATTAAAATATCACAATTTTTTAAAAACTACAACTTATAATTAGACAGTGTCATATTTCATTTCACTACAAGCATATTTTAGTATCATTTTCAAATAAATATGTGTGAGAGATAAAATCACAAAGTCCTATAACTTTGTCTGTGTCAATAAATATGTAGTACGATAAATTTTTACTTTATCAATTTTGATTTTTTTTCGTTGAAAAAGTCGAAGAGGACTGAAGTTGCCCTAAATTTTTATTAGGGTCACGTCGGTGGTGGTCATCACTCTCGTTTGATCGTCTCTAATCCAAGAAGCAAAACTCTCAATCAATTTCATATTTTGATTGCATCTCTCCAGTCAATCGTGACTCAAAAATCACGAATTTCATTTATTCCCACGGCTAATTCCCGGTGATCTATGGTGAAGCGAAGGTCGAGGGTTGTACTATACTCTTTCTCTGTCTGGGTCCGTCATTTTGATACTTTTTCGTGTCATTTTGTATGACACAACAAATTTTCAGCCATTTTTCGATAACTTTATCCGACAAATATTCAAAATTTTCACAGTAAATGACCAAAATTGATAAAATAATATTAACTTACGGAACTATTTATAAACATAGACCAAATTATTGGACCATTTATAATTTTATCTCCTCATGTGTAACATCAATTACGATTTTGAAATGCAGTGCAATACACTTATATACATGGAAGACATACCGAGAATATATATATCTCGAGACTTTATTTATTTCTTACTAAATATGAAATTTCACAATAATCTTCCGTTCATTTTATTTCACTAAGATATTTTAATTTCCCACAATAAATCCCATAAAGTGGAACCATAAATTTGGGTGAGCTTGTGTTGTCATTTGGCCATGATAGTACTAGTGTTTAAATAGTAGCAATTCATGTTTAATTATGGGGATTAACAAGCAATGTAAACACAAGTTAAGGGAGGTACGTAACAGCAAACATGGATTTGGCAAGGGACAATGATATCTCATGGAGATTAATTCATCAGGCAGTAATTAGTCATATCGACCAATTAATGCCTTGACTATTAAGGCACTACCTAATTTTATGTTATTGAAATTGGGACCTCGTCTAATTGATTGCTACAAAATTGAATTTTAGCTTCGATATATATGTGTGCACTCAATTTGCCTCTAAATATTTTGGTAAAAAAGTATCAAGATATATACATGAGTCGGCCAAAAGGCGTCATTTGAAAGATTTGTTAAAAAAACAAAAGCTAGGCACGGACAATGAACTTCTAGTCCGGCCAAAATGTACATCAAACGCAGACTCATAAATGTAATCCAGCCTAGACAAAAAAAATTGATAAAAAAAAGGTTTTAATGTATAATTAATTAATAATTTAAATTACAATTGATCACGTCGATTTACTAAATTATCATTTATTCTTTCATTTATTAATTACCGTGTCTAAATTTTACAATACAAGAAAAGTAGAGATTTGACAGTGAAATTTTCTCACATTGCTATGAAATTTTCCAAGAACTTAATTTCGTTCTTAAATAGTGAGCGTTACCTATGAATTTTTATCATTCTCATAGGCAAACATATTGTCTACGAATCGCCTACAGATTCTTAAAGTCAAACAAATTATCTACGGACAAATTGCCTACATATTTGCAATTTCGTAAGCAAATAAATTACATACGAAAACAAATAATTATGTAGTCGATCAATTTACATTTTAATTAGTAGGCAATTACATTTATAATTTAGAGTAATTTAGAATTGCCTACAAATATAATTTGATGATTGAAATTGACTATATTATTAGGAAAATTTGTGGGTAAGACTATTTAAGGATGAATTTATTTTCGTTAAAAATTTCATAGACAATTCTCTATTTTTTTATAGCGTTAAAAGTATTTATAAAATTTAAATGTTTTTAAAGAATACATATAATACTTCGCAACAAAAGTTGAAGTGAAAAATTGCCCCACCTTACTTGTGTATGGATCCGCCTATGTTTGATAGGACGACATTACATGCATTACCAGCTAATCACAACGATAAACATGTTTGTGACCAACGAGTGATATAAAGGGGGACAAGGAGGACCAAGATTTTTGAGCTCTATAAATATATATATATATATATATATATATAATTACAGTTTTGATATAGAGTCTAATGCTGACGTGTTTTGCTATCTCATCAGTACATCTAATTAAATAATCTTGTCATATAATTAATTAAAATAAGATTAAGATTATAATTTTACATCCCATTATTTTTTTTCACCTTTTTTTTCAGCTTTTTCTTTCCAGTTTTTTTACCCGACCCGGACCCCACCCAACCCGAACTCAGCCCGACTGGTTCATGGTTCACTCAACCCGAATGGGTTTAGGTTTTTCTCTCTTTTTTTTTTAGTTTTTTTTTTTTCATTTTTTTTACCAGTCCGGACCCGACCCGATCCGAACCCGGCCCAAGTGGTTCATAGTTCACCCGACCCAAATGGTTAACAACTTTCTATTTTTGTAAATTGTTTATAAAAAATTGCAACAGGAGAATATGAATTGTTACTTCTCATCCTGTATTTGTAAATCGTTACTTCTTATCCTGTGTTTCTAAATTTAAAACCATATGAATTGCAGCAGTTGGAAAATATTTGCACAAGAGTTCTGTGAATTTTTTTTAAAGTCTAAAAATTGTTGCAGGTATGTTCTGCAGTTGAAAATAGAGGTCCTAATTTAAAGGAATCCCTAATTAACTATTGTACTAGTAGCGTTTCTTGTAGAATTTGCATTTTTTGAATTGATTAGAAATCCCTAATAAATGAATCCAATTGAAGAAGGGTTACTTAATAGTGCCGGGATAAAATTTTCTTCAATGGTCTTTTTGTGTTCTCTGCTGAAAATTATATGAGGAGATGGAGTCCTAAGATTTTCTATGTTGAATTAAAGTTATTTGATGAAAGAGACGAAGTTATAAAAGTTTTATCTGCAGGAAAGTCGTGAGATTGAGATAAAGGTGAGGAGAGAGAAGAGAAACGTGAAATTCTAATCTTAATCTTTTTTTAATTAATTATATGACAAGATTATTTAATTAAGTGTACTGATGGGATGCCAAGACACGTCACCATTAAGCTCCATATCAAAACTCTATATAATTAGAGCTTGTTTGGTAGCAAGTAAGCTTGTTTGGTAGCAAGTATGTGATAAGTTGGGAAAATTTAAACTAGTTTTGTAAATCCGGGCATACATATCTATCTTGTGTTTGTTTACACCATTCACAACAAGTTTAAGTCCCCAATCCACTGTTTGATACCTTGAATTAATTGGTTAGATAAACACAAAATTCTTTAAGTTTCCATATTTGCCCTCTTCCTCTTTTTCATCGGAACCATGTCTGCTTCATCATAATTCAATATTTGCAACAACCATTCAAAATTCAGAATGGGAATTATAACCGTTACAAGATTACAAGAAGTTATGGACACGGCCTCCTCCACGTTCACGGCCTAGCCACGTAATCAACATTCCTGCACATACTCACATAGTGACGACGAAGACCATTGAATCGTTATGATGTTCGTTTGCTTTGGTTGCCGCCATGACGGTTCAGCCGGAAAAGACTTGGTATATATTCATCATCTTTTTTGTCGGGGAAATTGAATTGGGAATTCTTCGTCTTCTTCGTCAAGGATTCTTCATGGCCAATTTCTAGGACTGATTTCGATGCCTGGATAGAATTTTATTAAGGAATATTCTCTAGAAGCTTCCACCGGATAATATTGTAAATATTAGTTGCGATTTGATTTTGCTGTAACATAGGAATGTTTAGATTTTCCTTCATTTATGGAGATTGACTCTCTCCAAGTTAATGTAATCTGTATATATTGGGCTTATTCAAGCCATTAATGTATCGAAAATAATTATCCCAATTTCTCTTATAAATTTGTGAATTATTTTCTGGTTCTCGACAATTTTCTGGTCATTCGCCAATTTTATGTTCTAACTTGAAGAAGAGGGGGTGACCGTTTAATTCCACAGACTGTATTTTTGAGAAATTGGTGTGATTTCTCGGGTTAAAATTGGAAAAAATAATTTTCCTTATGAATACCAACTATTGAATTGAGATCCATTATCATATGAATTCAGTTCAGTGAAGATCGGACTTTCATTTTTTAACGGGCTCATGTGTTAATGCATAACTCCTACCAAATATAATATTATGGGTGTAAGTATATCTATCACCCACTAATAACCCCTACCAAACGAGTCCTTATATTAATATGTGTACTTTGTTTTTACGTTTAAATTATGTGTTTATGTGTGTATAATATTAATATGCAAGTAATTATATTTATTAGTTAGAATTAGTACACGTTTGTTAGTTAAATTAGTTAGATTTTTACCTTTCAAACTTTGAATTCTGAATTCGTCACTATTTATAACACGTCTTTTAATGTTATATTTACTTATATGGACTTGTTCTAGTGTAAATACTCCATAATGTATTCACTAATGACATTTAGCATAAGAAATTGCAAGTTCTCTCCACTAAATACATTTACAATTTCATTATTAGAAAAAAAAATTGTTGGTATGAGATTTGAAAGATATAAAATCATCTATTTTTTTTACTTGCATGTGATATATTTGACGTTTTAAAATGTTTATTAAGATGTATTAGAAGAGATAATTCTTGGTATTGAAAATACCATATAAGAGATGGTATAGAAAAATTCATCAGTGATAATAAACACTTGAAATTGTGGGAGATTATTTTGTATCCCTTTTTTTCCAAAGAAACAAACAAACTCTAAGGCAGCGTTTGGTCGGCCTTATTATGGCCTGAATAGTGGTCCATACAAATTTAGCAAACCACTTGGTAGGCCATAATAAGCTATATTAAATTAGTATTGACCTGGCTTTTATGCGGCCGACCCGAGTGGTAATATGCCCATTTACGCCCATTTCACTATTCCCTTCCCACAAATTAATACCTCCACCCCCGTGGTATTCGACGAGTATGACTTCTACATGCATTTTCATGTCCAAATTACCCCTCCCAAATTACGCATAAAACGTTGTGGGCCATTTCGCAGCAATAATTTTCTCTACTTCCTTCCAACCCACCGCCGCCCAGTCGTCGCTGACCACCTCCCCCACCGCCACCACTCCGACCAATTACTAGTCCCCCCTCTCCACCGTCGCCGCAACTCCATTTCCACTGCCGCTTATAAGTTCGTGCAATCGACGTCTCGCAGCCGTATGACTTAGAGGCGCACCTCGTCCGCCGCATGTTGTGGAATTTATGAACCTTTGGTCAAAAACTTCGAGGCGCACCTCGTACGCCGCACCTCGTCCCCCAGAACTTAGTAACATTTCAGGTCAAAAACTTATTTATTTATTCAAATTTTACTTCAATTAGGGCTTATTTGCTGATGCATTGAAAATATTGGAGTTAGATCTATATATTCAAATTCTCAGATCTGTACGAGCGAAAACTATGGAGCCAGCTCACCCTTAAGCTTGAGCAATTCGTCGCCCTTGTCGTATTTCAGGTACCAAAATACCTTGATTTTTCTCTAATGATTTTCTTAATTTCTTGCACATTATGTTAATTTATTCAAAATTTGCTTCAATTCGTTTTTTGAACATTTGGTTTTGTGAGCTGGCTTATTTATTCAAATTTTGCTTCAATTCGTTTTGTGAACCTTTGGTTTTTGTATGAGAATTTGGAGTTAGATCGATATCCAATATACCATGCTCTGTATCCTGATGAGTTTTTGTATCAATTTCAGGGTAGCAACTCATCCATTTGGATTTGATTATCTGCTCCTTTTCTGGTTAATTGCAACATAGTTCAAAACAGAAAATAGGGAATTTTTAAGTTGATTGATTCTGGTATATGATATATAGGTTTAATTTGGGGATTATTGGTTTGGTTAATTTGATTGTGTTATTTAAATTTAGTGGATTTTGTTACTTTGTCCAGTGAATGTGTTGAGCTACTTTATAAAAAAGAATTTCTTGGTTTTTTCTCTGTAAATGTTCTTCTCTTGGAATTGACTCTCTGTGTCGATAAATAAATAATTCCTATGATAGGAGCCATATTTTGTGGGTATATTTTATTAAAATTTAATGAAAAGATCATGTCTAATAGTTGCATTCTTGTATAATCTGCAATAGTTGTCTTGACATGATGTAAAATACATGCTCAATTAAGCTCTGTATTGACAGAGAATCATGTGGGATTTTGGGTAATGTTCTTGGCACGATACATGTTGGTCTCGGTGCAAACGAGTCTTACACGTATATGGGGGGGGATACACGTGTTCAGTGATTTTTAAAAATCATTTTCTTCACTGAGGTCAGATGGGTCAGGTTGTCCTGATATTTTTTTCCTGAGAAACACAAATCGCCCTGAGTCAAAGTCTACTGAGACAGTGATCCTGAGCAGCTTTCAGTAGCTTCAGATTAGCCCAACTGATCCTGAGTTTATCAGAGATCCTGAGGAGCTTGGTCAGATAATTATCTTACTGAACACTCAGTAGAGTTAGTTCAGTTTGGTAACTATATGTTCTAGCTACTCAAGTGTGCGGAATGGTTGGCCATAAGTTTATACTCGTTTTAGCTTTGCTGAAAAATCTTCTTCCTTTAATAAAACAGTGATTAAGGCTGTGATCAATTTATGCACATTCAGTGGATTGATTCCAACTGAGTATCAGTGAAAATGCTTTCAGTGAAAATCATGCAACAGATATAATGCAGTACAGAAAGCAAACGACACAACAATTATAGTGGTTTAGAGACTCAAGCTCCTACGTCCACTCTCTCTGATCTTTAGAGAAATTCCTTAACCACTTCCTAAATCTTTCAGGCTAACTCACTGTAGCTTACTCACTTTTCTACCTTGAGTTTTCTGGCTGACTCACTGCAGCTTACTAACTCAAACACACACAAGTGTTCAGACTACCACAAGTAGCTTACTAACTTCTTCTCTAGAGTTTTCTGGCTGACTAACCTCCAGCTTACTCACTCTTTACAACTCTAACTCACCAACAAATTACACACACTCAAACTACCTTATCAAAGGGTTTGGGTTTGGTTTCCAACTAGGGTGAGATATCCTTTACAATAAGAACAAAAACAAAGGCTAGGATATCTCTACTAAGCTTTGGATATTTCTATCAAATCTAGGCTTAGTGAATGAGCTCTCTTCAATGTGAAACACTTGGGAAATTCTAGGGTTTTCGAGTGCTTCAATTTGCAAGAATACGAATGAGCTCTTGAGTTGCTTGAAATTTCCCGTAACCTCTCAATGGTGAAGGTCACTGGTATTTATAGGCAACTTTCTCCAAGGGTTACTCTTGAAAAACTATCCGTTGGAAGAGATAGTATCCAGGGTTTCCTCTTCTGGTTATTGATGAACGACTATTTTAGGGTTTGAACACCCCCTTGCATGTTTTAGGAAATATGCAGCCATGTAGCCAATCATCAACTTCTGTGAACTGGAAGATATCAGATCTGACATTTTCTCAGCGATATGTTATTTTCTGTGTCAGTACAGTGCAGTGTTGTTGCCTCCTCATTGATTGAAATCTTTGTTTGAGCAGAGACAAACAACCGGCTCTTTGCCCTTGATCTGATATGTTCCTTAATGTCCACAAATGTTTAATATTTTGTTTGTTTGTACTAGGAATGAACATAACACAATTTCATATAAAAAATAGCTTGTTCAGGAACCTTTTGATCAGTACAAAAACAGTCTTCAGGATCTTCGGGTCTTCAGGATATTCCTGAGCTACTCAGTATTTTCTGAGCCTTCAGGGACTTCTGTCTTCAGAGTCTTCAGGGACTTCTGAGTCTTCAGTACACTTAGCAATTCTCTGATCTATATCTGCTGACTATACATGGTGCAGATAATCCTGATCTCTAGCATCTATTGAAACCTGATCCTGATCCTATACTATCAAGATGTCCTAAAACATGTCATACTCAGGGGTTTTTGGGATCTAATCAAAACTTCTTTATTAAATTCATCTCCCAACAATACAGATTTAAGTGGTTTACTTGAATTTTTGCATGTACATATAGTCAATTCACATTTCTATGTATACCATGTTTGTAATTTGTGAGTTAATTAGTTACCGCTCCATATTATGTATGACCAACTCAAAACATACCCTATTACATTGAGTTCCTGGCCTTTTAAGAACTGAAGTAACTGAAAATATCATTCAAAAACTTGGTACAGTTTGCCTTATGTTCATAATGGCATGGATAATGACATTTTTTTATCATCATTTAGCAGATACTTGTATACTCCTGTTGCACAATGCATCTCAAGTGTATTTTGAAGTGGTATTAGTTGTTTTACTAAAAACACATTAGTTGGTCACTTATCTGTTTTTACTGAACAATATTAATTGTGCACCCAAGTGTTGCTGTTAAAAGTTTGCCTCTAAATTATATTTTACTGTTTGGATGGTGATTCTGCCACCAGGAGCCAAGAAGATTGTGCCCAGTGGTTGTCGTGCCATGGTTGGCCAGGTTGCTGGAGGTGGACGTACTGAAAAGCCAATGTTGAAATCTGGAAATGCATACCACAAGTTCAGAGTGAAGATGAACTCACGGCCAAATGTTTTTGGTGTTGCTATGAATCCTGTTGAGCATCCCCATGGTGGTGGTAACCATCAACACATTGGTCACACCAGTACTGTTCGTGATGCACCACCTAGACAAAATGTCGGTCTTATTGCAGCCAGAATACCTGGTCGTCTCAGGGGTCAAACTGCTGTTACAGCTGCTAAAGCTTCTAAAGCTGATAAATAAGGCTTAGTCTGTATTATTAAGTTATTTTTACGATTTCATTTCAATTGGTTTTTCCTTGTCCGATTTTAAGATCATGTTTTGTCACACCATTTGCTTTCAGTGAATCATCCACATCTTGATAATGGACATTGTATCCATGAACAATGATTTGTGTGGTTATATATTTTTGTTCTCTGAGTCTAAATTTTTTAATGAGAGTGAATTCTAAAAAGGATGGTTTTTTCTTCATGATTGTTTCCTAATTGCAGTAGAAAATGTGTACTTGTGAAATTTCTATGCCCTCTTATGCTTCGAATAACTCATGAAATCACATATTTTTAAATTGTATTAAACTTTGATTATTGATTAAATAAGCAGCTTGGTTATCTTTCCAGTATAATTCAGCAGATGCTCGTAAAGCTACTGAACAATGGATATGACCACTATTAATACAACATGTTAGCCCACAATTAAAAAGATAAGGCTTTTATGTTTTGGTACAAGGGGTAAACCGGATATTTCACGAAAATTTAAATTTATACATGTTTATTACCTCCTACCAAATGGGCATATTAATTTGTACATGCTTATTACCCCCTACCAAGTGAAATACTATTTTATCATGTTATTCGTATTATGTCGTATCAAACGGCATAATACTACCAACCTGTATTATATAATACGAATTTTCTTTATCTCATACTAATTTCATACCCCCTACCAAGCAGAGCCTAAATGTATTGCTTGTTCAGTTGTTTGGCTCTACTCAGGGACGGACCTACGGGGGCCAAGGGGGTCATTGGGCCCCCCGACTCCACCTGAACTTTTTATATATATATATTTTTTAATTGAGACACATTTGCGTGAGACGGTCTCACAATGAGACGGAACATAAATTATGTATTAACGCTTTAATATTTTGGAAGTATGAGTGTTATAATTTTTATTAGGTATTGTACCATATCTCATGTATGAAACCGTCTTATACGAGTTTTTGTCTTTATTAGTTATTTATTGTTAACTTTATTAGAGTTTTTGGTTAATTTCAAAGAATGTCTTCTTTTCCCACATAAATTTTCTTATTATCCTTTAGGTGAGGAAAGGGTAGCAAAATAGAGAAAGAAATATGTATAATTCACATTTTAAATAAATAAATAAATAAATATATATATATATATAATTGATTTCGTTAATATGAAGAAATTTAGTCCAAATAATTTTCGAAAATATATAAAAAAATTAATAATGCATTTAGCTACACTATGTGATAAATTGGGTCCCCTTGATGAAATTTCTGGGTCGGTCACAAAATTTCTACTTGAACACCCTATCAAATTTTTGTATTATTAATATTGTAATTCTTGAACGAACCGAATAGGTTGTGGGCTATGGTGATTCACTCAACATATGGGGTCTCGTTTCGTTGAGGGAGAGGGAGGACAGGAGGGGCAGTTTTTATCGTACAAATTGAGGGAGGGGGAATGAGAGAGGGGTAGTTATTTCAGGGTGGTGGGGATATATCTGTAAAATTTTTGTAGGAAAATGGGGGTATGGGATGAGGGAGGAGCTAAAAAGAGAGGTGAGAAATGGGGTGAATACTAACTTTTGGTATGAGGTGTGGACGGGAGATCGACCTCTATTAGAGAGGTTTGGGAGATTATTTAGGTTGAGTGTTCAAAAGGAGGCAAAAATCAGTGAGATGGGACATTGGGAGAGGAAGGTTGGGAGTGGAAGTTCGAATGGAGACGTAGCTTGAGGGAGAGGGAAGTAGAGAGTGTTAGTGATCTTCTTTTGTGCATTAACAAAACTAAATTGGATGCTTCTCAATCTGATTTTTGGAGCTGGAATGATCAAGAAACGGAATCTTTTCGACTAGAGATGCATACATTGGCTCGTGCGAGGAGGAAGAAGACCACATTGATGGAACGAAATACAAATCCTTGTGGAACAACTTTGCTCCACGAAGTGTCCAATCCATTGTGTCGAAAATTCTCAAACAAAGGCTACCTACCAAAGACAACCTTTTCGTTAGGAACATCATCCCGGCGGACGGCGATCTCTCTTGCACCAACTGTGGCTAGGTGGATGAGAATGTTGCCCACCTTATGCTTGATTGCAGGTTTGCGAGAACAATTTGGAGCAACATCTATGATTGAGCTGGGCTAGACATGGTGGCCCATAGAGACATTACTTCACATTTTCTACAATATGAAGCTATGCTCGGTTCACACGTGTTTAACAAGATAGGATCTACCATTTGGACATCTACTACTTGGGCAATTTGGAATTCCAGAAATGAAAAGTTATTCGAGAACATGAATCCGGATCCAAGGAAAGTTGTTATTGAGGGAAATTAAATAAATGAATTGATTTACACCCTCTCTACAAGTTCGGACTCTTAGATGAGACAGAATTCTTTCATGGTATCAGAGCTTAGGCTCGCCCAGATCCTAGGTTCGATTCCCGTGGAAAGCACTCCACCCATTTAAATTGTCCACACGTTGGGTCTCCTCCCCAGAGGGCAGAGACAATGATTCGGCCCACGAGTGAGGGGGAGTGTTGAGGAAAATTAAATAAATGAATTGATTCTCACCCTCTCTACAAGTTCGAACTTTTAGATGAGACAGAATTCTTTCAGTTGTCGACGAAATCAAGGCACGAACATGGTCATGGGTGACGACAAAATCTACTAAGGCAAGTCAATTATCATTCGGATCGTGGCGTTCCAATCCTAGAATAGAGTGAAGATTAATCGATTGTAAGTTTGTTCTCCTGTTATTTTAAGTTTCAGGTTTGGGGATTTGAGTAATTGTAAGGGTGTGCTCCATATATGATTCAATAATATATCTGTTTTTGGTTGCTAAAAAACACTTTAAACTTTAAAGTCCTACTCCAACAAGATAACATAGACAAAACCATATAAGGCTTATCAGCAACAACATCTGACATCTCTTTTTAAGGAAATAATTAGCTGGCAATTACTTGCCGCCAAAGTAGGCTAATTAATTAATTAGTAGTATAGTACACGTCAATGAATTCGACTCTTTAATACGAAGAAAATGTTAGCATAACTTAATCAAAATAAGAAATTGCTTTTATTAATTAATTTTACATTAACAAATTATAAATTATTCCAACCCATAATCAGTGTGCATGGTTTATCGATCAGTCATGTGATTTGCGATAACATGCATGATTCATTATGTATCATTAAACAGGGAACACAAATTCTTTTCTTGAAGGACAAAAAAAGGCAGATTTAATTGATGAATACATGCATGTATGTGTATATTATACTATATAAATTAAAAAGGCAGATTTGATTGATGAATATATGTATGTATATATTATACTCCCTCAATTTCAAACTAAATGGTAATTTAACTGTTAATAAGGATTTAATAGAATAGTGATAAAATAGTGAGGTAGAAAGAGTTGTTTATTAGTATTTTATATGATAAAGTGATAAAGTGATGGCTCCTCAATTGAGTGGGAGACCCAGGTTCGATTCCCTTTGGGAACGAATTGGAGTATGGGAGTTATAAGGTGGCTTGGTGAATTTGTGGAGTGTTTGGGTGCTTGATGTACTAACTACTAACAACTAACTTTGTCCGATAAAAAAAAAAAATTGGGGGTAGAAAGAGTTGTTTAGTAATATTTTATGTGATAAAGTGGGTAAGTAACTTTACCATTAAGTTTGAGACAAAAATAATGGATATTTTGCCATTAAGTTTGAGACAGAGAAAGTATAACTACGAACAAGTTTTACATAAAGATCAGATCCTCCGTAAAATTAGATCATACTACCTCCGTCTTAATTTTAACTGCATTCTTTCCATTTTGGGCGTCTTAATCCTAACTGCACATTTTCTTAAATAGAGATATCTACTTTATCACTTTATCACATAAAATATTAATAAACAACTCTTTATACCCAATATTTTATCACTTTATCACATAAAATACTAATAAATATTTTTTTCTTAAACTCCGAGAACACAATAAACTACCGGTCAAGATTGGGACGGAGTGAGTATAATTGAAGAGTGACTGTATTACAAAAATGATAAGCTTTGATAAATGAATGATATGAATTGTTTATAAAAAGAATATTACTTTTGTTTAAAGGATATAACTTATATTGTAAATCGATATTAGTTATAATTATTGAAAAGTTGTACTCCATCCATCCACCAATATTGTATTCATTTCGTTTTGACATGTTATACGAGAAGGTAAATTAAGTTCATTTATGAATAACATAATTGATTGTGAGTAAAGTATAATGATAACTTGAATAATTAAGTGATTGTTGGACGATGAAGATAAAAAAAAAATTGTGTCCTTAAACATACTTAATTTATCTTTCCGTACAATATGTCAAAACGAAATGAGAATAATTTTTGTGGAAAGAGGGAGAATCTATTATATAAAATCGATTTTAATGTGAATAAATTTTGCTGAGATGGACTTACGTTGTATCATATGAATTGATATAGGTAGATGGATCAAAGTGTGAAAAGAAATAATAGAAAATGTTATGGGAATGGAGAAGACAAGATTAAGAATAGTAGGAAGGAAGAAGACGAGCGCATTTTTTGGCTTTTGAAGGAACAACACATTACACACCCATCCCAATCATGCTCTATTTATTCATATATCTATCAATTCTTTCACCCCCAGCCCCTACCTTATTTGACGCCACATTCTCTTGTTATTTCTTTCTATTTAGTTTTCGATATTAATTTACTTCATTTTTTTCTTCTCCGGATAAAAAATGATAAGGCTAAGTTTTGAATACATTCACTGCATCAATATAACTTATTTATATTGAAACTTTCAATTTTTTTTATTAATAGTTAAATTATTCAGTGTAAATAAGTTATAATTTTTAATATAACAAATTCCATAATTCTAAAATGCATATAGTGTACCTGGATGCACACGAGACTCACTCGAAAAATAATACTCCCTCTCATGAGTTTTGTTTTGTTTTGGCTTGTGACCAGAAGATTAGGCCAAATCTCTCCTTTTTTTTAAAGTGGAGTTTAAGTATTAAGTGAAAAAACCTCATTTTGCCCAAAATTTGAGGTGACCAAATATGTTTGCCCTATTTTTGTGATAAAAATATTTTTGCCCTTTTGGGGTGTGTAATTACCTTTTTGGCCTTTAATATGTATTTCATCAATTTAAAAAGTCAAAACTTATTAATCCTCCAAACCTACACTAACCCATTTTTCAAACCTAGTCTTACCCATTGTCCAACCCTACACTAATCCTAAAACTCAATTACACATAGTCAGACACACACACGAACGAAACTAAATGATTTTTTTTTTGCATAATTCACAAATCCCTCATTTGTTCTTCATCTATTCTTCTCCATTTGTTCTTCTCCATTCCTCTATCGCCGGAAATTGCTTGGCCGTCGGCGCCGTCCCTTCATCGGATTAAACACATTCTATTTCCGCCTGGGTTGAGTGCGACGGTGTGAACAGGGAACCCATTTTTTGCGGCGATATTTCTTACGAGTTCGGAGAACCGAGAACCCAATCCAGATAATGTAAGTATATATTATAGGTTTTGACTCAATATTTTTGTGCATTTATATTGATTTCCTTGGGCATTTATGTATTTGAAATAATTATGAACATTTAATTGGGCATTAATTGTGTTGGGCATTAAATTTGTTGGGTATTGAATTGGGCATTAATTTTGTTGGGCATTAAATGCGAGAAGATTTAATTCAACAGATTAGTTGAATATATTTGGTTATTTAATTGGTCATTCATGCGCGAAAATAGAATGAAATGTATCACTTTATCAATTGAAAGGTATCAGTGGATACAACTAATTAAGTTTCATATTACTTACAGGTTTTCACAACCTTTTATATTCTTCTTATCAACACATTTGGGTATTTACAATTTAGAGCAGAATTGATATAGGTATATTGTTGGTCCCGGTGCAAACGAGTCTTACACGTGTATGGGGGGGGGAATACACGTGTTCAGTGTTTTTAAAAATTTTCTTCGAGGTCGTACTTGAGTCGATAATCCTCAAGATTAGGTCCCGAGAAGCATGCAGATCGCTCCGAGTCAAAGTCTCATCGAGACAGTGATCCCGAGCCGCTTTAAAACCTCGAGATAATCCCAACCGAGTCCTCGAAGTGTCAGAGATCCCGAAGTTGCTTGGATCGATAACTAACTTCATCAACCCTCGTAAGAGTAAGTTCGGTTTGGTAACTATCTCTGTTCTAGCTACTCGGGACGTGCGGAATGGTTGGCCCTTTAGTTTATACTCGCTTTTAAGCTTTCTTTGAAAACCTTCCTCGAATGGAATTAGTGATTAAGCTGTGATTCATTTATGCAACTTCAAATGATTGATTCCAAATCGAATATCGCTGAAAAAGTATGCTTTCAAAATCAAGTCAATGCAAATTAAGCCGCGTATAAGGAAAGCAATAAACAACACAAAGAATTATAGTGGTTCGAGACTCAAGCTCCCTACGTCCACTCTCTCTCACGATCCTCGAGAAATTCACTAATCACTTCCGAGCTTTACGACTACCTCGCGTAGTTTACTTACTCAACTTCGCCCCCGAGCTTTTACATTTACTCCACGTGGTTTACTTACTCAACCCGACCTTGAGCTTTCGACTACCTCCGTGGTTTACTTACTCAAACACAAACAAGCTTTTTACTACCCCTCAGAGCTTACTAACTTCTCCTCTGAGTTTTTTACGACTACTCCGCGTGGTTTACTAACTCTTTACAACTCTTCTCACCAACAAACACACTCCAACTACCTTCTCAAGGGGTTTGGGGTTTCTCGGTTGGTTTCAACTAGGATGAGATATCTTTTACAATGAAGTACAATGCAAAGGGTTAAGATATCTCGACTAAGCTTTGGATATGTCTATCAAGCTAGGCTTAGTTTAGTGAGCTCTCTTCAATATAAAAGCACTTGGGAAATTCTAAGTTTTTCGAGTGCTTTAACTTTTGCGATAATAAGTTTGAGCTCTTGAGTTATGACATTAATTTCCCATAACCTTACAATGTAGAGGGTCACCAAGATTTATAGGCATACACCAAGGTCACTCTTTGAAAACTATCCGCTGGAGAGATAGCCGTGAGTTTCCTCTTATGGTGTGTGAGAACGGCTATATTTAGGGTTTGAAACTCCCTAACACGTTTTAGGCAATATCATTTCATGTAGCCGGTCTTCACTTTTTGTAGTCTGGAACTTTTGTACATCTGACATCTTTTTCAGCGACATGTCACTGTCAGTGTCAGAATGGTACATTGTTGTCTTCCTCTTTTTGACTTTTTGTCTCCGGTTTAAAAGGTAGACACCTTCAACTCTTTTTTGGTTACAAACTCGAAGTTTGATATAACCTTAACAACACTTCCCGACTTAGTTCCTTTTTGTGCGCATTTGAATGTCTTGGCAAATATCTATTTTCTAAGGAATCGCGATCTTCTCAATGTTGCATCCTTCGGATAGATATTTTCGATTGCCTCGAACATTCGAGTTTATCTTTGAGCATTGAAGACATTCTTGAGTCTTGATAATTCTTTGTGCCTTCGATATTCTTGATCTTCGATCTTGACCTTGATCTTGAATCTTGAGTCTTGAGTCTTGAGGTCTTCGAGTGTTGAGTCTTACGAGTCTTGAGGTCTTCTGAGTCTTGAGTCTTACGAGATATCTTGGCGTCTGCTTTGAATCTTTATGTTGAGTCTTGATTCCTCGATTTCATCTTTGAGTCTTGATATCTCGGTTTCATAATAGAACCCGAAGGTTCTCTTGACCTCTTCCCACATATCGTTGAGTTTGATAGGCATCCATTTATCAACGTGGGGCCACTTGATCTTTTGATGTCTCTCTCCTTTTTGCTCATAAACTTCTTGAATCCTTTCCTTTGCTTGGCTCCTCTCGATCTTCTTTCTTATCACGAGCACGCTTTGAGGCCCGAAGCGGCGACTTTCTTAGCTTTTTCTATCTGGAGTGTCTTGAGCATTCCTAAATGTTGAAGACTTTCTTACGAGTTGAGACTTCGATTCTTGATTCCTTCATCATCGAAATCGACTTTCTCTGGATTGGCTTAAAGCCTTTGCTTGCTTTGCTTTCGGGTTGAACAACGCCCAAGGCTTTCCTCTTCATAGCAAATCCGTCGGCCAACTGACTTGTTCCAACCTTAGTTCTAGCACGCAGTTTCTCTCTTGCAACATCAAGCATGGTTTGCTCATAAACTCGAATGTAGATAGGCTTCTCCACCTGAGTGAACTTCATCTTGTCAGTAGCTTCGACTTCTTTTAAGGCTTTGGATAGGTTATACATTTCAGCATCTTTCTGAGACTTTTTCTTCAAAGTACGTGCCAATAATTTCCTGAGGTCTTCACCTTCCTTTTCCCCCTTCTTGGCACCGTAATTTGGAAGAAGTCTGGAGAGTGTTGTGTCCATGTGATATTGCTCTTTACTCACACAAATAACCTCTCTCGCTATCTCGATCTTGTTAATCTTCCAAACCTCCTCGATGTGGTTCTTAGCCACAGAGAATTCTTCAGAGAGATGGGCAAACTGGCCAGAGAGAGCATCTTTGAACATCTCTGTCATCTTGGTCATGAGCATTGAGCTCATTTCCTCAACAGCATATTTGATCATCACTTCATTCTTCTCTGCCAATTTCACCTCTAGAAATGCAGTTATCTCCTGGTGCTTTTGTTTCAGTTCAGCACTGAGCTCAACCTTGACTCCCTCCAGCTTTTCATTCAGCTTATCTTCCATGGAGGTCATCTGTGAGGTCGAGTGTTTTGGATTAGCACCACCAAGAAGAGTGACTAAGACTTTCCATCTTCTGAGCTTGGTTGGCCAATGTTTCTTCCATCTGATCAATCTTGTTCATCATTGGCTCAACCTTCTCAAGTTTCTCCATCAAGGGAGTGAGGTCAATCTCAAGAACCTTCTGCACCTTCCGCTGCTAGGGGCACCAACTCCAGTCGCTCTCCTCTCAGCTATCTTCCTCTGAACCAGCTCGTCAAAATCGGAGTTTTTCATCCTGAGCTTTGTCCTCCTGAACCCTGAGAAGTCAGTCAGGAAGGCTGTCTCCTCATTCCACCAGTCTTCCCCTCTGAATGCAGCAATATCAAGCATCTCGGGAAGAGTCTGATTGAGGATGAACACAGTCGATGAATGAGCTGAGCTCAGGGTAGCGGTCAAGAATGAACCGTTCCCCCTTGATCCTCCACTCGCCTTCTTCAGCCTCGTCCTTCTTCCATCTCGGGCTCTCTGGTTCAGTTGAAGCATCAGCTGAGGGATCAAGAAGTAGATCACTCAGGAGCTCATCAAGAATAAGTTTTGCTCGAGTCTCGGCTGACCTTTGAACGTTGTGCGGTCGAGTCCTCGGTTTGCATCTGAGTGGGTTACGGGGCTTTGGTATGCGTCCTCAGATTGACTACGAGTTGGCTCTTCTCGCTATCTCGAGCGGCACTTCTTGATGGGAATCTCTGAGGCTGAGTTCCTTTAAAAATTTCTGAGAAATTTTATGCGAACTTAAGTGATGTCTCAAGCACCTCCGAGAAGACACCGCCCTTAGTCTCTTCGCGGCCTTAGAGATAACCTGAGCCAAAACTTGCAATGGCGAATTCTGAGCGGTTTGGCCCTCAGGTTGAATCTCTTCCGATTCACTGCCATCTTCATCTGTGAGAACCACCAATCTTCTGCGCTTTGGAGCAAGGTTCTTCTGTTTCATCAATTTTATACCCCGCTCCTTCTTTTGCCTCCAACAAAACCTTCCCCCCTTTGTTGGGTCTCTTCAAAGAAAGAAGCAGCTTTTTGGTGATTCTACTTTCTTTTTCCTTCTTCCCTCGGGATGGCACTTTCTTCTTCACAAAGAATGGGCATGAAGAGCACCTTGGACTTAGGGAATGGGGTTGAATTGGCGAAGATATCCTCCTCCTCTCTGCACATCTCCAAAATATAAGCTATTTTGGTTGCATGGTGGATCTTGCCTTTAATCGTGATCGCCCGTCAAACCTTCTTGAAGACTTTGGCTTGCTCACTCACCATCCTCAATCGAAATTTCAGCCATTGAAGTCGATTCTTGGTGAGGCCTCAATCGCCGCCATCAATCTGAGCTTGGTCTTGATCAAGACAAAACTCCCCATAAGGCTCATGATGCTTTTGCTCACAATATCCATCAAAACTTCGATATTGTGGCTTCAAGTTACCTCTTATGCGATTAATCGCCTCAAATTTCACAGATTCTCGGCAATCATATCTAAATACTCCTGCTCTCTACTCAACATATAAATGGCAGGATCCTCTCCTCTATCACAGAGCTCAAAAACATCATTCAAATTTTTCGAAACTTTATACAAATCCCTCTCAAAATCGATGTATTTGGACGAATGCTCTAAATGTGATACGGTAATCTTAGAATGCCTACCATCCTCTTCATCTATCCTCAAGCTGCAGATGAATTCGATTACCTCTTTCGCATACTCTTGGTCTGGTCGGCTTGCGACTAGATGGGTGAGTTTAGCCAGTCGAATCATATGCAGAGCCTCCTCTTCTGGATTTGAGTTGGTTGTGCTATTGAGTGAGACAACGAACTCGTACCAAGGCTTGTTGGTTTCGGCTAATCTCTCGAACAAGGTTGGGGCCATTTTAGAGATTGATTGAAGGAATGAAGATTTTAGGGTTTAGGATTTTCTGGGCAAAGGGGATTTTTATTTGCAGAGGATTTGGGAACGAAGGGTTTGATAAAATTTTGGCTTGAATGGCTTATTGGGGTATAAATAGCTTCGAGATCGTGGGGAATCGTGTTGGTTGGGTGAAAAGCAACGGTTGAGATTAATCTCCGATTAATCGGGTATACGAACAGTCGATCTCCGAAAAGTAAGCCGCCAATCTATCCTTATTGGTCTAGAAATGTAACATAGCATTTAATGTCTGTTGACCTTCTTCGGAATTTCAAACGATCCCGCCCAAAAACATTCCTCAGGTGTTTTGTATTTATTGCGAATGATTACTGAGTTTTACTTAAGCAATAAATGAGTCGCATGAGTCATTACTTCTTCAGAGTAATTTCCCTCTATCAGTCTTACTGAGTACTGACCTTGATAAAATGTCAAGATAATAATTGAAATCTTGAATGGGTTCAAGATACTCATTGAAAGTAATGACCTTCAAGAACTGAGTTTCGAGACTCGATTCAAGATTTCCATTTTATCCCCGAGTTTCTCGGTAGAATTACGAAAACTTCATGCATCCGAAAACCTTCAATTTTTCGAGATTTTACTCTATACACCGGATCTAACATCCCTAATTCAACTGAAAGTTCACGAAATCTTGATTCACGAAAAGGTTTAGTCAAGATATCGACTCTCTATCAAAGATGAATTTTCTCCATCCTTATGTCCTTTTTCAATATGATCTCTGATGAAGTTCCTTCTTCAGCTTTATTTCTCTTGAAGTCCATGAGGAAATTCATCTTCCAACAATGACATCTCAGATCTTCTTTCAACAGGGCTAATGATATCTTCATTCGATTCGATTGCTTTGCTTTTTTCTAAAAAATGATTAGATCTGTGGGTACCCAATTGGTATAGGGTCCTATCTCGTTAGGCTGTACCTTTAGAATCCAAATCGCTTAACAACTCTAATCACTTTAGAGTGGCTGATCTGTCTTCCAGAAACATCAACATACACATTTACTACTTTGGGTGCCTTAGCGGTTTCCTATGTATGAGTCTTAAATTTAGAATGAACATGGGCTTTTGAGTTTTTCTTTGTTCAGCCTTCTGTTTCATTTGCTTTGGCTTCGTGTCTTGCCGGGTCTAAATCTTTGTTGACTCGGTTCAGATAACCTTTACCCTTAGGCAAGTGGGGTTCAGGTTATCAGATCTTGAAATCTGGTCTTTCGATTATCTTCGAGGACTTGGTTTCTTCAATTGAGAATGTCTCTGAAAGAGTGTTTCTCATCTGAGGATTCCTCCGATGGTTCGATGTGGAGCCTTTTAGGTTTGCATTCTTAGCCTGAGGCTTTGAAGTACTTGCCTGAAACTTTCCAACTGAGTGCTCAGGTTTTCTAGCCTTCACCTGAGGTTTGGGCTTTCCTACCCGATCATTCAGTTTTACTGAGACCATAGGTCCTTTTCCCTTGTCCACAACCTTGGGCATTACTTCAGTTTGAAGTGTAGGTGCCACTGGTTTTACAAAGATTGTCTTCTTGCTACTTGATGCGAAGATTCAGATGACCTTGTGAGGTTCCCCGAATATATCCCAATCCGCATTTTATAGTGACAGATCTCTGGTAACTCTGAATTTCATCTATTACATTAGATGCATTATTCAATAGATTTAACTTCTTCTGTGCACTATCCTCACAGTTCTGTAGAGTTTCATGCTTCTCAGAGAGGTCATTGAATTTAGTCCTGATTAGCTGAATCTCTTCAGTGGATTTCTCTAGCTTTTCAGTTAGGGTCATTATCAACTTCTCTTTCTCCGAGAGTTGTACTTTCAGAACATCCAGTTCATCAGTAGTTCCCATTAATTGAGAAGTGATCTCAGTTTTGCTAGAGTCTTTCCATTTTAGATTTTCAGCCTTCAGTTCCTTATTCTGCTCTTGAGTTTCATTTAGCAGTTCTTGTAAAACAGCATAATCCTTCATAAGACTCTCAAAAGAGTCTGTCAGATCAAAATGACTGTTTTCAGTGGAACTTGAAAACTCTTGTGCTAGTGTAGGAGCAACAACAGAGAAAGAAGAGTTTACCTCTCCTACAGCCATGAGACAGATGTCATCACTGTCACTTTCTGAGCACATTTCTTCTGAGGAGCTGGAACTTTCTTCAGACTCCTTTTCTTCCTTTGCAATCTCAGCAAGTGTATCCCATATTTCTTTTGAATTCTCACAATGAGAGATCTTCCTCATAACACCATCATCAATAGTGCTATATACTGTGTCTTTGGCAATATAGTCAAGATTGACTAACTTTCTCTGATCAGGAGTAAGTTGATCATCTGACTTTGGCAATTCAGTCCTGGAATCATTTCTCTCATCTTCTGTAACTCTGGTATTCTCAATATTGAATTGGAATGGTCCTTCAGTAATCACTCTCCACATTCTTTCATGCTTAGAATACAAATGAGCCTGCATTCTTATTTTCCACAAATCATATTTCTCAACTGAGAACATTGTAAGCTTCGTAGAAGGCATGATGTCTGAGATTTAGAAAAAAAATTCAGCAAATAAGATAAGTTCAGATAGACCACAAGCATTTTTAGTAAATAAAACTTTGGTCAACAAAGCAGGTGGTCAAGTTGAACCACTGCTCTGATACCACTTGTTGGTCCCGGTGCAAACGAGTCTTACACATGTATGGGGGGGAGGAATACACGTGTTCAGTGTTTTTAAAACTTTTTCTTACTGAGGTCAGCTTGGGTCAGATAATCCTGAAGATTAGGTCCTGAGAAGCACGGATCGCTCTGAGTCAAAGTCTACTGAGATAGTGATCCTAAACTGCTTTTAGAAACCTCAGATAATCCCAACTGAGTCCTGAGTGTCAGAGATCCTGAGTTGCTTGGATTAGATAACTAACTTACTGAACCCTCAGAAGAGTAAGTTCAGTTTGGTAACTATCTGTTCTAGCTACTCAGACGTGCAGAATGGTTGGCCCTTTAGTTTATACTCGTTTTAAGCTTTGCTGAAAACCTTCCTGAATGGAATTAGTGATTAAGCCGTGATTCATTTATGCAACTTCGGATTGATTCCAACCAATATCGATGAAAAAATATGCTTTCAAAATCAAGTCAATGCAATGTTAAGCCGATAAGGAAAGCAATAAACAACACAAAGAATTATAGTGGTTCGAGACTCAAGCTCCTACGTCCACTCTCTCTGATCCTCAGAGAAATTCACTAATCACTTCTGAGCTTTCTGACTACCTCGCGTAGTTTACTTATTCAACTCGGCCCTGAGCTTTCTGACTACTCCACGTAGTTTACTTACTCAACCCGACCTTGAGCTTTCTGACTACCTCCGTAGTTTACTTACTCAAACACAAACAAGCTTTGACTACTACCCTCAGAGCTTACTAACTTCTCCTCTAGAGTTTTCTCGACTACTCCGCCGTGGTTTACTAACTCTTTACAACTCTTCTCACCAACAAACACACTCCAACTACCTTCTCAAGGGTTTGGGGTTTCTCGGTTGGTTTCCAACTAGGATGAGATATCCTTTACAATGAAATAAAATGCAAAGGGTTAGGATATCTCGACTAAACTTTGGATATGTCTATCAAGCTAGGCTTAGTTTAGTGAGCTCTCTTCAATATAAAAGCACTTGGGAAATTCTAAGTTTTTCGAGTTCTTTAACTTTTGCGATAATAAGTTTGAGCTCTTGAGTTGCGTATAAATTTCCCGTAACCTTACAATGTAGAGGGTCACCAGTATTTATAGGCATACATCAAGGTCACTCTTGAAAACTATCCGTTGGAGAGATAGCTTCGTGAGTTTCCTCTTATGGTGTGTGAGGAACGACTATATTTAGGGTTTGAAACTCCCTAACACGTTTTAGGCAATAGCCTTTCATGTAGCCGGTCTTCACTTTTTGCGATCGGAACTTTTGTACATCGACATCTTTTTCAATACACATCATTTTCGAGGTCGAAATGGTACGAAGTTGTCTTCCTCTTTTTGACTTTTGTCTCCGTTAAAGGTAGACACCTTCAACTCTTTTTGGTTACAAACTCGAGTTTGATATAACCTTAACAACAACTTATGACTTAGTTCCTTTTATGCTGCATTTGAATGTCTTGGCAAATATCTATTTTCTAAGGAATCGCGATCTTCTCGATGTTGCATCCTTCAGATAGATATTTTCAATTACCTCGGAACATTCGAGTTTATCTTGAGCATTCAAGACATTCTTGAGTCTTCGATGAATTCTTGTGCCTTCAATATTCTTGATATTCGATCTTGATCTTGCGTCTTGAGTCTTCGAGTCTTGAGGGTCTTCGAGTCTTGAGTCTTCGAGATATCTTGACCGATACACCGATCTTCATCTTTAGTCTTGATTCCTCGGTTTCATCTTGAGTCTTGATATCTCGATTTCTCCACCGAGTCTTGATTCTTAGTTTCCCACTGAGTCTTCAGATTCTCAGTTTCTCACTGAGTCTTCAGAAACTTCAGTTTCATACTGAAACTTCAGTTTCTTGGCTCACCGAGTTCTTGAGTCTTGAGAACCTATCTGAACTATATCTGGCGACTATACATTTTGCGAGATAACATCCTGAATACTCTAAACCCGAATCTCGACTCAACTATCAAGATCATTCTGAACATGTCATACTCAGGGGTTTTGGGATCTTAATCAAAATCATATATCTTTTATTAAATTCATCTCCCAACATATATACTGTCCAGTGAATTAATTATTGTTCTATGTTAAAGTATTACTGTTTAGACTGAAATGTATACACTTTAGAATGTGTATAATTCTGTTTAAGTTGTGCTAATGTTCTTTAGAACCGTTTATAGTGTAATTATTAACAGTTGATAATCTTGAAAACGAAGATTTGTTATAGTCCATTGCATAAATGGCACAAACTGCATAATTTACATTAGAATGATAATTACAAATTTAAAATATACACAAAAGGACCTACAACTGTAAAAATATTGTAATGTTGTTTTTGTAATGGTTTGGTGGTAATATTTGTAAACCTTATAAAGTTTAATTTTTTGATACATTCTCACTACCCTTCAACACATTGTAGATGTCTGGAAGAAAATATTTGTTCATACATTGTAAAGGAAAATGGGATGGTAAATCATACGCAGGCGGTGTGTAGACCGCTTTCCAGATCCGTGATCAAGGTTATAGCTTAACAAGACTTGCTTCTGATCTAAATCACATTTTAAATAGTGATTTGAATTTAGATGAGCATCATTTTTTTGAGATTATTTCTTTGCATGGTAATCCGTGGCTTGCATTTATAAAAAAATGATGAAGATTTAGATAGCTTATTAAGATCTTCTCAGATACCTGAGATTTTCGTGTCCCGTAAAATTGATGAATCGGATTCCGTGCATCATGAGAATGGTGCTATTGTGGGTAGTTGTTCAACATTCCCAACCACAAGAGAGATGAGCTTTGTTCATTTACTTGAGACATTCGATGCTATGAAGCGTGCAAAACTGAATCATAGTCATTTTAATGACATCCTTGATTCTGAAGAAAATGAAAAGTTAGCTGACATTGATGATGTTGATATGGATGGTTCAAGTGAGCACTCGTCAGATGATTCTCTTAACCTCTAGTCATTTGAGAATTTGTCAGATATTCCTCAGGAAAATCACACATCAACTACACATCAACAATCCATATTTGGCATGGCCTCGTCTTCAAATGACATCCCTGTAGTCGATGAAGATTTTATCCCTAGTAATTATAACAATAAGTTTGTGGATAGTGATGATGATATGGGTGATTCAAGTTCTTATTCATCAAATGTTTCTCTTAATTACGAATCCTTTGAGAATGCGCCTAGCTCACCTACTGATCCGGAAATGCATACCCCAAATGCAAAGCGTCCATGGATCCTCCCAGGTATACCTTCACCTTCCACATTTCTTAGTGTGAATAAAGAGGATAACACTACTAAAATCCCTAATGGGGTACCCAGCATAATTAGTTTAGACAACACGTTTACTAGTAAATCAAAATGTGCATTTCAGTTGGAACTTACCATATGCAAATAAAGTTGAGTACCGGGTAAAAAATTCGATCCACGACGATGGCTTTTGAAATGCAAGTATCCGAATTGTGAGTTTTTGTTTCATGGTATCGGGAAAAATGATTTTTTCTGTATTTCGAAGTTTAAATGTCACACATGTCTAAATGATCCATATAAAAACTCTCGACGAAAGTTGCCCGCCAAAGTAATCACGTCATTCTATGCTGCAGCACAACAAGACCTAGTAATCGCAAAGTTGCCTAAATCAATTATGAAGGATTTGAAAATAAATCATGGTCTGGATATATCATACAGTAAGGCGTTGACTAGTAAACATATGGTTGATGACATGATTTACGGTGACTTTGATGGGTCCTTTAAAATGTTGCCAGCTTATTTGCATGAGCTGAAGGTTGCGAATCCAGATACCTTTACAAAGATCGAAACTGATGAACAAGGCAAGTTCAAGTATGTTTTCTATGCGCTTCCGCATCAATTAGAGGATTTGTTAATTATGGTAGGCTTGTGTTTGTTGTTGATGGGACACATCTGAAAGGAAAGTATAAGGGAGTGGTTTTTGTAGCAGTAACCCAGGATTGCAATCATCATGTCTTTCCAATTGCTACAGGTGTTGGGAATTTGGAGAATAATGAGTCATGGTCTTGGTTTTTAGATTGATTAAAAGATGCAATTGGACATGATCATCACAAAGATTGTTGATTGTTTCCGATTAACACAAATCCATAATCTAGGTTGTGAAGACTGTTTTTCCTCGAACAACACATGCATTGTGTTATTACCACCTTCAAAAGAAGATAGCTTTGTATGGTAAAAAAATTGTACAAATTTTCAAGTCAGCAGCATATAAGCATCGTCCCTCCAAATACAGGAAGTAAGTAAAAGAAAAATCAATTATGTTGTTATTGTTATATATATTTATATTTCCAATATAGATTGTGTTGTCATTAGTATATAATTTTTATTAATCGCATTGAAATACTTTTATCAGAATTATGGGTTCTCTTGCACGCATTGACAATAGCAAGATCATTAAGACTTTGGAAAATGCAAAACCTGAGAGGTGGTTCCGAGTACATTGTAAGACAAGATGATACGAGTTCATGACTTCTAATGCGGCTGAATCTTGGAATAAATGTCTGAAGTGGGCACGTGGGAAACCTATTGTGTATGTTTGAAAATTATTAGAAGTCTCATTCAAGAATGGTTTCATATTCGATCAACTGAAGTCAATACCAGCGGTAGTGTATTATGTTCAAGGGTCGCTGCTCATTTGTCCAGCGTCACTACGATTGCTAACAAATATATAGTTAATGTGCTTACAAAACGTCGGTATCGTATTGTTTATGGTACTAAGAGTCACATAGTGGATCTGGCCAAACGTGAATGCAATTGTTGCTTTTTTCATTTAGAAGGTATTCGTTGTACACATGCAATTGCTGCAATCAAGTAATAAGTTAGGAAGAATGAATCTTTATGTTCTTTTGTTATATATTAGTATGTTATTTTGAACATAACCTCTATGTTTTGCCATAGGCATGCATGTTACCCTATCAATTTATTTGTTGATGATTTTTATAAAGCTGGTCATGTACAAGGAATGTGGAATGATACGATAATGCTCGTACCTTCCCCGGATGAATGGGTAACGCCTGATCACATAAAAAGTTTTACATGCGAGGCTCCTGTAGGTCCCAAACGGGTTTCGTGAGGACATAAGTCTAGAGGGGAGGGGTGAATAGACTTCTGAAAACTTTTCGTGCAGATCAGGTGTGATTGCAGTTTGCCTGATCAGAGTGCAAGTGAATCAGTTTGGACTGATGTTCAATCTTACTGAGTGCCTGAGGGCAGATCAGGTTGATATCTGTCAGTTTAACTGATAGTACGGAAGCTAGTTTGTACCCGTGTGAAAAACCAGTTTTATCAAATTAGATTCTCAAGTCAGTTTTCAATCGGCTGACTAAGCTATCAACCTGATCAGATCAGTTGCTTGGTGCAGACTGATGTTAACTTAGAATATGTATGCAATTTTAAGCTCAGTTGTGTGAATAGTGTAAAGCAATAAAGAGCAAGTAAATGCACACAAGATTTTATAGTGGTTCAGACGAAACCCGTCCTACATCCACTCTTCCCTTAACACAAGGGGCACCAACTTAACCAACTTAACCGACTTAACCAACTGGACTTAGTTTAATGTGTTAGTCCAACACCCAACAGATGTTTATCGAGTTCACACTCAACCGATCCCAGAAATCAGAAACTAGAATCCCTAGTCTGAAATCTTGCGAAAACAAACTTAACCAAACTTTGAGTTTGGGTAAAGGTTTGTTGTGGTTCCAACTGGAAATCTATCCTAGTGTTTATGTAGCCAAATGCTAGAGGATGCGATTTATTTGCTATGAACAATGGGATGAACACTTAAGAATAATCTTCAAATTCGGTGTTCTTCGAGCGGAAATTCTGCTATAGTTTTTGCTTCTTTTTCAGTCTGCTCGATCCAGTGTCTTCTTCAATTTTGAAGATCAATCCCATTTTATAGACCACGAAATCAAAGAGCTGTTGGAGAGCAATTAAATTTTGGGCTATATTAGGTAGGTTTGTAGGATATGATGTGACGTGCTTTGAATATCGGTGTGGCCGAAGGCATGATTAGCGCCGTTTGTGTCCGCAGCATCGAATCCCGCATTGTCAGCTCTTTTTGTGCACGTGTCACTTTCTCTTTGGCTTTACGAGAACGACACTTCAGTATTTGTCCATTTGACGTTTGATATTCCTTTTTGTAGAATATTCGTCTTGTCTGGTGTACCATTTTGGTTGACGCCAGGTGTGAGCTGACCTGATTAGATAACTGATCAGTCTACCTGATAGAGTCTTCTGATGCAGATTGTGTTAGTACAATTTGCAGACTCGGCTGATGTAGGTCTTCTGGTCTTCTGGTAGTCTTCTGATCTTCAGATTACTCTGAGCCTCAGTGTCTTCAGTCATACTGAGTCTTCAGGTTTCTTACTGAGTTTTCAGGTTTCTCTGAGTCTTCAGGTTTCTCTGAGTCTTCAGGTTTATCTTAGTCTTCAGGTTTATCTGAGTCTTCAGGTTCATCTGAGTATTCAGGTTCAACTGAGTCTTCAGGTTTATCTGAGTCTCAGTGTCTTCTGTCTTCACCTGATCATCTGTTGTCTTCTGACTTGTCTTAGTCTTCTGATCATCTGACCTTATCTGGTCATCTGATAATTTGACCTGACCTATACATATTGAGTTCCCCCTCAATATGACCTATCTTTTACATCAGCTATCTATACATTTCAGCTGGTCATCTTAATCTGATTCTACGTCATCAGTCAGCTAACAGATCTGACTGGTCCTATTACAACCTGATTTGGAACTTCCATCAAAACTAAATACAAATTTCCCAACAATTTCCCCCTTTTTGATGGAACCAAAACACTTAATCAGAAAAACAGATAACATACATAGAAATGCAGATAATGTGAAACAGTAATTTCTTTAGAAGACAATGAGATGTTGTCTTAGAATCAGAGAGATAGAATATTTCATTCAGATAGGTGTGTGCATTACAGAATACATAAAAACGTACCTATCATCTGATTCCAAGTTGTCTTCCTCAGGTGTACTTGAACCTCTGAAGTTCTTTGGGGATACCAAACATTTTGTACATCCTTTGCATTAGCTAGCCAGATCTTCTCTTCTATGGATTCCTCCTTTGTCAACAAATCCATAATAGACATCCTTGAATTTGACAGCATCTAGCTTGTTATCTGGACGCAAAGGTGGAAGAAGTTGTTCGAAGGGAGGAGCTTCAGGTATCAGTGACATGATTTTCCCTTCCTTCATCACCATCTGGTAGAAGTCTGGGTACTTCGTTTCTAACCAGTTCCGAAATTCATCATCATTTTCTGTCTGGTCTTGATGAATCGGAATCATCTCCGGGATGTATCGTCACACAACCATTACGCTTTCCGATCGATCCCATTCGGAAGCGGATCTGGCCGGCACGAGGATGTCTTTAACAGGTGTCGTAAAGGCATTCTCTTCCCAAGCAATCTCCTCTGCTGCAGCTTCATTCTTCCTCTTCCTTCGGATGTATGCGATGATTAGACCCTTAGCCTCTGCTAACTTCTTCTTCTTGATGGCAACCTCTCTTATTCTCTGTCTGGTTTGCTCTTGAATTTGTTCAGGAGACATCTGGCTTTTGGTAGATGATAATTGACATTGTCTCTGAACCCGTGATGGCTTTCACCATCTTGCCTTTGCCTTTCTTTCTCTTCAGAGTCAGCTCAGGTTCATCTCGTTCGTCTTCTTCTGCTAATTTCTTAGCGAGTTCAAGGCTCTTGGCCTGATCATCAATTTCAATTCTTTTTCAGACATACATAGGAGAAGTCTTCAATCTTATCGACTCGGCAATAACATCCGAAAGAGCAATCTTACGCTTTCGATCTCTCTTTGCCATGTTGCTCCACGCTTTCTTTTTAGGTCATCAATAAGATCGATAGATGGAGTGACTTGAGCAAGTCGAATCTGATGGTTTTCGGTAGAGATCAATAGTTACCAACCTGTGTTTTTTTTTTCTTTCTCTTGTCCTTCCCCTTTTTGGTTTCATCAAAGAGGTTGGACAACCTATGCATTCAAAGCAATAAAGCTGCCGGTGATCTCCTCTCTCGAGTTCCTCAACAAAAGAAGAGGAGTGATCTGGCGGTGGCGAAAAGTCTTGAGTTAAAAAGCATCCGAGAGCAAATTCGATGTCCTTTTCTTGCTCGTTCAGAGAAGTTTTGTGTGCTTCCAACCCCTATCCATGTGGTTGTCGGTCTTCTCGAGAGATGCCCGCACACTTTCCAAAGAAAGACTGTGTCTCATTGAGCATGTCTATCCCGAACTTTGAGTTTATCGATGGAGAGTGAGCTTCGGCAAGAGGATTTACTAGTTGCATTACATCGAAAAGGATGGCATTATGCATCCCAACCGTGAGACTCCTTTCTCTCAATCAACCGCTTTTGTTTGCTCTTCTTCAAACCACTTCATCAGATCTGCTGTGAGAGCTGTGAATTTGTCTTCAATAGTAGCCTTGAACCCCATCCTGAATCTTCTCAGTATAAAGATCTAGGGTATCGGAGCTCAGCATAGCAGTCTGATCAGATGTTGAAGCCTTGCCAAGTCGGGTCTCATCTGCAGCACCCATTCTTGGTTCATCGGCAGCTCCCTCAAGATCTGTAGGAGATTGAACAGTCTCCTCTCTATTATCAGCAATCCCGAACTTGTCATGAATCAACCATCTGATGTCATCATCAGAGGCCAATTCAACAGCGCTATCAATCCCAACATTGTTCAAGCACTTCATCTCCAAGTCTACAAAGAAATCCGATCCCAGAGTTGTCATGAGGATCAGAAACTCCTCGATGCTTTTAAATCTGATATCCCTCCAGAACACAATCTCTTCTATCTGATGCTGGATGCCAGGATGTTGATCCAATTCTGGGCATAGGTCCAGCAGATACTCCTTGATTTGTTGCTTCATTATCCTTATGATGGGGCTTTCTGAATCAGGTGAAGCAAGCACAGGTCTAGTATTGAAGGGATTATGAGAGACGGACACATGCTTGTCAGATCTCTCCGGTTCTGGTATATTGATTGTAGATTGGGAGTGAGGTGGGGATATTTGTGGTTCAGGTTCATTTTCCACTTGTTGAGGGGGTTCAGTTTCCTGAACAGGTTCAATGGTTGGGGGAGTGGGAGATCTGGGTGATCTGATTGGTGAGGGTGAGGGTGAGAATGATTTGTGAGGAGAGGGTGGTGGTGATGCTTTTTGAGGAGAGGGTGATGGCGATTTGGAAGTGGGCGTAGGCGATCTTTCTTTCTAGAAGATCTTGGTGAGAGGCAGAGAATTAGATGGTGATTCTTACTCAGAGTGTGCCACTTCAGTTCCTCTGACAGCTTTCTCTCCTTCTTCTTCGATCATCTGCTCGTCCCTTACTTCACTGGCAGTGTGCTCAGAACTGACTGCTATCCTCACTTCCGATTCAACCTGAATCAGATCCTTCGTTCTGTGAACTTGCTGGGCAGAACTAGGAGCAGTCTTCAGAGGAGAAGTAACTCTCTTCTGACGTTTCCGTTGAGCATCTGGTTTCTTGGCCAGATCCTTCCTCTTTAACCTCTTCTCTGGAATGGTCGTTCCCTGAGCTTCTGAAGATACAGTTGCCTTTTCTTTTCCCTTATTTTCTCCCTTTGGTTTGGGCACATAAGGAGTAGGATCCTCATAAGATTGACTAGGCAGAGGCTCATCCTTGCCCAAGATGGCCTTGTGCTTTGCTGGATACACCTTCGCACCATTCTCATTCCATTCATAATTCTTTGGCAGCTTGTCGGACAGAATGATTGAGATTTTGTGTATGAAGGAGCACTTGGAAGATAAGCACACTTCATTCCTCTGGGTCAGATCAAACTTCCCCGAGTCTTTCCGCAGTCGTACCTTGACCATACCCAACCAATCCATATCTGAAGCTTTCTTGATGATTTCAGTCATGACACTGATCTTATAAGAAGTGACAACATCAAGACTGTAAGTTGAGCACATAATTACTTTCTGAACGATCTCAAGGAGAAGGCGATATTTCCTCTTCAGGTAGGATGCTTTGACATTCGTTGTATTCTCCTTGTTTGCTGGTCTCAATGTTCGGCTTCAAGAAAGTCCTTCTCTCCTACATCAGTCGTGTAGGTTTCTGGGTTGATGCTTCCTCGAGTGAGACCGAAGATCCTCTGAAGATCATCATTCGACACTCGTACTTCCAATCCTCCAATGGAAGAAATCAAGTCAGCATCAATGTCCTCGTCCTTCTGTAGATTGTATAGAAACTCTAGGGCTTCATGAGTGTGGACTATGTTCTGATGTCTAGAGCAATATTGTTCAAGTCCACATGCTCGCAAGCACTCCAGAATTTCCAGCGATTCAGGATCTGAGGTGATTGAAAATACCACATATTTCTCATCAATGATATCTTTTTTCATTGATGCGAAGTTGCAGAACTTTTTCCCTTGGTCCTGTCGTGGAACAAGATATGCCATTTCTGTATGATATGCAAATTGATGTTAGCTTGAGTAAAGTATTTCAATAATCTCAGTCAAGCCAGAAATCTAAGCATCAATTAAGCAAATAAGTGTATAGATCGATGGAGATATAAATTACATAATCATAGCAGCACGACTAATAGACCTAGATGAATTGAAATCATGCAGTATTTAAGAGAAAATAATTACCAGATAATGATTCGTAGAATTGAGAAATCGTGAAAATAGATTCAATTGATTTTGGAAGTTAAATTTCTGAAGATTTTGAAAGTTTAATCTTTTAAGAAAATTTGAGAAGATGAAGTAGTGGAAAGAAGGTTTTCTGAGAAAGATTTGAATTTATAGTATGCGAGGGAAACCTTTTTGCACAACTTTCCAAAGTACTCAAGTGTCCGTGTTTTGAAATCAATGGCTGAGATTAGTCGGCCGAAAAGTGTTTTAATCGTACGGTTGAGAAAAGTAGTCTTCTCGTATTTTGAACTCGAAAATTCGAAAAAAAATGCATTTAATACACATTCCCATGTCCGCATTAAATGTTTTGCAGTGCATGCGTCATAAAGTTAAGAAAACAGAGTGAAAATTAATTTATTTAAATAAAGCATATAAGATGTTCAGAAAAGGGATAAGTAAGAAACGTATCTGACCGGTTGATATTGTAATCAACCGCTATTACCCTTTGGATCCGATCCGGTTGGCTTGATTGTTGTTGATCTTACTGATGGTAGCCTATACCTTAGCATTTCCCAACAATATTCCACTCATCTGATCAGATTCCTGTTTGATCCACTTCGTTACTTATCTGATCCACTTATCTGATTCTCTTATCTGATCCACTTCATCCTTCAGTCTTCTTCTATTCAGGCCGCATTTCCTAGGCATTTAAGTCATACTCCCGTCAAAACATTTACTTGAGGAGTCAAAAAAATCGCCTCGATTCCCCAAATCGGTAGCGATTTGACATTCCGTAATAATGGTATAGATACACTGTGATTACTCACACCGTCAACTCATCCAACCATCGGCCGCGTGTTCCTTACGCGTTGTCGATGCAAATTTCTCTTAAGGTCTTCTGAGAAAATAAATTTACATTTATACCCCTGTTTTTCTCCTATAAATTGGCCTGGGGTTTTAGGCAAACAACACAACATAAATCATTCATCTTCTTTAGCTTATACTCCATGTTTTTCGATGAATCCCTTATTTCCGGTGAAACTTCAGGCAAAAGCCTTTAAACCTTCTCCAATGAATTCAACTTCTCAAATCAACCCTGTGTGTTCCTTAACACTACTTTCGTCATCATCGAAGATTTCACATACAATTATTGCAAAGCTTCTCTACCACCGAGGCGGAGGATCTGCTATAGCAAATGAGAAGGCACTTCTCCTAACCGTATGCACCTTGTGTGCCTATCGAGATGACGGAATTAGCATCAACAGACTCAGTCTGATACAAAACATGGGTTTGGTATACGGTCTTGATCAGACAATAGCTGATCTTCGTATATCAAACTCAATATTTGCATGTGACACTAGTGGCCTTATGGTCTTTTGACCAAACCTTTGGCACTTGTGTCCCATTTAACAGCTGGAGAGCCCATTGATTTCAGGTCTAGGGGCTCCTGGCATAGAAATCCTTCAAGGCCGCTCTAGCTCCTCAACTCCGAAGCTCTGAGGGTGGCTCAGGATTTTCCTTAAGGCCTCTCACGCCCTTTTAGGATCGGGGGAGAATGAGAGCATCAGGCTCTAAAACCTTTAAAGCCTCTCTCCCCCCTTCCTAGGGTTAGGCTTAGGGTTTATGGTTTATGGTTTATGTACTGACCTTTGGGTCTTCTTGTACTTGTAACTTGTAATGTAAATCTGACCTCCGGGTCCTTATCAATGAAAAGTTCTATTATTTCATTGTTGTGTTGCCTCTACTTACTTATGCGATTTGTAGCCTTAAACTTGTACAACTTGCTTGTTGTCTGTAGCTTAATTCGACTTATAAAGTATAACCTTCCAATCTGATCAGTTCCCCATTAATCTGATATATCTTAAACTGATTAGTTCCTTGTCTGATCTTCAGATCGGCTCCTTGTCTGATCGTCTGATCAGTTGAGATTCCTAACTCAACTGATTCCTCTTAACCTGGTTAGTCTCTTAACTAACTGGTTCTGGAGACCAGTCCACCAAACATTTCTGGTGCACTTTCTCCGAGATCCAGAAGCCCTAGCTCATTGCATAATTCTCTGAATCTGATCTCAGCTAGCGGCTTAGTTAAAATATCAGCTTGCTGCTTATCAGTATGGATCTTTTCCATTCTGATATTCTTCTTTTCAATATGATCTATGATGAAATGGTGTCTGACATCCACATGCTTGCATCTTGTATGTAGAACAGGATTCTGAGTGATTGCAATAGCACTATTACTGTTACAGAATATAGGTACGTTCTTAGCTACGATGTTGTAATCCCTCAGCTGCTGACTTAGCCAGAGCAGTTGGGAACAACAGCTTCCTGCAATCATATATTCTGCTTCAGTAGTAGATGTCGCAACTGATGTCTGCTTCTTTGAAAACCAAGAGATCAGTTTATTACCCAGAAACTGACATGTACCTGAGGTTGACTTCGTGTCGATTCTGCAACCTCCGTAATCAGAATCAGAATACCCACTAAGCTCTAGATTATCATCTGATGGGTAAAATAAACCAAGGTTTACTGTCCCCTTCAGATACTTAAGAATCCGCTTAGCTGCTTCCAGGTGGCTTTTCATTGGATTTGCTTGAAATCTTGCAGATACACCTACTGCAAAAGTGATATATAGTCTGCTGACAGTCTGGTATAGTAAAGATCCAATGAGAGCTCTATATTCTTTCTGATTAGTTTTCTGACCGTCTTCATCTGGATCCATCTTGAATCCAGTCATCATAGGAATTTTGGCTTCCTTACTATTCTGAACTCCAAACTTAGCCAACAAATTTCTTGTGTACTTCGCCTGGCAGATGAATATCCCTTCTGTACTCTGCTTGACCTGTAAACCCAGAAAGTAATTCATCTGACCCATCATGGACATCTCGAACTTCCCTTGCATCAACTTGCTGAACTTCTCACATAGCCTCTTGTTGGGAGATCCGAAGATGATGTCGTCCACGTAAATCTGAACCATCAGAATATCTTCTCCATCTTCTATTCTGAATAAGGTTTTGTCCACTATTCCTTTAGTGAAACCGCTATCTATCAAGAACTGAATGAGTGTATCATACCAAGCTCGAGGAGCTTGTTTCAGGCCATAAAGAGCTTTCCTTAAAAGGTACACTTGGTCGCCTTTTTCAAAGCCTGGAGGTTGTTCAACATAAACTTCCTCTGCTAGTACCCCGTTTAAGAATGCACTCTTTACATCCATCTGAGACACAATGAATCCTTTGTGGGCAGCATATGACAGAAACAGCCGAATGACTTCTAGGCGAGCGACTGGTGCAAAGGTCTCATCATAATCAATTCCTTCTGATTGTGAATACCCCTTAGCAACAAGTCTTGCCTTATTTCTGGTTATGACATTATTCTCATCTCTCTTATTCTTGAATACCCACTTTGTGCCAATCACGTCTTGATGAGTTGGTCTGTCCACCAATTTCCAAACTTGATTTCTCTCAAACTGTTCTAGTTCTTCTTGCATGGCTAGAATCCAGCTTGCGTCTTGTAGAGCTTCCTCTACTTCAGTTGGTTCCTTCAAAGACAGATAACAACAATACATGGCACTTTCACCAATCTGATGTCTAGTTTTGACTCTATCAGATGGGTCTCCGATAATCAGATCAGTTGGATGACTGGTTATCCATGTCCTTCTTTTCTGATTTGCATCTACTTGGAGAACATCATCCTCTTCTGATAGTAGTTCATTACTAGTGATTGGGAATGGTGCGGAATTATGATCCATTTGATAAGAACATGTCTCAGCTGATGTTGGACTCATCATGTGCTGATGTCTGTCCATAGGAACTTCAGGAGTTCCCCCTGAACCAGATGGTTCAGTTGATACTGTCTCAGTTGTACCAGCTTCTTCACTGACAGTTGTGCGTACCTTAGGGTCTGATTGACCTGGTGAATCAACAAGATCAAGTTCTGGGATATAAACTGTAACGTGTTCAGATTCTTTCTCCTTGATACTTAGCTGATCCATTTTCTGCTTATCAGGTAGCGGTTGATCTGGTACTGCTTGTTCTGAGACAACTTTCTCTTGTTCATAAGATGTCTCATCAAAGACCACATGGGGTGTTTCTTCCACAACTAGGGTTCATTTGTTGTAAACCCTGAAAGCCTTGCTGGATGAGGAATATCCTAAGAATATACCCTCATCTGACTTGGCCTCAAAAGTCTTCAACTGACTCTTCCCATTGTTGTGTATGAAACACTTGCACCCAAAAAATATGGAAGTAAGAAACACGAGGTTTTCTGCCCTTCCACAGTTCATAGGGTGTTTTGTAGTGAGTCTTAGTCAGAGAACATCTGTTCTGAGTGTGGCATGCAGTATTGATGGCTTCTGCCCAGAAACGGCTTGGTGTCGCATGTTCAGCTAAATTAGTGCCAGCAGCTTCCTTGAGAGTTCTGTTTCTCCTTTCTGCTACTCCATTTTGTTGTGGCATTCTTACAGCTGACGTCTCATGCTGTATACCAAACTTAGAGCAAAAATCAGTAATAAAAGAGTTCAGAAATTCTGTACCTTTATCTGATCTGATTTTCACTATGCTGACACCCTTTTCGTTTTGTAGTTTCTTGAGTTGCTCATGTATCTTTGTTGTTGTCTCATTCTTCTTATGTAAGAATACAACCCAGGTAAACTTGGAATAATCATCTACGATTTCCAGAGTATATTTGCGTCCACTGAGACTGACTGGTGTAACTGGTCCAAATAGATCCATATGAAGCAGTTGCAATACTCCACTGGATGCTGGTCCAGGTATTCCCTTGAATGGGGCTTTAACTTGTTTTCCCTCCTGACATGCGGCACATGTCTGATCCTTTGAGAATACCTCATTCGGAAGTCCCTCAACCAAAGACATCCTAGCTATCTTGTTAAGAGTCTTAAAGTTCAGATGACTCATTCTTTTGTGCCAGAGCCAACTGCTACTTTTGGAACTCTTAACAATTAGGCATGCATTTCTTGGACAACTGTTCCAATCTACTATGTAGATCGTGCCTTTCCTTGAACCAATTAGCAAGATTTGTTGAGTAGCTCGATTCCTTATCGTACACTGATCACTCGAGAACTCAACACTGAATCCATTGTCGCAGAATTGTGATACTGATAGCAGGTTATGCTTTAAACCTTCGACATATGATACTCCAGTAACTTGTACATCATCATTCTCTAAGGTTCCGAATCCTTTGGTAAAACCAAAGTTATCATCACCGAAGAGTACACGTGGGCCTTCTTGTTCTTTGTAAGAGCTAAGGAGATGTTTGCTTCCAGTCATGTGCCTTGAGCATCCACTATCGATGTACCAGATAGTTACTTGTACACCTCCTTTATTGGCCAAACCCACGCGGACCTGCAATCGAATCAGGTTTTAGGTACCCCTTTAGAATTGGGTCCTGAGGGGTTAGAGGTGGTTTTAGGGATCCATACAAACAGGGCACTTCTATTGTAATCAGATAGATCAGAATGCCTGATTTGTCTTCCATAAACATCAACATAATCATACGTCTCTTTATATGCATTCTGGTTAGTATGATTACTTGTGCGAGCCTTAAGTGAATCAGAAGACTTGGGATTTTTCCTTACATTTTGTCTTCTTTTAACCCAGTGGGGCTCAGGTGCAGCAGCCCTAGGTCTCTGGTTATAAGGGTAGGTACGACTGCTACCATTAAAAGATTCATATCTTTTTGGCATAGATGGTCTTGGCGGTTTACCTATAAACTTGCTTGTTAGGCGGTTGTATCGGTCTCTCGGATTAGACTTCCTTTTGACAAAGTTGTCTCTTCGATACCTAATCTCACGATCGAAGTTGAGGTTTCTTCGTAAGAACCGGGTTCTTCTGTTGATTCCTCGGTGATGCTTAATCGATTGGGGTCCATTTCTTTTCCTTTCGATTAGGCACTTGCCTTACTTGCTCGTCGAGTCTCTTTTCCTTATCAGATACATATTTAGCTTTTTGTGTATCTTTATCAGAGGCTCGTTTGATTACACTCTTTTGGAGTGAACCAGACGGGGCTTTTGAGGATGTAGAAGGGTTCTCATACCCAATTTCCTTCTTGTTAGTCGGCGTTCGAAAATAGGTGTTCATATCCTGAACGGTTTTTGATGATTTCGTGAAAACCTCTATTTTCTTGCGCAAACTATCCTCAGTAGATTTTAGACTCTCATGTAGTCGGAAGAGTTCATCAAACTTAGCTTGTAGGATTTTGAACTCATCAGCTTGTTGTTTGTTGATTGCTAGCTGTTCTTTAATCTATTTCTCCTGATCAGAAGATTTAACCTTCAGAACTTTCAGTTCTTGATTACTTTCTAGAAATTTTCAAATGAAGTTCGATTCAAGCGCTTTCTTGACAAAGATTCTCTTTAACAAGCTGATTATTTTTATCCTTAGCTTATCGTTTTCAGCTTCCACTATTGTGTAAGTGTCTACTACGTTAGAGAGATCATCAAGCAATTGCTCAGAATAGAGCTGCAAGTCAATCTTTCCAGCAGGTGTGCTAATTATAGCTGGTGTGGAAATTGAAAAAGCAGAAGGTTTGGAGGTTACCTCAGATTGGTCTTCCTCTTTAGCCATTAGACAGATTTCATCATCTCAAAGAGAATATCGGATCTTCATGGTCGAAGAAATCTTCAAAGATTGCTTATCGATGAAGTCCTCTCTTGAAGAGTAGCGGAAATCCTCGGAAAAGCGGATAAGAATCATCAATTCCTCGATGTAGCGCAACCATGGCTTTTCTGTCTTTGTAGCGTTGCTCTCTTCTTTTCCGCTTCTCTTCTCTTTCTCTTGAGTCGTCCGACGATCGGCATTTGTAGTGACTGGTTTCTCCTGATTGAAGCATGATCCACGATCCATGGAACTTCTTCGCCAGTGAGTCACTTTGTCCAGTAGGATCCGTCGGTGACTTTCCTTTCGATTATGTCTCACTTCTTCTCTCAGATCCGTTGTCTCTTCTCTCATCTGACCGATCATCTCTTTTCTTATCATCTATGTGATCCCTTCGGTCATCAGATCTGGTCCTTTCTGGAGATTTGTCAGTTGGTCTCCTATTTCTTTCTCTGCTGTCTTGATAATCTCTGTAGAATCTGCGATACTTACCAAGTTGTATGTTAGATCTTTCAAGTTTCCTGATAAGTAAGGCGATCTGTTCATCTTGGTTTATTATGTTTTCAATAGGTTCAGTGGCCTTTGATCTGCTGCTGGTTGCTTTGAATGCAACTAATTTTGATGTGGAGGTTGTGGCTTCAGCAGGCGACTCGTCTTCTTCTTGCCCTCTTTCGATCAGATCGAAATCATGGGCTTTAAGGCTTAGGAACAAGCTACTTGGCTTCATCTTGGCAATGTCTTGGCAATCATTGATTACCGTGACTTTCATGTCCCACTTCTTGGTGAGAGATCTCAAGATCTTATAATTGATGTCTTTATCTGACATCTCTCTTCCAAGTTCTCGTAGCTTATTTACTGACATGGTGATTCTCCCATCGAGCTCATTGATGGTCTCATTTGGCAACATCTTCAACTTCTCGAACTTCACAAGTTCAGCTTGTAGTCGGCTGTCTTTGATCTGATCATTTCCTTCACATATCTCAGCAAGCGTATCCAACATTTGTTTCACTGTCTTGAGATACTTTATCTTTTCTTTGGTGACTTTATCCGATATGTCCGCTATTGTATCCAGTGTATACAACTCTCTTTCTTCTGCATCCATCAGGGCAGGGCTCTTCCAGACAAGGCTTCCAGGTGCAAAATCTGGATCTCCTCCAACAGCTGGGTTGTCCTGATATATGATGATGGGTCCTCGTTCAATGACTTCCATCATTCTGCCGCTTATTGACCCCAGATGGTTGCACATGTATATTGTCCAATCTGCATACTCATCAATTGAAAATTTAGGCAAATCATGATACATACCAGAGGTATTATCCATGCTGAGTGATTTTGAAAACGAATGAGTTTTGAAAACGGTTTTTCAAGATCTGTTCAAATGACCACAAAGATTCTTCCTTAAGAACCGATGATACTCAAAGCCGCTTAGTGCAGAGAACCACCGCTCGATACCACTTTGTAGGTCTGAATGGGTTTCGTGAGGCGTAAGTCTAGAGGGAGGGGTGAATCGACTTCGAAAACTTTTTCGTCGCAGATCGGGTGTGATTGCGGTTTTACTTCGATCGAGTCAAGTGAATCAGTTTGGACTGATGTTCAATCTTACTGAGTGCCTGAGGGCAGATCAGGTTGATATCTGTCAGTTTAACTGATAGTGCGGAAGCTAGTTTGTACCCGTGTGAAAAACCAATTTTATCATATCAGATTCTCAAGTCAGTTTTCAATCGACTGACTAAGCTGTCAACCTGATCAGATCAGTTGCTTGGTGCAGACTGATGTTAACATAGAATATGTATGCAATTTTAAGCTCAGTTGTGTGAATAGTGTAAAGCAATAAAGAGCAAGTAAATGCACACAAGATTTTATAGTGGTTCGAGATTTAAACCCGTCCCCTCGCCCACTTTCCTTTAACACAAGGAGCACCAATTTAACCAACTTAACCGACTTAACCGACTGGACTTAGTTTAATGTGTTAGTCCAACACCCAACAGATGTTTATCGAGTTCATACTCAACCGATCCCAGAAATCAGAAACTAGAATCCCTAGTCTGAAATCTTGCGAAAACAAACTTAACCTAACTTTGAGTTTGGGTAAAGGTTTGTTGTGGTTCCAACTGGAAATCTATCCTAGTGTTTATGTAGCCAAATGCTAGAGGATGAGATTTCTATGCTAAGAACAATGAGATGAACACTTAAGAATAATCTTCAAATTCGGTGTTCTTCGAGCGGAAATTCTGCTATAGTTTTTGCTTCTTTTTCAGTCTGCTCGATCCGGTGTCTTTTTCAATTTTGAAGATCAATCCCATTTTATAGACCACGAAATCAAAGAGCCGTTGGAGAGAAATTTGAATTTCGGACTATATTAGGTAGGTTTGTAGGATATGATGTGACGTGCTTCGAATATCGGCGTGGCCTAAGGCATGATTAGCGCCGTTTGTGTCCATAGCGTCGAATTCCGCATTATCAGCTCTTTTTGTGCACGTGTCACTTTCTCTTTGGCTTTGCGAGAACGACACTTCAGTATTTGTCCATTTGACGTTTGATATTCCTTTTGTAGAATATTCGTCTTGTCTGGTGTACCATTTTGGTTGACGCCAGGTGTGAGCTGACCTGATCAGATAACTGATCAGTCTACCTGATAGAGTCTTCTGATGCAGATTGTCTTAGCACAATTTGCAGACTCGACTGATGTAGGTCCTGGTCTTCAGGTTACTCTGAGCCTCATTGTCTTCAGTCATACTGAGTCTTCAGGTTTCTTACCGAGTCTTCAGGTTTCTCCGAGTCTTCAGGTTTCTATGAGTCTTCAGGTTTATCTGAGTCTTCAGGTTTATCTGAGTTTTTAGGTTCATCTGAGTATTCAGGTTCAACTGAGTATTCAGGTTTATCTGAGTCTCAGTGTCTTCTGTCTTCACCTGATCATCTGACTTCTTGTCTTCTGACTTGTCTTAGTCTTCTGATCATCTGACCTTATCTGGTCATCTGATAATTTGACCTGACCTATACATATTGAGTTCCCCCTCAATATGTGACCTATCTTTTACATCAGCTATCTATACATTTCAGCTGGTCATCTTAATCTGATTCTACGTCATCAGTCAGCTAACAGATCTGTCTGGTCCTATTACAACCTGTTTTGGAACTTCCATCATAACTAAATACAAAAATCCCAACAGCTTCTCCTTGCCCCAAGCAATCAGGTCGTCCAAAAGAAGGAAGAAGACACATTCTTGTTCGATTTGTAAAGGCACAGACCACAACAACGCTACGTGTAAAATACATGTTCCAATTGTTACGATGGTGGAATATGCAGAGTAATGCGATGTTGAGGTAACGCCTAAACAACCTAAAGCTCGTAGGTATTCGTTGTGTCGGGGAACTAGTCATTCCAAGAGGAAATGTCCAAAATCTATCGTTGTATGATTGAAATGATAATACGAACAGGCTAAAGGTGTTGGCAGTTGTGTCGGCATAGTGTTGGCTGTTATTCTTGAAGTGTTGGCACAAAAAATTTTAAACACGACATTTCGTGAACGTTTAAATAATTATCTTCATATTTGGTTGTGCCGGACCATAGGTATTTGAACTTTTAATTAGTAGATTTTATCAATTATTTAGTATTGACAATGTTAACTTGAATAATCTATCATGTAATTTACTCAAGTTTGTCAATTATAAAGGATTTAGTTAAGATAACATAACTTGTTGGTCCCTGTTTGTCCCGATTTTGGAAAACCCATGTGCGCGGAAGAATACCATGTAATGCATATAAAACAGGGGTGAGGGAATGGTGATTCCAATTTTTTGCTTTAAACCAATCCATGTGTGTTTTTCTTATAATCAAATGCATATGGCAAGTAAGAACATAAAGCAGTAAGGAACACACAATTTTATAGTGGTTCGGACAACTCGTCCTACATCCACTCTTCCCTTCATGGGGCACCAACTTAACCGACTTAACCAATTGGACTTAGTTTAACGTGTTAGTCCAACACCCAACAGATGTTTACCGAGTTTACACTCAAACGAGACTTATCACCCTCATGGGATTGCCTACCCTCCATTTCGGGATTGCTAGATGTTTATCGAGTTCACACTCACCTACAACCTTATCCTACCAAACTGATTTGGGTAAGGTTTGTTTGGTTTCCAACTAGGTTGAGATTTTCCCTTACATTTGTTTAGCCTCAATGCCAAGGATGGGAAAATCTCTCTAAGCTTAGGATATTACATTTGTGCTTAGATCTAGGGTAGAACACTCTTGAATATATGCGTGTATTTCTTGCTCAGTGTTCTATGGTGGAAATGCTAGATGATTTGGCTCTGTAGCTTCAATGGTGTTTTCACGCATTTCACACACTTCCACACTGAATAATGAAGGAAAAACTTATATTTATAGTGTGGATTTGAATGTTACCGTTGGACGGAGTCACATTCAAATCCATAATATTCTCAGAAACTTTTTGCACTTTTTTTTCGGGCTTGTTGTCTTCCTCTCATTTGGTCCACGTCGGTTGTATTCTACTTGGCTATAATCTTGATTTCTTCGAGTCTCGGGATCTTGATTCTATCTGAGTCTTCAAGTTTATCCCCGAGTCTTGAGTTTATCTCGAGCCTTGAGTTTATCCCGAGCCTTGAGTTTTTATCGAGCCTTGAGGTTTCTTGAGCCTTGGGTTTCTTACGAGTCTCGGGATTTTTGATTCGGCGGACTTCTCTTGGCCGGACCTTGTACGATCGAGGCATCTTGACACTCGGTTTGGCCCAGAGTTGATTCTTCTAACCCGGACATCGACCCTCGGTCACTAACTTTTCGATCTAAGCGATCATCGATGGCGTTCGATTCTCGATGAACATGACCAGATGACTTCTCTTGGTGACTTCTCTCGATCTGGTATCTGATTTACGGTTTTCGATGTCGATTTCTTCTACTTTGATCGATCGGCTCACATGATCGATTCGATTATAACTTATCAGTCGGCATATTAGTTTATCTGCATCAGATTAGTAAATCATGTTAGCATATTAGGTTAGCATATCAAGTTAGCTTATTTGATCTCGATCACGTCTGATCTCGATTAGTCTTATCTGCTCCTCTTCTAATCTGGTCATCTGATCTTCTGATCAGCTGGCTTAGCTTTTCTTTTCTTCTGATTTTGCTCAGCTCATTAGTTAACTCCGGAACTCATCTTACTCATCTAATCTCGATCAGTCTCATCTGCAGCCTCGTCTGATCTCGATCATCTTCGTCTAATTTCATGAGTTCCCCTTCAACTTGTTCTCTCGTTCCCCCTCAACTTGTTATCTATAGATTAACTTCAAAAACACAAGTTGATAATGTTTTGGCATAATTCATCAAAACTAAAATATCCCAACAATTTCCCCCTTTTTGATAATGATGCCAAAACATTAAAATATATGTATTTATACAGAGATGGGGTTTTAGAATAGTTCAGTTCAGGTGGTCACTTTGAAAATCGTGAACTTTTGAACTCCCGCTCTGATACCAATTGTTGGTCCCTATTTGTCCCGATTTTGGAAAACCCATTGCGTGGAAGAATTTTATGTAATGCATATAAAACAGGGGTGAGGGAATGGTGATTCTAATTTTTTGCTTTTAAACCAATCCATGTGTGTTTTGCTTATAATCAAATGCATATGGCAAGTAAGAACATAAAGCAGTAAGGAACACACAATTTTATAGTGGTTCGGACAACTCGTCCTACATCCACTCTTCCCTTCATGGAGCACCAACTTAACCAACTTAACCAACTGGACTTAGTTTAACGTGTTAGTCCAACACCCAACAGATGTTTATCGAGTTCTCACTCAAACGGGACTTATCACCCTCATGGGATTGCCTACCCTCCCTTTTGGGATTGCTAGATGTTTATCGAGTTCACACTAACCTACAAACTTATCCTACCAAACTGATTTGGGTAAGGTTTGTTTGGTTTCCAACTAGGTTGAGATTTTCCCTTACATTTGTTTAGCCTCAATGCTAAGGATGGGAAAATCTCTCTAAGCTTAGGATATTACATTTGTGCTTAGATCTAGGGTAGAACAATCTTGAATATATGCGTGTATTTCTTGCTCAGTGTTCTATGGTGGAAATGCTAGATGATTTGGCTCTGTAGCTTCAATGGTGTTTTCACGCATTTCACACACTTCCACACTGAATAATGAAGGAAGAACTTGTATTTATAGTGTGGATTTGAATGTTACCGTTGGATGGAGTCACATTCAAATCCATACTATTCTGTAGCTTTTTGCGCAGACTTTTTTCAGGCTTGTTGTCTTCCTCTCATTGGTCCACGTTAAATTGAATTCTAACGATATAATCTTGATTTCTTACGAGTCTCGGGATCTTGATTCTATCTGAGTCTTGAGTTTATCTGAGTTTATCTTTCTTTGCCTTGAGTTTATCTAAGCCTTGAGTTTTCTTTTGAGCCTTGAGTTTCTTCTCGAGCCTTTATCCGAGCCTTTAAGTTTCTTCTGAGTCTCAGGATTCTTGATTCAGCGGACTTCTCTTGGCCGGACCTTATCGTCGGGCATCTTTGACACTTTCGAGTTGTTGGTTGATTCTTACGACTTGAATCGACCCTAAGGTCACTAAGCGCTTCGAGCTAGCCCGATCATCGATGGCGTTACGATTCTCGATGAACATGTCGTCGAGATGACTTCTCTTGGTGACTTCTCTCACGTCTGGTATCATATTTACGGTTTTTCGATGTCGATTTCTTCTCGCCCTAATCGATCAACTCACATGATCGGATCGATATAACATCGATTCGACATATCGGTTTATCTGCATCAGTTAATACATCGAGTTTGCATATTAGGTTAGCATATCAGGTTAGCTTATCTGATCTCGATCAAGTCTGATCTCGATTAGTCTCATCTGCTCCTCTTCTGATCTGCAACCTCCTCTTACGATCTGGGTCATCGATCTTACGATCGGTTTGGCTTAACTTTTTCTTTTTTTATTTTGCTCAGCTCATCAGTTAACTCCGGAACTAATCTTACTCATCTGATCTCGATCAGTCTCGTCTGCAGCCTCGTCTGATCTCGATCATCTTCATTTGATTTCGTGAGTTCCCCCTCAACTTGTTCTCTCGTTCCCCCTCAACTTGTTATCTGTAGATTAACTTCAAAAATACAAGTTGATAATGTTTTGGCATAATTCATCAAAACTAAAATATCCCAACATAACTTATTGGTGAATGAGCAATTTTTTGTAGAGAAATGTATGTACTAACGGGCTGAAGGTGTTGGCAGTTATGTCGGCATAGTGGTGGCTTTTAGCTATGAAGTGTTGGCACACTATATTTAAACATGACATTTTGTCAAAGTTCAAATATTTATCTTCATTTTATTGTGTTGAACCATGGATGTTGGAACTTTTAATAAGTGGATCTTATCAATTATTTAGTATTGATGACGTTTACTTGAATAATATTTCATGTCATTTAACAAAGTTTGTCAATTATAAAGGATTCAGTTAAGATAACATAATGTATTGGTGATTGAGCAATTTTTTTGAATAGTAATGTATATACTAACGGGCTGAAGGTGTTGGCAGTTGTGTCGGCATAGGGTTAGCTTTTATTCATGATGTGTTGGCACAGTATATTTTAACATGACATTTCATCAACGTTTAAATATTTATATTCATTTTTTATAGTGCTGAACCATGGATGTTGGAACTTTTAAAAAGTGGATTTTATAAATTATTTAGTATTGATGACGTTTACTTGAATAATCTTTCATGTCATTTAACAAAGTTTGTCAATTATAAAGGATTCAGTTAAGATAACATAATGTATTGGTGATTGAGCAATTTTTTTGAATAGTAATGTATATACTAACGGGCTGAAGGTGTTGGCAGTTGTGTCGTCATAGGGTTGGCTTTTATTCATGAAGTGTTGGCACATTATATTTAAACATGACATTTCTTCACGTTTAAATATTTATATTCTTTTTTATAGTACTGAACCATGGATGTTGGACCTTTTAATAAGTGGATTTTATAAATTATTTAGTATTGATGATGTTTACTTGAATAATCTTTCATGTCATTTAACAAAGTTTAGTTAAGAAAGATAACATAACGTATTGCTGAAAGAGCAATTTTTTGAAGAGTAATCTATATACTAACGGGATGAAGATGTTGGCAGTTATGTCGGCATAGTGTTGGCTTTTATCTATGAAGTGTTGGCATGGTATATTTTAAACATATTATTCTGCCTATTTTTTAAACTCATCATTAACTCTCAATATCGTAAATAACGTATTCACATTAAGGATTCTAGTTTGCACAAATGTTGTGTAAGAGTTGTTGGCAAATTCCCATACTGGGTTGGCATACGAAGTACCATTTAACAAAGTATATTAGTTGTTTGAATATTCAACAATCACATTAGTTCTCATTGGCAAACAGCTCAACACAAAATGCTTTTCTAAACATTCCACACATTTTCGCATCAACGTGATCCAGTTCACGACCCGTCACCAAACATTCTAGGAACTTGATGCACATTATACCACACTCGCTTCCATCAATTTATTGTGGTGGATTAGATGTTCCTCTCTATCGTCCACTGTTTCGATTCGTCCACCGTCCTAACCCCAACGTCACCTTGGTTACATAAAGATGGCAACATTTCTGCAATTTTTTTAATTTGTTTGAGCATCCCTTTTAGCCAACGATTGTCTTTTTGTCATTGGGTCGTACACTACAATATTTCGGTTGTGGATGTTTAGCTGGTAAAGCATGAAATGATTCTTCCCGAATTTTGCAACACCATAGACTTTATCTGCCTTTGACCAGTGTTAAGTTATGGCCATCATTTTGCAGCTCTCCCGTTATGCACTTCATTATTTCATCATCAACGGTCCACCAATCCCAATTTTTATTTTGTTTTTTGCTTGATGACTAACTGGTGTACATGTCTGCTAACTTTTTCTGTTGACAAAATCATTAAAATGTATAATATTAACAATTTACTTGTGCTAAATAACTGTATTTAATCAACATAACGTACCCAGAAAAAGTTTTCAACCACAGTCCAGTCTTTGAGGAATTTGTTAGGCCACAACTTGGACTTTTGTACGACGAGAAGAAGTAGTGAATCAATTTGCTGTAAATTAACCATTAACGCAACTCAGTGTTTAAACTATTTGTTGGGAAATTTGTATTAAGTTTTGATGGAAGTGCCAAAACTGTTGTAATAGGACCAGTCAGACCTGTTAGTTGATTGATGACTTAGAATCAGGATAGGATGACCAGCTGAAATGTATAGACAGCTAATGTATAAGATAGGTCACATATTGAGGGGGAACTCAATATGTATAGGTCAGGTCAGAAGATAAGAAGTCAGAAGACCAGATGAAGTCAGAAGACTAGATGAAGTCAGAAGACTAGACAAGTCAGAAGACCAGATGAGGTCAGAAGACAAGTCGAGTCAGAAGACCAGAAGACCTACATCAGTCGAGTCTGGTAGTTGAGCTAAGACAACTTGCACCAGAAGACTCTATCAGGTAGACTGATCAGTTTTATCTGATCAGGTCAGCTCACACCAGGTGTCAACTGATGTTACACCTGATCATACGTACTATCAGACAAGAAGAATGTCAACTTTAGTTGGTAGAACAAACACTGAATCAGTGTACTTGTTAACCAATGAGAGCGAGACACGTACGTACGGAGCTGACAATGCGGGATTCGGCGCTGCATAAGTCAAATGGCTAGAAAGGACAAATATACACGCTTTTGGCTATGCCGTTCCTGAAGCACGTCAAATCAATCCTGCAACCTACCAAATATAGCCTGAAATTCAAATTGCTCTCCAACGACTCTATGATTTCGAGGTCTATAAATATGGGATTGCTCTTCAGAATGAAGAGACGGAAATTATCATCAAGCTCAAGCTATATCAAGATTTTCGCACGAAGAACACAAAATTCAAGTTTATTTTAAGTGTTCATCCCATTAGTTCTTAGCATATAATTCTTATCCTCTAGCTTTAGGCTACATAAACACTAGGATAGATTTCCAGTTGGAACAACAACAAATCTTTACCCAAACCCAAAAAGTTAGGTTAAGTTTGTTTTAGCAAGATTTCAGACTAGGGTTTGTAGTTCTGATTTCTGGGATCAGTTGAGTGAGAACTCTTAAAACATCTGTTGGTTGTAATGTGTTGGACTAACACAATAAACTAAGTCCATTTGATTAAGTTGGTTCCCCTTGTGATAGGGAAGAGTGGACGTAGGACTGGTTGTCCGAACCACTATAAAATCTTGTGTGTATTTACTTGTTTTTAACTACTTTACACGATTGCACACAACTGGAGTTTAAACTGAATACATATTCTGAGTTAGGATCAGTCTGCATCAAGCAACTGATCTGATCAGTTTTACACTTTGGTCATCTGGTTGAAAACAGTCTGCAGAATCTGATTTCTCAAAACTGGTTTTTCACACGGGTTAAAACTAGCTTCCTCACATCAGTTAAACGGATAGACACCAAACTGATCTGTCATCAGGCGATCAGTAAGTTGAATATCAGTCAAAACTGATTCACTCGCACTCTAATCAGGCAACCTGCCATCACACATGATCTTGCACGAAAAGTTTGCAGAAGTCTATTCACCCCTCCCCTCTAAACTTCTGCCCTCACGAAACCCATTCGGGACCTACACTATTCATATAAAATAATGGATATTTTTCAAATAATAAGGCCATATATATATAACTTACTTCCTCGTTTAGACATCCCGTTGTTTCCTATAAGGATTTGAACCACGAGGACACGACCTTACTATTTCCACAAGTAAGATTAGTAAGTATTTCTTCTTTTTCCTTTGCCATCATCACCATATGTCAAAAATCCTGCATTTTTTTATCATCGCATGGCTCCATGGGATCTTACATTGAGGACAAGATTGTATTCGTCCGTTTGTTCTTCTTTGGCTTTTTTTGCAACACGATGTGAATGATCTATGTATGGACTAAGAAGTGTTGGCCCTCTTATTACGCTGGTGTTGTATTTCACCTCCTGTTCAACTTGGGATTTGTTTTTTTCATCTTTCTTCTTCCCCGTCCTCACCATTTTTTTATCCCAACCTCCTCCAAGCACACATTCACTTCACATTTTTAAGAATTTAAATGCAACATCTCATTGTCAACCTCAGGGGACTGTACAGTCTCATTGTGACTATTAACATGCTGATTAATAATAAAAATATTTAAATTAAATAAATAATCATGGAAATGTTTGATATTATATTATATCAAATTATTAATTAACTTACAATTATTTTGTCTATCGTCGCAGTATAATCCACGTCATTATGTTCAGAAAATAATCCCCTTTCGGTAATTGGATTATCATCACACGGAGACTGAAATTTCTTGAGGGAACGATAAATAATAATATATACTAACCGTAGAATGTACATTTAAACAACTCAACACCCTAACCTAGATTTGGTCTTGTCCATGTTTATGTCCAACGTCCGGAGAAGTTTGCAAATATCTTTGTATATCATTCTGTCGTTTGTTGTTTTTGATTAACAGTTCAAGTAACAAAAATGGATTACATTTAATAAACTAGAATACAATCAACATTTTAAAACCTGGTTTTCGATTTCTCCGTCTTCAGCATCAGATGCCGAAAACAAACCATCTTGAACTGGAGTTGCATAATCCTCAGGTTGATTCTGAAATGTCTTAGGTCGTTATAAATTATTTTATAGTACATTACATATGAGTTCAATACTCGATAAAAAAATTCACAAATAACCTCTGATTCGTGTTGACTTTTTCTTCATCCACAATAGACGGTGATGCTTGATTTTCTCCATCGTCCTAATAAGAACAAACATTACAAAATTATCAATTCTACAAGATATATATATGAATATATTTAAAACTTTAATTGACTATTGTTTAACACATTACACGTTCATTGCAGGGACCACAATGTCTACGAGAAGCTGCATTGTGTTCCCGAGTATCTAATAGAATTGTTAGTCCAATATGATTCATGATTGTTTTCAACATGACAACAATTTTATCATGTCTTCTAGCAATGTCAGTCTGTCGGACTTTTATTTTATCAATTTTAGCTCTTATACTTTTCTTAGATTCTCGTTGGTTTTTGCTACATTCTGCCATATTTTCTTGTTCATTCTCCTCCAACTTACTTTCCTCATCTGAACTGATAGTCAATCGACGCTTACCTTTTGTTCGTCTACTTCGTCTAGTGTTTACTGAAGTACAATTTTGAGTTTGAGGTGGAGGTGGTGGTGGTGGTGGATGATCAGTCTTCCACTGCACAGAGCTTAAGTAATATGGAAAAATTTTCTTGCATTTCGTCGGTTCCAATTTCTGATTCACATGTATCTTGATCTCGTACAAAATAATTACATATAAATAAATAATTATGAATCCGTAATACAAAATCATAACATATATTATTATAAAATTAAAGATTCATGAATTATAGTAAACATATTGCACGTACATTATCTGACAGATGGTCACCTGTTGTTGACGTTATGAATATATGTCTCCTCATATCTGCCAATGAAACTTTATCTTTGCATGTCCACCACAACATTCTTGGGTATTCTTTGTTTGTTTCTGCAGTTCTGGATGCACAGAAGTTGCCAATGGCGGGTATTGCTTCGTAGGCCCATGTTTGGATTGCATGAACAAATCCATAGCAGTCAATATACGGCCTCTTCCCGTCATCAAAGCATTGTTCAATTACATTTTTCTCCTTGACTCTTTCCATTATATCCCGTACATTCTTCACAAGAAACTCGTAAGCTAAACATCCCCATGGGAAGTTGTTCAATAAATCAAAATCATCGGCCAAGTGGATGTATTGGTCGTCAATAGTCTTACATGTCTGGTGGCGTGGAAGCAGCAGTCCATTTATAATTAGAAGCATGGCCAATTTCAGTTTGTTTTCAGATTCTTTATCAACAACCTTTCTAAATGCATTCTCAATATCTGCTAAAAAAAGCTTCCTTTTCCCACGAAATATATCAATGTAGAATTTTGAAGTACTAGGTATGTAAATGAAGTTACCAAAACTAAGACCGGTAATAAATTGAAAATTCTCGTGGGCCAAATTTTGTCACTCGATTGTTTACATTGAAAACTAAATTAGACCTGCATCCGGACCTGTCTTGTATGTACAGTAGAGAGAGGTATAATTGACCTTGAAATTGTATCCTTGCCAACTTCATAAATGGGCCGAAACACGACTTCTCCAATTTTTTCATGTTTTCTACACCCAAACCATTCTTTATTGTCGACACGGATGTGAACTCTTGCAGGAATACAATCTTCTATATTAAACATGGTCATTTCTAACTAACTACAACATGTTACAAAACATATAAACCAACAACAGTTGAATTTAATTTAAAAATATGCAATTCCCCAATTCATGCATTCATTTACTTTTCTATTCATGCAAATAAAGAAATACCATATTCTTAAAATAGAACAACACATTTAATTGTTATTGGGATATAATCATACCCATAAAATTTGTAGATTGAGGCAACGATTGAGTTATCATATGAGCTCAAGTAATAGTGTTATCATACGGTGGCATAATTTTTTATTTTCATTTATGATTAGGCATTAATAGAAACCACAATAACTCAAATCAAATACCCTAATTTCCTGAAGATCTAAATCTCGATAATCTGCTCTTTTTATTTAAGACTAGAAAAAATGGAGTGTGTGTTATACATACATAAATTAATTGAGTTCATAAAACCTACCACAATTCAAATTTATCCAGATAACATTGAATAATATGCGTTAAAATCTACCGTACAACTATAAAATCAATTAATTGAGTGTTGGTTACCTTGAAAAAATGTATGGGCAAAGAATGAATCAAAAGGAATTGGCAAATGTTGTAGTTTGACGCCGAGAGAAGACCGCCGACAATTTTATGTACTCTGTTTGATAGTAACAAAAACACGACTAAGAGGTAGCCGATATGTTCAGAGTATGGCTAAAATCATAAAATACATTAACAAGTAATTTCATTTTGAGCTTTATCTATTGGGCCTTGAACTTAAAATTATTTAATAAGCCCAATTTATAGTTCTTAGTTATACGGGCCTTCTCAGAAATATCAATAAGATATATTTCTTGCTATTGTAATCATAATTAACTAACAAAACACACGAAAATCTATATAGAATTATTTAATTTCAATATAAAAATCAAAATAACAAAATACACACAAATAGCTATTGCATATCAATTGCTTGTCTTCGACGCCAATCTGATATGGTTGGTTGTAATGATGGAGTTGGAAACAATAATGTTAACATATCCCACAATGGTTAATCGGAGTCTTTATAAGAATTTGATTGTTCATCCACCTATTTAAAAAACACACCAACAACAATAATATATATAACACATATGTTAAAATAACTTTTATAAAAAAATAAAATAAAAATAATAATAATAATAATAAACAACTTACATCCAACCAAAATTCCCATATCTCTGTAGTCGCTACAATTGTAGTGAAGTCTCTATCCCATACGGAATGCCCCTTTGTTTTTATCATCATGGACCAGCAATCATGCCTACATTTGAATGATGCAACTCGATGTGAAACATTTTTTGTGTCGTATGTTTTTGTGTAAAAATTTTGTAGGTCCCGAACGGGTTTTGTGAGGGTGGAAGTCTAGAGGGGATGGGTGAATAGACTTCTAAAACTTTTCGTGCGGATCAGGTGTGATTTGCAGATTACCCGATCAGAGTGCTAGTGTATCAGTTTAGACTGATGTTCAATCTTACTGAGTGCCTGAGGGCAGATCAGCTTGATATCTGTCAGTTTAACTGAGAGTGCGGAAGCTTGTTTTAACCCGTGTGAAAAACCAGTTTTATCAATTGATTCTTAAGTCGGGTTTTCAACCAAATTGACAAGGTGTCAACTTTGATCGATCGATTGATTAGTGCGATCGAGCTTAACTTAGAATATGTATGCGATTTAAAACTTCGTAGTGTGAATAGTGTAAAAGCAATAAGAAAAGCACGTAAATGCACACAAGATTTTTTATAGTGGTTCGAGATTTAAACCCGTCTTCGTCCACTCTTCCCTTAACACATAAACCTTAACGAACCTTAACCGAAAACAACTTAACTGCGGGACATATATCCCTCACGGGATGGCCGAGATATTTATTAAGTTCACACTCTACAGATGTTTATCGAGTTCACACTCAACCGAACTAGAAATCAGAAAACTAGAATCCGTAGTCTGAAATCTTCCGGGAACAAACTTAACCTAACTTGCGTTTGGGTAAAGAATGTTTGAGGGTTCCAACTGGAAATCTATCCTGGTGTTTTAGGTAGCCAAAATGCTAGTGGATAGGATTTCTTGCTAAGAACAATGGGATGAACACTCTAAGAATAATCTTCAAATATGGTGTTCTTCGAGTGGAAATTCTGAAGGTTTTTTGCTTCTTGAGAATCTGCGTTAATGATGTTGTTCCGCTTTGCTCAATTGTTCATGTGATAGTAGTTGGTCTCTTTTTCTTCCTTTCGAGCAATCCCATTTTATAGACCTCGAAATCAAAGAGCCGTTGGAGAGCAATTTGATTTTATGGCTATATTAGGTAGGTTGTAGGATATGATTGTGACGTGCTCCGATTATCGGCGTGGTCGTAGGCATGATTAGCGCCATTTTTATCCGCAGCATCGTATCCCGCATTGTCAGCTCTTTTTGTGCACGTGTCACTTTCTCGTTGGCTTCGCGAGGCGGCACTTCAGTAATTTGTCCGTTAGAAGATTGATATTCCTTTTGTAGAAGATTCGTCTTGTCTGGTGTATATTTTTTATTGTCACGGTGTGAGTGGGTTGATCGAAACCGATCGATCTACCTTTGTTGAGTCTTCTATTGCGATTGTCTTAGCTCAATATGCGGACTTCTACCGAATGTAGGTCTTGAGTTTTTTGATCTTGGTGTCTCTCGAGCCTCGGTGTATTCAATCATCTTGAGTCTTGATTCTTGAGTTTTGATTTTATCGAGTCTTGAGTTCATCCGAGTCTTCGATCTATCTAGTCTCGAGTTCATCTTCATGTTCATTCATCGAGTCTTGAGTTCATCTGTCTTCACCCGATCTTCCGACTTCTTGTCTTCTCGATTTGTTCTTAGTCTTACGATCATCGACCTTATCCGGGTCATCGATACTTTGACTGACCTATACATATTGAGTTCCCCTCAATATGTGACCTATCTTTACATCGACTATCTATACATTTTAATTTGGTTATCTTAATCGATTCTAAGTCATCGATTAATTATAACAGTCCGACCGTCCTATTACAAACTTTGTTTTGGAACTTCCATCAAAACTAAAATCTGATTTCCCAATAATTTCCCCTTTTGATGGAACCAAAACACTTAATCGAGAAAAAACAGATACCATGAATGGAAATGTAGATAATGTAAACAGTACATACCTCAGAAGACAATGAGATGATGTCTTAGAATCAGTGAGATGGAATATTTCATTCAGATAGGTGTGTGCGTTATAGAATACATGAAAAGCGTACCTATCATCTGATTCCAAGTTGTCTTCCTCAGGTGTACTTGAACATTTGTAGCTCTTTGGGGATGCCAAACATCTTGTACATCATTTGCATTAGTTTGTCCAACTCTTCTCTTCTATGGATCCCTCCTTTTTCAGCAAATCCATAGTAGACATTCTTGAATTTTCTGACATCTAGCTTTTTGTCTGGGCCTTGAGGTGGAAGGAGTAGTTCAAAGGGTGGAGCTTACGGTATTAGTGACATGATTTTCCCTTCTTTCATCCTTTGTTTGGTAGAAGTCGGATACATCGTTTCTAACGATTTTTTAATTCATCATCATTTTCAGTCTGATTTTGATGAATTGGAATCTTCTCCAGGATGTGTATGTCACATAACCATTCTCCTCTGATCTGATCCCATTCTGGAAGCAAATCTAGTTGTGCACAGAGGATGTCTTTAACAGGTGCTGGAAGGGCATTCTTCTCCCAAGCAATCTCCTCTGCTTTGTTCTTCTTCCTCTTCCTTCGGATGTAGCGATGTTGATCCCTTAGCCTCTGCTAACCTCGCTTTTTGATGGCGGCATCTCTAATTCTCTGTCTTGTTTGCTCTTGAACTTATTCAGGAGTCATCTGGCTTTTGGTAGAGAATGGTTGGCCTTGTCTCACGATCTTCATGATTGCTTTCATCATCTTGGTTTGCCTTTCTTTCTCCTCGAGTCTGCTTTCGATTTTTTCTTGTTTTCTTTCTTGACTAATTTCTTAGCGAGTTCAAGGCTCTTGGCCTGATCATCAGTTTCCATTCTTTTCTGTACGATCGAAGAAAAGTCTTCAATCTTGTCGACTCTGGCAGTAATCTCTGAAAGAGCAGTTTTCTGCTCAGTAATCTCTTTGCCATGTTGCTCCACAGTTTCCTTCACTTTAACAACGAGATCAGTAGATGGAGTGGTCGGCAAGTCGAATCTGATGGTTTTCGGTAGAGGTGAAATTGTTACCAACTGTGTCTATTTTTCTTTCTTCTCTTTATTCTCATGTCCTTCCCTCTTTTTGGTTTCATCAAAGAGGTTGGACATCTTGCGGTTCAGAGCAGTTAATTGTCGTGAGATCTCCTCTCTGAGTTCCTCGACAACAAGAGAATGTCTGAGCGGTGGCGAAAGTCTGCGAGGAGTGAAGAAGCGTCGAGAGTAATTTCGATTTCTGTCTTGCTCGTTACTGTAGAAGCTAGAAAATATTTCCAACCCATATCCATGTGGTTGTTAGTTTTGTCGAGGATGCCCGGACACTTTCCAAAAGTACACGTATGCGATTGAGCATCTCTGTGCAACTATGAGTTTGTCGGTGGAGTTTGAGCTTCTCAGCAAGAGGATTTACTAGTTGCATTACTTCAGCAAGAATGGCATTGTGCATCCCAATTGTGTGACTTCATTCCTTGTCAACTAGTTTTGCTTGCTCATATTCAAATCGCTTCATCAGATCTGCTGTGAGCGCTGCGAATTTGTCTTCAAATGCAGCTTTGATCCCATCTTGAATCTTCTCAGTATAATGATCTAGGGTATCAGAGCTCATCGTAGCAGTCTGGTCAGATGTTAAAGCCTTGCCAAGTCGGGTCTCATCTGCAACACCCATTCTTGGTTCATCGGCAGCTCCCTCATGATCTGTAGGAGGTTGAACGGTTTCCTCCCTGTTATCAGCAATCCCAAACCTTTCATTAATTAACCATCTGATATCATCGTCAGATGCCAATTCAACAGCACTTTCAATCCCAGCAGTGTTCAAACACTTCAACTCCAAGTCTACAAAGAAATCTGATCCCAGAGTTGTCATGAGAATCAGAAATTCATCAATGCTTTTTAGTCTGATATCCCTCCAGAACACTATTTCTTCTATCTGTTGCTAGATGTCAGGATGTTGATCCAAATCAGGGCATAGATCCAGCAGATACTCCTTGATTTGTTCCTTCATTATCCTTATGATGGTGCTTTCTGGAGCAAGTGAAGCAAGCACGGTTCTGGTATTGAAGGGATTATGAGAGATGGACACTCGCTTGTCGGATCTCTCAGTCTCCTGTGACTTGATTGGAGATTGGGATATTTGTGGGGATATGTGTGGTTCGTTTTCAGCGTTTTGAGGGTGTTCAGTTTCCTGAACGGGTTGATTGATTGGTGGTGTGGGAGATCTTGGTGATCGATGGGCGGTGAGGGGTGAGAAGGTTTTGTGGGGAGGTGATGATGATTTTTGAGGAGAGGGTGATGGTGATTTGGAAGTGGGCGTTGGCGATCTTGCTCTCTGGAAGATCTTGGTGAGAGGCAGAGAATCGGATGGTGATTCTTCCTCAGATTGCTCCACTTCTGTCCTTCTGACATATTTCTCTCCTTCTGCTGCGATCATCTGCTCTTCCCTTACTTCTCGATAGTTGGCTCGGGCGGATTGCTATCTCTTCGTCGCGATCTTACTTGCGCCGAGATCCTTCGTTCTGCTAGGGGTTTGGCGAGAACTTGGAAGCGATCTTGAGGAGATGTGACTCTCTTCGGCGTTCCGTGAGCATCTGGTTTCTTTGCTAGATCCTTCCTCTTCATCCTCTTCCTGGAATGGCCTTTTCACGCACTTGAAAGATCACGGTTGCCTTATCTTTTCCTTCTTTTCTCCCTTGGTTTTGGGAACATAAGGAGTTGGATCCTCGTCGATTGTCCGGTAAGGACTCATCTTTTTTGAATATGGCCTTGTGCTTTGCTTGGTATATCTTGGCTCCATTCTCGTTCCATTTATAATTACGTGGCGGCTTATCCGTGAGAATGATAGAATTTTGTGTATGAATGAGCACTTGGAAGATAAACACACTTCATTGCTTTCTGGTCGATTCGAACTTCCTGAGTCTTTTCTTAGTCGTACTTTGACCATACCCAACCAATCGATATCTGAAGCCTTCTTGATTATTGCAGCCATGACACTTATCTTGTACGAAGTGACTGCATCAAGACTGTAGGTTGAGCACATGATCACCTCTGAACAATCTCAAGAAGAAGGCGATATTTTCTCTTCAGATAGGAGGCTTTGACTTTCGTCGTGTTCTCCTTGTTTGCAGGTCTCAACAACCCGGCTTCAAGAAATCTCTTTTCTCCTACATCAGTCGTGTAGGTCTCTGGATTGATGCTTCCTCGAGTTAGGCCGAATATTCTCTGGAGATCGTCATTCGACACTCGAACTTCCAGTCCACCAACGGAAGAAATCAGGTCAGCATCAATGTCTTCATCCCTCGACAGATTGTATAGAAACTCCAGAGCTTCATGTGCGTGGACGATGTTCTGATGTGTAGAGCAATAGCGTTCAAGTCCACACGCTCGCAAGCACTCCAGAATTTCCAGCGATTCAGGGTCTGAGGTGATGGTGAAGACTACGTACTTTTCATCAATGATGTCTTTCTTCATCGATGAAAAATTGCAGAACTTTTCCCTTGGCCTGGTCGTGGAATTAGATATGCCATTTCTGTACGATATGCAAATTGATGTTTAGTTTGAGTAAGATATTTCAATAAATTCAGTCAAACTAGTAATTTTAGCATCAATTTAGCAAATAAGCGTTTAGATCTAATAAAAATTACAGAAAAATATCATCACGATTTGTAAACCTAGGTACCAGAGAGAATTGAGATCATGCAATTAATTAAACAAGAAATTACCAGAAATTGATTCGAAAGATTTAGAAATCGGAAGAGTAGAATCAATTGGTCTCGAAAGTAATTCTCTGAAGGTTTTTTGAAAGAATTTGATCTTTTAAGAACTTTGAGAAGACGAAGTAGTGGAAAGAGGTTTTCTGAAAAGATTTGGATTTTATAGAATACGAGGGAAAACCTTTTTGCACAACTTTCCAAAGTACTCAAGTATCCGTGTTTTGAAATCAGTGGCTGAGATTAGTAAGCCAAAAAGTATTTTGATCGCACGGTTGAGAAAAGTAGTCTTCTCGTATTTCGGGACTCAAAAATTCGCAATAAAACGCATTAAAAACACATTTCCAAGTCCGCATTAAAAGTTTTGCGGAGCATGCGTCATGAACAGAGAGTAAAACATTTTATTTAAATAACGCATGTAAGGTATTCAGAAAGGGATAAATAAGAGAACGTATCTGACTGATTGATATTGTAATCAACCAGTTACCCCTTGTGATCTGATCTGGTACTTGTTAACTTTACTGATGGTAGCCTTAAGCATTTCCCAACAATATCTCACTCATCTGATCAGATTCTTGCTTGAAACACTTCGTTACTTATCTGATACACTTTTCTGATGCACTTATCTGATACACTTCATCCTTCAGTCTTCTTCTAATCAGCCCGTATTTACTGAAGTTAACTCCCGCCAAAACTTTTACTTCGGGGAGTCCAAAAGTCGCCTCGATTCCCAAATTGGCGCGATTTGACAATCCGTAATAATGGCATAGATACGCTGTGGTTAATCACACCGTTAACTCATCCAACCATTAGCCGCGTGTTCCTTACGCGTTGTCGATGCAAATTTCTCTTAAGGTATTCTGAGAAAATAAATTTGCATTTATACCCCTAATTTCCTTCTATAAATTAGCCTGGGGTGTTTAGGCAAACAACACAACATAAACCATTCATCTTCTTTAGCATATACTTCATGCTTTTCCGATGAGTTCCTTATTTCCGGTGAAACTTCCGGTGGGAACCTTTAACCCTTTTCCAATGAATTCAGCTTCTCAAATCAACCATGTGTGTTCCTTCACACTACTTTCGTCGTCATCTAAGATTTCACATACGATCAATGCTAAGCTTCTTTACCACCATGGAGGCAGATTTGCTAAGGCAAATGAGAAGGCACTTCTCCTAACCGTATGTACCTTGTGCGCCTATCGAGATAACGAAATTAGCATCAACAGACTCAGTCTGAAACAAAACATGAGTTTGGTATATGGTCTGCATCAGTCAACAGCTGATCTTCATATATCAAACTCAATTTTTGCATGCGACACAAGTGTCCGTTTGGTCCTTGTGACCAAACATGTGGCACTGTGCCCCATTTAATAGCTGGAGAGCCCGCTGATTTCACGTCTGAGGGCTCCTGGCTTGGACATCCTTCAAAGCCTCTCTCTCTCCTCACTCCGAAGCTTTTGATATTGGCTCAGGATTCTCGAGCCCTCTCTGACGCCCCTTCTTAGGATCGAGGGAAAACGAGAGAATCATACCTTGAACTCTCTCTCTTCTTCCCTACCTAGGGTTGGCTTAGGGCTTATGGTTTATGTAGCGACCTCCGGGTCTTCTTGTAATTGTAATACCACTTGAAGATAGCTTGTAGCACTTGTAGCTTGTGATATCACTTGTAACTTGTAAATCTGACCTCCGGGTCCTTATCAATGAAAAATTCTATTATTTCATTGTTGTGTTGCTTTTTCTGACTTATGCGATCTGTAGCTTTACTTTGACTTGCTTGTTAATTGTAGCTTAATCGACTTATAAAGTAATCTTCCAATCTGATCAGTTCCCCCTTAATCTGATATGTCTTGAACTGATCTGCTCCTTATCTGAACTTCAGATCGGCTACTTATCTGACTTTCTGATCTGCTCCTTATCTGAACTTCAGATCGGCTCCTCGTCTGGTCGTCTGATCAGTTGAGATTCCTAACTCAACTGATTCCACTTAACTTGGTTAGTCTTTTAACCAACCGGGTTACGGAGATTAGTCCTTCAACCATATCTGGTGCATTTTCTCCAAGATCCAGAAGCCCTAGCTCGTTGCATAACTCTCTGAATCTGATCTCAGCTAGCGGCTTAGTTAAGATATCAGCTTTCTGCTTGTCAGTATGGATCTTTTCCATCCTGATATTCTTCTTTTCAACGTGATCTCTGATAAAATGGTGTCTGACATCCACATGCTTGCATCTTGTATGTAGAACAGGATTCTGAGTGATTGCAATAGCACTATTACTGTCACAAAATATAGGTACGTTCTTAGCTACGATGTTGTAATCCTCATTCTTGACTTAGCGAAGCGATTGGGAACAATGACTTCCTGCAACCATATTTTACGCCCGATAGTAGATATCGCAACTTATGTCTGCTTCTTCGAAAACCAAGAGATCAGTTTATTTCCCAGAAACTGACATGAACCTAAGGTTGACTTCCTGTCGATTCTGCAACCTCCGTAATCTGAATCAGAATACCCACTAAGCTCTAGATTATCATCTAATGGGTAAAATAAACCAAGGTTTACAGTCCCCTTCAGATACTTGAGAATCCGCTTAGCTGCTTCTAGGTGGCTTTGCATTGGATTTGCTTGAAATCTGGCGCATACACCTACTGCAAAGGTGATATCTGGTCTGCTGGCAGTCAGGTATAGTAGAGATCCAATCAGAGCTCTATATTCTTTCTGATTAACTTTCTAACCATCTTCATCTGGATCCATCTTGAACCCAGTCATCATTGGAATTCTGGCTTCCTTACAATGTTGAACTCCAAACTTTGCCAGTAGATTCCTTGTGTACTTCGTCTGGCAGATGAATATCCCTTCTGTACTCTGCTTGACTTGTAAACCCGTAGTAATTCATCGACCCATCATGGACATCTCGAACTTCCCTTGCATCAATTTGCTGAACTTCTCACATAGCTTCTTGTTGGGAGATCCGAAGATGATGTCGTCCACGTAAATCTGAACCATCAGAATATCTTCTCCATCTTTTATTCTGAATAAGGTTATGTCCACTATTCCTTTAGTGAACCCGATGTCTATTAAGAACTGAGAGAGTGTATCATACCAAGCTCGAGGAGCTTGTTTCAGTCCGTAAAGAGCTTTTCCTTAAATCGGTACACTTGGTTGCCTTTTTCAAAGCACGGAGGTTGTTAAACATAAACTTTCTCTGCTAGTACCCCGTTTAAGAATGCACTCTTTACATCCATCCGATACCACGTGAACCCTCGTAGGCGGCGTATGCGAAAAAAAATGAATGGCTTCTAAGCGGCAAGCGGTCTGCAAGGTCTCATCATAATCAATTCCTTCCGATTGTGAATACCCCTTAGCAACAAGTCTTGCCTTATTCTGGTTATGACATTATTCTCATCTCTCTTGTTCTTGAATACCCGCCGTGCCAATCACGTCTTGATGAGTTGGTCCATCCCCACGGTTTCCAAACTTGATTTCTCTCAAATTGTTCCGGTTCTCTTCCATGGCTAGAATCCGACTTGCGTCTTGTAGAGCTTCCTCTCTTTGTAGTTGGTTTCTTTAAAGACATATAACAATAGTACATATGGCACTTTCACCAATCGATGTCTAGTTTTGACTCTGTCGGATGGGTCTCGATAATCGGTCGGTTGGATGACTAGTAATCCGGTCCTACGTTACGATGTGCATCTGTTTGGAGAACATCATCCATATCGATAGTAGTTCATTACTAGTGATTGGGAGTGGTCGGGAATTATGATCCACTTGATAAGAACATGTCTCGGTGATGTTGGACTCATCATGTCTTTGAAGTTTGTTCTAGGAACTTCAGAGTTCCCCGAACCGGATGGTTCGATTGATCTTTATCTCGGTATAACGAACTTCTTCAGCAGCGGTTATGTGTACCTTAGGGTCTGATTGACCTGTTGAATCAGCAAGATCAAGTTCTGGGATGTACATTGTTACGTGTTCAAGTTCTTTCTCCTTGATGCTTAGCTGATCCATTTTCTGCGTGTCAGGTAGCGGTTGATCTGGTACGGCTTATTCTGGGGCAGCTTTCTCTTGTTCAGAAGATGTCTCATCAAAGACCACATGTGGTGTTTCTTCCACAACTAAGGTTCGTTTTTGTAAACTCGAAAGCCTTCTTTGGATGAGGAATATCCTAAGAATATGCCCTCATCTGACTTGGCCTCAAAAGTCTTCAACTGACTTTTCCCATTGTTGTGTATGAAATACTTGACACCCAAAAACATGGAAGTATGAAACATGAGGTTTTCTGCCCTTCCATAGTTCATAAGGTGTTTTGAAGTGAGTCTTAGTCAGAGAACATCTGTTCTGAGTATGGCATCGCGTTGATTATACGCTTGAAAAAACGGCTTGGTGTGGCATGTTAAACTAACATAGTGCGGCGAACTTCCTTGAGAGTTCTGTTTCTGCGTTACGCTTTCTCCATTTTGTTGTGGCGTTCTTGCAGCTGACGTTTCAAGTTGTATACCAAACTCAGTGCAAAAATCAGTAATAAAGGAATTCAGGAACTCTGTACCTTTATCTGATCTAATTTTTATTATGCTAACACCCTTCTCGTTTTGTAGCTTCTTGAGCAGTTCGGGTATCTTTGTCGTTGTCTCGTTCTTCTTGTATAAGAATACATCCCAAGTAAACTTGGGATAATCATCCACGATTACTAGAGTATATTTGCATCCACTGAGACTGACTGGTGTAACTGGTCCGAATAGATCCATATGGAGCAGTTGCAGTACTCTACTGGATGCCTGTCTAGGTATTCCTTTGAATGAAGCTTTAACTTGTTTTCCCTTCTGACATGCGGCATATGTTTGATCCTTTGAGAATACGTCATTCGGAAATCCCTCAACCAAAGACATCCTAGTTATCTTGTTAAGAGTCTTAAAGTTCAGATGACTCAATCTTTTGTGCCAGAGCCAACTGCTACTTTTGGAACTCTTAACAATTAAGCATGTATTCCTTGGGCAACTGTTCTAATCTGTTGTGTAGATCGTGCCTTTCCTTGAACCAGTTAGCAAGATTTGTTGAGTAGCTCGATTCCTAATCGTACATTTGTCGCTAGAGAACTCAACGCTGAATCCGTTGTCGCAGAATTGTGATACTGATAGAAGATTGTGCTTTAATCCTTCGACATACGAGACTCCAGTTACTTGTACATCATCATTCTCTAAGGTTCCGAATCCTTTGGTAAAACCAAAGTTATCATCACCGAAGAGTACACGTGGGCCTTCTTGTTCTTTTTAAAAGCTAAGGAGATGTTTGCTTCCAGTCATGTGCCTTGAGAATCCACTATCGATGTACCAGATAGTTGTTTGTACACCTCCTTTGTTGGCCAGTCCCACGCTAACCTGCAATAAAATTAGGCTTTAGGTACCCCTTTGGAATTGGGTCCTGGGGGGTTAGTGGTGGATTTAGGGATCCCCACAAACAGAGCACTTCTATGGTAATCAGATAAATTAGAAGGTCTGATTTGTCTCCCATACAAATCAACATAATCATACGTCTCTTTATATGCTTTCTGATTAGTATGATTATTAGTGTTAGCCTTGGGTGACTTAGAAGACTTGGGATTTTTCTTTATATTTTGTCTTCTTTTAATCCAGTGTGGCTCAGGTGCAGTAGCCCTAGATCTCTGGTTATAAGGGTAGGTATGACTGCTACCATCAAAAGATTCATATCTCTTTGGCATAGATGGTATTTGTAGTTTACCTATAAACTTGCTTATTAGGCGGTGACCTTGATTGGGTCTCGAGTTAGATTTTCTTCTTCTGAGTTGTCTCTTCTAATACCTAATCTGTTGATCGAGTTGAGTCTCTTGAGAAGAACTGGGTTCTTCTGTTGATTCCTCGGTGATGCTTAATCGATTAAGGGTCCATTTATGTTCCTTTCGATTAGGCACTTGCCTTACTTTCAAATGAGTCTTTTTCCTTTATCGGATACATGTTTAGCTTTTTGTGTATCTTTGTCAGAGACTCGTTTGATTACACCCTTCTGAAGTGAATCAAATGGGGCTTTTGAGGATGTAGAAGGGTTCTCATACCCAATTCCTTTCTTTTTAGTCGGCGTTCGAAAATAGGTGTTCATATCTTGAACGGTTTTTTGATGACTTCGTGAAAACCTCTATTTTCTTTACGCAAAACTATCCTCGATGAGATTTTAGACTCTCATGTAGTCGGAATAGCTCATCAAATTTAGCTTGAAGAATTTTGAAATCATTAGCTTGCTGTTTGTTGATTGCTAGCTGATCTTTGATCTGCTTCTCCTGATCAGAAGATTTAACTTTCAGAATGTTAAGTTCTCGATTACCTTCGAAGCGGTTTAAATAATTCGATTCGGTAGCTTTCTTGTGACGTTCTCTTTAACAAGCTGATTATTTATGATCCTTAACTTGTCATTTTCAGCTTCCACTATTGTATAAGTGTCTACTGCATCAGAGAGATCATCAAGCAATTGCTCAGAGTAGAGCTGCAAGTCAATCTCTCCGGCGGTGTCTAATAATAATAGCAGTGTGGAAATTGAAATAGCGAAAGGTTTGGAGGTTACCTCAGTTGGTCTTCCTCCTTGGCCATTAGGCGGATTTCATCGTTATCTGAAGAGAATATCAGATCTTCATGTTCGTGGAAATCAACAATACTGCTTATCAGACAGAAGTCTTCTACAGATGAGTAGCCAGAATCCTCGGAAGGTAGATAGGAATCATCAATTCCATATGTGTCAGCGACCATGGCTTTTCTATCTCTGAGGCGTTGCTCTCTTCTGTTCCATTTCTCTTCCCTTTCTGCAGGAGTCGGTCGAGGCGGTCGGTCTTTGTAGTGACTGGTTTCTCGCCGATTGAAGCATGATCCTCGATCTCTGAAACTTCCTCTGCCCGGTGGAGTCACTTCCGTCTGTAGGATCGCGGTGACTTCCTTTCGATGGTAATCTAAACTCCTTCTGTCAGATCATTATCTCTTCTCTCATCTAACAGATCATCTCTTTTCTTTTCTTCTCTGTGATCTCTTCGATCATCAGATCTGGTTCTTTCTAGTGATCTGTCAGTTGGCCTCCTGTTTCTTACATTGTCTTGATAGTCTCTGTAGAATCTCGATGCTTACCAAGTTGAGTCTTGATCTTTCAGAATCTCACGTAACCTTGACTCATTATGTTTCCAACAGGTTCAGTGGCCTTTGATCTGCTGCTGGTTGCTTTAAACACAACTGATTTAGACGTTAAGGCTTCAGCAGGCGTCTCGTCTTCATCTTCTTGTCCTCTTTCGATTAAATCGAACTCGTGGGCTTTAAGGCTTAGGAACAAGCTATTCGGCTTCATCTTTGAAATGTCTTGGCAATCCTTGATTACCGTGACTTTCATGTCCCATTTCTTGGTGAGAGATCTTAGGATCTTGTAGTTGATATCTTTGTCGACATCTCTTTCCAAGTTCTTGTGGTTTATTCTTGACATGGTGATCCTCCCATCGAGCTCGTTGATGATCTCATTGGGCAACATCTTTAGCTTTTTGAACTTCACCAGTTCAGCTTGTAGTCGGCTATCTTTGATCTGATCATTACTGTTGGGAAATGAATTTAATAAAAAGGATTTTGATTAGATCCCAAAACCCCTGAGTATGACATGTTCAGGATAATCTTGATAGATGAGTCAGGATTCAGTTTTAGAGTGTTCAGGATATTATCTGCACCATGTATAGTCGGCAGATATAGAACAGGTTAAGTGTCTGAAGACTCAAGAAGAAACCGAGATCTCAAGACTTCGATGAGATACCGAGAACCGTAAGACTCGAGAGAACTCAAGACTCGAAAACCTCAAGGCTCGGAGAAACCTCAAGGCTCGGAAAACCTCAAGAATCGGAGAATCAAGACTCGAGAGAACTCGAAGACTCAGAGATATATCAAGGCACGATGAATTTGAAGAACTTCGATAATGTCTTGAATGCTTCGAGATATCCTGAATATTCCGAGGCAATCAAGGTCGAGGAATATAGCCGCTGGAACCCAAATGGACGCGACCAACGAGAGGAAGACAACCAAATTGAAAAAGTCTGCGGAACTTTTGTGAAGAATAGTATGGATTTGAAAGTGATTCTCTCCAACGGTAACATTCAAATCCACACTATAAATACAAGTTCTTCCTTCATTATCAAGTGTGGAGGAGTGTGGAAGTCAAAGAAGATAGCAACGATGCTCTGAGCCAAAGAGAGTTAAGCTTTCCCACCCTAGAACACAAGTCTGTAGATATACAAATATATTCAAAGAGTGTTCTAGAACCCAACCTAAGCAACCCACGATGTATCATAAGCTTAGAGAGATTTTCCCAACCTTAGCATTGAGGTTAAACCTTTGTAAGGGAAAATCTCACCATAGTTGGAGACAACACCAAAACCAAACCCAGTGGTGAAGTGAGGTAGTTGTTAGGCAAACCCGAGTGAGGGTGATAAGTCCCGAAGGAGTGTGAACTCGTTAAACATCTAAAGAGTTTGAGTTAGTAAACTACGGAGGTAGTCAGAAAGCTCAGGGTCGGGTTGAGTTAGTAAACTACGTGGAGTAGTCAGAAAACTCAGGGCCGAGTTGAGTAAGTAAACTACGAGGTAGTCAGAAAGCTCAGAAGTTGATAAGGAATTTCCTAGAGGAGAGTGGATGTAGGACCGGTTGTCCAACCACTATATATTCTTTGTGTTGTTTCTTTGCTTTATGTTTATACTTGTCATATGCATCTAGTTATAAGCAAAACACAACACATGAGCTCCAAAGTTGAAAAATTGGAAACACTCTGCCCTCACCCCTGTTTTATATGCACCGAAATCAAACGTTTTTGCTTCCGTGACGCCAAAAAAATAGGTTTTCCCAATCGACCAACAAGTGGTATCAGAAAGGGTGCTCAAAAGATTACTTCTTCAATGTAATCGCCTGAGCAGATCTATTTTTAAAAACTTGTCTCTGATCTGATACCAACAAGTGGTATCAGAGCAGGTGCTCAAAAGATTACTTCTTCAATGTAATCGCCTGAGCAGATCTATTTTTAAAACCTGTCTCTGATCTGATACCAACAATTGGTATCGAGCAAAACGAAAAATTTTACACAACAATGGAATAATAGAACTTTTCATTGATAAAAACCCGAGGGTCGGGTTACATTACAAGTTACAAACGCAAAGAGAACCCGGAGGTCAATACATAACTCTAAACCCTAAACCTCTAAGCCATATCCCTAAACCTTCATCCAAACCCAAACCCGATCTACAGTGGTGATTAAGAGGAGGAAAGAGAGATTTTAAGATCTCATGCTCTCATTTTCCCCCACTTAAAGGATGAGGAGGCTTGAAAGGTAATCCTATGCATAACCGATGGACTCTCCAATGGAGTGAGAGCGGCTTTGATAGGATTTTTAAGCCGAGAGCCCTAAGAAAGAGTCACGGGCTCTCCAAATTGTTAAATGGTGAGTTTGATATAGGAAGATCACCGTTGTCCGATCAAGTTCGCATATCAAACTCACGCTCATTTTCGATCGAAATCGCTATCGCTTTTACGCCATCCGTCGAAAGACACACAAAGCTGCATACGATTAGGAGAAGTGTCTTCTCGATTCATAAAGAGATCCGCCCACCCCACGATGGTAGAGAAGCTTTAGCAACGATTGTATGAGAAATCTTTTGATGATGACGAGAACCGCAAAAAAAACACACACACAGGTTGATTTGAGAAGATGAAATCATGGAAAAGGGGGTAAAGATGTTTGCTTAAGTCTCACCGGAAACAAGGGTTCACCAGGATACATGATTCTACAAAGAAGATAAGTATGGTGAATGAGTTATGTCCTGTAAAATATTGGTCCAATTTATAGAGGCCAAGCAAGGGTGCAGATGCAAATTTGAGCTCTCAAAGCCTTTTTAGAAAAATTTGCATCACAAGGACGCGTCTAGAAATCACGCGACCGATAATTGAAAAAAATTACGGATTGACATATCGAGAGTGTCGTCGACGATATCTCGCATGTCAAATCGCACCAACTTAGGAATAGAGGCTACTATTCTAGACTAAGTTTTAGCGCAAGAACACTTTCCAAGAATTGGCTTAATCGAGGAGAATCGATTAGGTCAACAAATATCGATTACATACAAAACCGATCAAATGAAGAAAATCACCGAGCTTGAAAGCTTCACCAAATCGAGATATATCGGTCTATATCGGTTGAAAGGAAACTTCAACTTGAGGGGAACTCCGCGAGAATCAAAAGTAGATGATCAAGATCAAGACATGGGTCAGCATTTAGACCCGATCGAGATCAAATAAGTTAGATGAGTTCAAATGATGAGTTGTGCAAAACCGGAAGTGAAGAAAAGCTAAAAACAAAAATTAGAAGAGAATGTTGCCGTCGGAAAGATGAGCAAAAAGAGATCGATCAAGATCGAGACGTGATCGAGATCGAGATATGATAATGAGCGGATGAAGATCGATCGAGATCGAGGCGTGATCAAGATCGATATGATAAACCCGATATGCTAACCTCGATATAATGACTGATGCTATGTTGATCTAAAGGCGTGTTGATCGATTAGTCGAGCTAATCGGATCGAAAAAAGAAATCGATAAATTTGGGTAAAGTGATCCCGGAGACTCGAGAAGTAAAGTAAACCGAGACTCAAGATAGGTCAAGACACGAGGGTCAAGATGTCTCGAAGTCGGAAGAAACCGAACTCGGTCGATGAGTGTCGATATACCCGATCGATAAGGTCCATTGAAGAAGAATGAGGAGTCGAAATGTGAAGACGTAAGACTAAAGACCAAAACTGAAGACTTGTAACTTTTTTTTTTTTTTGTCTTTATTTCTTTGATAAGTTCATTGTAATCTGTAACTGATAACATACAATCAATGAAACCTTTATCTTTATGCTCAAAGATAATACCTCATTATCTTTTTTACATGTCTTTTATGATGATATGCCTGATTGAATGTCTCTAATCTGATTGTATGCTCATATAAAGGGGAAACTATATGATGCTATGGGAGAAATTGCTTAAGTATTTAGTAATGATCTATTTAGGAAAGATTCATTACTGAAGAAATATGTTGAATGATTTAAATTGATTAGAGATTTACCATTCTTGTAATAGGAAAAACTGAAACCTGAGTAGAGGATATATGTTTGTAACAAGATAGGTTTTGGCATCATCAAAAAGGGGGAAATTGTTGGGAAATGAATTTAATAAAAAGGATTTTGATTAGATCCCAAAACCCCTGAGTATGACATGTTCAGGATAATCTTGATAGATGAGTCAGGATTCAGTTTTAGAGTGTTCAGGATATTATCTGCACCATGTATAGTCGGCAGATATAGAACAGGTTAAGTGTCTGAAGACTCAAGAAGAAATCGAGATATCAAGACTTCGATGATACCTTGAGAACACAAGACTCGAGAGAACCTCAAGACTCGTAAAACCCAAGGCTCAGAGAAAACTGAAGGCTCGTAGAAACTCAAGAATCGAGAAATCAAGACTCGAGAACACGAAGACTTCGGATATATCTTTGAAGGCACATTAATTCTTCAAGAACTTCATAATGTCTTGAATGCTCAGTATATCCTGAATATTCCGAGGCAATCAAGGGAGGAATATAGCCGGGAACCCAAACCGACGTTGACCAACGAGGGAAGACAACCAAATTGAAAAAAAAGCCGAAACTTTAAAGAATATAGTATGGATTTGAAAGTGATTCTCTCCAACGGTAACATTCAAATCCACACTATAAATACAAGTTCTTCCTTCATTATCAAGTGTGGAGGAGTGTGGAAGTGCGAAGAAGATAGCAACGATGCTACAGAGCCAAAGAGAGTTAAGCTTTCCCACCCTAGAACACAAGTCTGTAGATATACAAATATATTCAAAGAGTGTTCTAGAACCCAACCTAAGAACCCACGATGTATCATAAGCTTAGAGAGATTTTCCCAACCTTAGCATTGAGGTTAAACCTTTGTAAGGGAAAATCTCACCATAGTTGGAGACAACACCAAAACCAAACCCAGTGGTGAAGTGAGGTAGTTGTTAGGCAAACCCGAGTGAGGGTGATAAGTCCCGAAGGAGTGTGAACTCGTTAAACATCTAAAGAGTTTGAGTTAGTAAACTACGGAGGTAGTCGAAAAGCTCGTGGTCGGGTTGAGTTAGTAAACTACGTGGAGTAGTCGAAAAAACTCGTACGAGTTGAGTAAGTAAACTACGAGGTAGTCGAAAGCTCGAGAAGTTGATAAGGAATTTCTGAGAGGGAGAGTGGATGTAGGACCGGGTTGTCCTAACCACTATATATTCTTTGTGTTGTTTATTTGCTTTATGTTTATACTTGTCATATGCATCTAGTTATAAGCAAAACACAACACATGAGCTCCAAAGTTGAAAAAATTGGAAACACTCGCCTTCACTTTTGTTTTTTATATGCACCGAAATCAAACGTTTTGCTTCCGCACGCGCAAAATAGGTTTTCCCACCGGGACCAACAATTACCTTCACACATCTCAGTAAGAGTATCCCACATCTGTTTCGCAGTTTTGAGATACTTTATCTTCTCCTTTGTGACTTTATCCATCGTCTTCATGATTATATGCCTGGCGATTGTATCTAGAGTATACAAATTTCTTTCTTCTGCATCCATCAGGGCTAGGCTTTTTCGTACAAGACTTTCTAGTGCAAAGTCTGGATCTCCTCCAACTGCTTGTCGTGATATATGATGATGGGTCCTCGTTCAATGACTTCCATCATTCTGCCGCTTATCGATCCTAGATGGTTGCACATATATATAGTCCAATCTGCATACTCATCAATTGAAAACTTAGGCAAATCATGATACATACCAGAGGTATTATCCATTCTGAGTGATTTTGAAAATGAATGAGTTTTGAAAACAGTTTTTCAAGATCTGTTCAAATGACCACAAAGATTCTTCCTCAAGAATCGATGATACTCAAAGCCGATTAGTGCAATAGAACCACCGCTCTGATACCACTTGTAGGTCCCGAATGGGTTTTGTGAGAATTGGAAGTCTAGAGGGAGGGTGAATAGACTTCTAAAACTTTTCGTCTTGGATCGAGGTGTGATTTGCGATTACCCGATCGAGTGCTAGTGTATCGATTTAGATCGATGTTCAATCTTCTTGAGTGCGATGGCGACAGATCGACGATATCTGTCAGTTTAACTGAGAGTGTGGAAGCTTGTTTTAACCCGTGTGAAAAAACAGTTTTATCAATTCAGATTCTTAAGTCAGTTTTCAACCAGCTGATTAAGGTGTCAACCTGATCAGATCAGTTGCTTGGTGCAGACTGAGCTTAACTTAGAATATGTATGCGTTTTAAACTCAAGTAGTGTGAATAGTGTAAAGCAATAAAGAAAAGCACGTAAATGCACACAAGACTTTTTATAGTGGTTTCGGGGCGAACGCGCGTCTTCGCCCACTCTTCCCTTAACACAGGGGAACCTTAACCGAACTTAACCTGCGGGACTTATATCCCTCACGGGATGGTCAAGATGTTTATTGAGTTCACACTCTACAGAACCGAACTAGAAATAAAAAAACTAGAATCCCTAGTCTGAAATCTACCGTGAACAAACTTAACCTAACTTGCGTTTGGGTAAAGAATGTTTGAGGGTTCCAACTAGAAATCTATCCTGGTGTTTTAGGTAGCCAAAATGCTAGTGGATAAGATTTCTTGCTAAGAACAATGGGATGAACACTCTAAGAATAATCTTCAAATATGGTGTTCTTGACGGAAATTCAGAGGCTTTTTGCTTGATAATCTGCGTTAATGATGTTGTTCTGCTTTGCTCAATTGTTCATGTGATAGTATTTGGTCTCTTTTTCTTCTTTTCGAGCAATCCCATTTTATAGACCTCGAAATCAAAGAGCCGTTGGAGAGTAATTTGAATTTCGGGCTATATTAGGTAGGTTGTAGGATATGATTGTGATGTGCTCTGATTATCGGCGTGGCGTAGGCATGATTAAGCGTCGTTTTTGTCCGCAAACATCGTATCCGCATTGTCGACTCTTTTTTGTGCGTGTCGCTTTCTCCTTACCCAGAAACATCAAGACTTGATAATTTGTCCGTTAGGCGATTGATATTCCTTTTGTAGAAGATTTGTCTTATCTGGTGTATATTTTTGATTGTCAATGTGTGGTGACTTAATCGAATGTAACCGATCGATCTACCTTGTTGAGTCTTCATTGCGCATTGTCTTAGCTCAATATCACGGATCTAATTTGAATCTTCGTCTTCGTCTTTTGATCTTGGTGTCTCTCGAGCCTCGGTGTATTCATCATCTTTGAGTCTTGAGTTTATTCTTGAGTCTTCATGTTGGGAGATGAATTTAATAAAGATATGATTTTGATTAGATCCCAAAAACCCCGAGTATGACATGTTCGGGATAATCTTGATAGTTAGTCGATTCGGTTTTAGAGTATTCGGGATGATATCTCGCAAAATGTATAGTCGTGAGATATAGATCGGGTTAGGATCTCAAGATTACGAAGAACTCGATAAGTTTTCAAGAAACTAAAGTTTGATGAAATGAGAAAAAGACTTCGGTGAGAAATCGAGATCTTGAAGACTTCGATGAGATGAAACGAGGCGAAGACTCGATATATCGGTCGATATATCTCAGTAAAGACTCGAAGACCACGAAGACTCGAAGACCACGAAGACTCGGAAGACCACGAAGACTCGAAGACTCAAGACGAAAGATCGAAGATCAAGAATCTTTGAAGGCACGCGATTCTGCGAAGACTCGATTAATTTCTTGAATGCTTTCGATAAAACCTGAATGTTCCGAGGCACTGAAAATATATATCTGAAGGATGCAATACTGAGAAGATCGCGATTCCTTAGAAAAATAGATATTGCCCAAGACATTCAAATACAGACAAAAGGAACTAAGACAAAGTGTTGTTAAGGTTATATCACTCAGAGATTATAACTAAAAAGAGTCGTTGAGTTGTTTCACCTTTTAACTGGAGACAAAAGTCAAAAAAGAGGAAGACAAAGATCTTTGTATATCGACAACCGACAAATGGCAATGTCAATCGAAAAGATGTCAGAAGTACTAAGTTCCAGACTGTAAAAAGTGAAGATCGGCTACATGAAAGGCTATTGCCTAAAACGTGTTAGGGAGTCTCAAACCCTAAATATAGTCGTTCTTCACACACCATAAGAGGAAACTCATGAAGCTATCTCTTCCAACGGATAGTTTTTCAAGAGTAACCTTGGTGTATGTCTATAAATACTTTTGACCCTCTACATTGTAAGGTTACAGGAAATTTGTAAGCAACTCAAGAGCTCAAACTTATTATTGCAAGTTGAAGCACTCGAAAACCCAAGAATTTCCCAAGTGCTTTAAATCGAAGAGAGCACATTCCACTAAGCCTAGCTTGATAAGATATATCCAAAGCTTAGTCGAGATATCCTAGCCGATATCTTGGTTTTCGAAGAAACAGACCTCAGTAGCAACCAGTACTACTGAAGCTGAATACATGGCTGCAGGAAGCTGCTGTGCCCAGATTCTTTGGCTCAGACAACAATTAAGGGATTATAAAGTTGTAGCCAATGAAGTACCAATATTTTGTGACAATAATAGTGTCATTGCTATTTCACAAAATCCGGTATTGCACACCAGATGCAAGCATGTGGATATCAGACATCACTTCATCAGAGATCATGTTGAGAAAAAGGACATCAGGATGGAGAAAATTCATACTGATAAGCAGAGAGCTGATATCTTGACTAAACCTTTGGCTGAATCAAGATTTCAGGAACTATCAGTTGAATTAGGGATGTTGGATCCAGGTGTATAGAGTAAAATCTAAAAACTTGAAAGTTTTCAGATGCATGAAGTTTTCTCAGGATTCTACTGAGAAACTCAGGATAAAATGGAAAATACTGAACTGAGTCTCAGGAAACTCAGATTTACTGAAGGTCAGTACTCAGTAGCATACTGAACCCATTCAGTACTCAGTATCATACTGACATTTTATCAAGGTCAATACTCAATAAGACCGATAGAGGGAAATTAGTCTGAAGAAGTAATAACTCATGCGACTCATTTATTGCTTAAGTAAAACTCAGTAATCATTTGCAATAAATACAAAACACCTGAAGAAAGTTTTTGGGCGGGATCTTTGAAATTCCTAAGAAGGTCAACAGTCATTAAATGCTCTGTTACATTTAAATAACCAATGAGGTTAAAATGGTGGCTTACTTTTCGGAGGATCGACCTTTCGCATACCCGATTAATCTACGATTAATCTCAACCGTTGTTTTTCACCTAACCGGTGCGATTCCCCACGATCTCACGATATATATTCTTTGAGAAGCCTTTTCAAGCCAATTTTATTAAACCCTTCGTTCCCAAAATCCTCTGCAAATAAAATCCCTCTTTTACCCAGAAAAGCTTCATCGCTCCAAACCCTAAATCTTCAAATCTCAAAATGGCTCCTACCATATTCGAAAGATTAGCCGAAACAAATAAGCCATGGTATGAGTACGTGGTTTCTCTGTAGAGTACTTCCAATGCCAAGCACGGAGAAGAGGCGCTCCACTTGATTCGGTTGGCAAAATTGACGAACCTCGTCGCGAACAAACCAGAGGCGGAGTATACTCGCGAGGTAATAGAGTTTGTCGCTAATTTGGAAATAGATGAGGATGAGTGTATTGAGTCCAAGATTTCTATTTCGCATCTTGAACAATCAATGAAGTATGTGGATTTTGTTCGAGAGCTTTATATTGTCCCGAAGCATTTAAACGACGTTTTTTAGTTGTGCGATAGGGGAGATGACCCCTCATTGTGTATGTTGGGACGGGAGCAAGAGTATCTTGATGGGATTACTGAGAATCCTGTTAAGTTTGAAGCAACTCTGCATAAGCGGCATTTAAAGCCGAAGTACAGAGTGTTGATGGATATTGTTGGAAAGTGCATCATGAGTCGATCTAGAAGCTTTGAGCAGATCAGCACTCCCAAACTCCGACTGATGGCGGCGATTGAGGACTCACCCACCAAGGATTTCAACTGGCTGAAGTATCTGATCAAGGTGGTGAGTGAGCAAGCCAAGGTCATAAAAAGGGAGGATGGCGTAATATCGATCAAAGGCAGGATCCTCCATGCCACCAAAATAACATTTATTTTGGAAATGTGCCGAGAGGAGAGGGATATCTTTTCAAACTCTACTCCATTCCCTAAATCCAAAGTAATGTTCAAGCTCATTGCTGCAAAGAGGACTATCAAGGGAAAGAAAGGAAAAAAGGTGGAATCACCAGTTGCGGCTGCTGCTGAAGAAAGCCAACTAACCAGGGGGAAGGTTTTGTTGGATGCCAAGAAGGAGCAGGGTGAGAAATTGAAGAAGCAAAAGACCCTTGCTCCAAAGCGCAAAAGAATGGTGGTTCTCACTGATGAAGATGAGGAAAGTGAGACTGAGGAGATTCAGCCTGAGAGCCAAACTACTCAGAAATCGCCTTTACTTGTATTGGCTCAGGCTATCTCAAAGGCACAGGATCAAATTGAGGAGCAAGTCTTCTCTGAGGTTCTTGAGACGTCGCTTAGTTCTGATAAGTTCTCTCAAGAAATCTTCAAAGGACCTCAGACCTCAGAGCAAGTACAGATTCCTGCTGAGGAAGCACCTGCTCAGACCTCAGAAAATGTTCAGATTCCCTCTGAGGAAGTGCCCACTCAAGTCTCAGATCAAACTGAAATTCCCACTGAGGAGGCGCCAGCTCAGACCTCAGAACCAAGTCAGATTCAGACTGAGGAGCTGCCTGCCCAAACCTCAGAGTTTGCTGAGCCTCAGGAGCCGATGAATTTAGATGAGCTCCTGAATGAGCTGTTAGTCGATCTTTCAGCAGACTTTCCAACTGAACTTGAGAGTCCGATGCTCAAGAAAGGTGAAGCTGAAGAGACCGAATGGCGAAGCAAGGGGGAACGGTTCATCATTGACCGCTACCCTGAGCTTAGTTCATTCCCTGACCTCCAAGACATCTTCTTCAGATTGAGGTCAACGGTCTACATCCTCAACCAGACTCTTCCAGAGATGCTCAACATTGCTTCATTCAGAGGCGAAGACTGGTGGAACGAGGAGACAGCTTTTCTCACTGAATTCTCAGGATTCAGAAAAACCAAGCTCAGGATGAAAATCTCAGACTTTGATGAGCTTGTGAAAAGGAAGGTTGCTGAGAGGATTGCTGAAGTTGGTGCCCCGAGCTCCAAAGACAAATCTCAGGATGGGAACCAACAAGGGGATGATGAGAGTCAATCTCAGAAGGAGAAAGACTCAACCGATCTTGATCAAAGCATTGTCCGAACATCCTCGGATCGGGTTAGCCTTCGAGTAACTTTTGCACTATTGATAATTATGCCAGATTACCGGGTTCCTATCTTTAAATCTGTAATGTCCGATATGCAGATCGAGGCTCGGTGGACACCCAAGCTCGGGGGTGAATCCTGACTCAAACCGAGTCTAAAGCCCCATTAGATCAAGCTTCGTGTTCAGATCGAGACTCAGGATGAACAGCCAACTCAGGAGGCACAGCAGATCAGATATGCTCCTGAGATTGACCTCACCCCTGTGATGGAGAAGCTGGAGAAGGTTGAGCCAATCCTGAACAAAATTGCTCAGATGGAGGAGGTTTTGGCCAACCAAACTCAGAAGATTGACAGCTTGAGTTCTTCTTCAGAACTGGTGCTACTTCAGGATACTCTGACAGACAAGCTGACCTCCATGGAAGGAAAATTAGAAGAGAAGATGGAGGGGGTCAAGGCTGAGCTTAATGCAGAGCTGAAGCAGAAGCATCAGGAGCAGACTCAAATTCTAGAAGCAAAGTTGGTAGAGAAGAATGAGATGCTGGTGAAGAATGTTGTTGAGGAAATGAGCTCAATGCTCATGGCCAAGATGACAGATATGTTCAAGGAAGCTCTCTAAATTGAATTTGCTCATCTGTCTCAAGAATTCTCGTGGCGAAGAACCACCTCGTAAGGCTCGAGGAGGAGCAAGATCGGATGGCGGGGGAGGTCTTGAGTGTCGAGAAAGAACAATATCATATGGACACAAAGACTTCTCTCGAAGCTTCGCGAGAATATGGTTCCAAGAAGGGAAAGACACGAGCCGATCTCGTGAATTTATTGGAACATACTCTCACGAAAAGCAAGGTTGTTAAGATGTTTGAAAAGAAGATCATTGCGAAGCCATGAAGGAGATAGAGGCCACCGAGAAGCTAAAGTTCAAGAAGGTGGAGAAGCGAATCTACACTCGGGTTTCAGAGGAAACAATGCAAGAAGTTGCAATAGAGAAAGTGAGTGGTAGGGGAAGAATTGGTACAAGCCTACCGGTCTTTGAATTGCCCATCAAGAGAAAGGCTATGGCGATGGAAGAGCCCGAGGGCAAAAGAGCAAAGGCTTCTAAGCCAATTCGGAGAAAAAACTAGTCTTTGGATATTGAAGAATCGAGGTTGAGCCAAAGAAGAAGGTCTTCAATACCGAAAGCGCTCAAAAACACTCCAAATTGAACAAGCTAAAAAGACGGCTTGCTACATTTACGGTGTACCAAAGATTAGAAAGAAGGTAGAAGAAGAGCGAAAAAAAAGGAGGGGTTCAAAAAGTTCGCAAGCAAGAGGAGAGGGAACAAAAAGCAAATGGCTGGCGTGTTGACAAATGGATGCCAGTCCAACTCAACGATGCATGGGAAGAAATTAAGAGAACTTTTTGGTTCTATTATGATGTGCTCTGAGAATGGAGAGGAGAGAGCTCAGATCCCAATGAGGCTTTCATCGACTATCTCCTGACCTTCTATCCTAAATATCTTCAAGGCTGGATAAATCTTGCGGATGAAGGAAAGGTGCAGATAACCGCCCCTGGTCCATACGTGTACCCTCCTCCCAGGCTGGAGAATGGTTGTGTAAATGAGAAAGCCATTTCTCAAGAAATCACTCAGTACGCCACTCAATTAGGTCTGACAGGGAACAATCCTGATATCATTAAAGAGAGAGATGCGCTGAAAATAAGATATTACGGAATGTTCAACCTTGATGTCCCTACTGATGAGGTGGAAGATCAGAACTGAAGAGCCAAACTAAAGAGCCGAGCTGAAGAACAGAAGAAGACTAAAGAATGAAGACTCAGAAGATTCATGTAATTCTTTATTTTTTTTGTCTTTTTGATTTTGTTAGATAAGATTCATTGTAAACTTGTAACAATCTACCTATCATCAATAAAACTTTATCATTTATGCTCAAAAGATAATATCTCATTATCTTATTTACTTGTCTTTAATTTTGATATGCCTGAATGATTGTCTCTGAATTAATTGTTGGGAAATTAAGTATTTGGTGATGAATCCTTTAAGAGATTCTTTACTGAAGAAATTGTTGGGAGATTAATTGTTGGGAGATTCATTATGTATGGAAATTATTGGGAGATGAATTATGTATGAAAATTGTTGGGAGATAAAACCAATCTTGTAATAGGATAAACTGAAACATGAGTATAAGGTAAGTATGTTTGTAACAAGATAGGTTTTGGCATCATCAAAAAGGGGGAAATTGTTGGGAGATGAATTTAATAAAGATATGATTTTGATTAGATCCCAAAACCCCTGAGTATGACATGTTCAGGATAATCTTGATAGTTGAGTCCAGATTCCGTTTTAGAGTATTCCAGGATGATATCTGGCAAAAGTATAGTCAGCAGATATAGATCGGTTTAGATCTCAAGGTTCAAGAACTCAAAGAAGTTTCCAAGAAACCGGTTTCAAAGATGAAATGGCCGGTTTCAAGTTTCAAGATGAAATTGAGAAATCAAGACTCAATGAGAAACCGAGATATCAAGACTCAAGATGAAACCGAGGAATCAAGACTCAAAGATATCGACCAAGATATCCAGAAAGACTCGTAAGACCTCAAGACTCGTAAGACCTCAAGACTCAAGACTCAAGAAGACGATCAAGATCAAGAATATCAAGGCACGCGAATTATCAAGACTCGCAGAATTTCTCAATGCTTCAAAGATAAACCTCAATGTTCCGAGGCAATCAAAAATATCTATCCGAAGGATGCAATCTTCGAGAAGATCGCGATTCCTTAGAAAAATAGATATTTCCCAAGACATTCAAATGCAGACAAAAGGAACTAAGACAAAGTGTTGTTAAGGTTATATCACTCAGAGATTATAACCAAAAAGAGCCGTTGAGTTGTCTACCTTTAACTGGAGACAAAAGTCAAAAAGAGAAAGACAAAGATTGTACCATATCGACAATCGACAAATGACAGTCATTTGAAAAAGATGTCGGAGTACTAAGTTCCAGACTGTAAAAAGTGAAGATCGGCTACATGAAAGGCTATTGCCTAAAACGTGTTAGGGAGTCTCAAACCCTAAATATAGTCGTTCTTCACACACCATAAGAAGAAACTCACGAAGCTATCTCTTCCAACGGATAGTTTTTCAAGAGTAACATTGGTGTATGCCTATGAATACTTTTGACCCTCTACATTGTAAGGTTACGGGAAATTTGTAAGCAACTCAAGAGCTCAAACTTATTATTGCAAGTTGAAGCACTCGAAAACCCAAGAATTTCCCAAGTGCTTTAAATCGAAGAGAGCTCATTCCACTAAGCCTAGCTTGATAAGATATATCCAAAGCTTAGTCGAGATATCCTAGCCTTTGCATTGGTCTTTATTGTAAAGGATATCTCATTCTAGTTGGAAACCAACCAAGAAACCCCAAACCCTTTGTAAGGTAGTTTGAGTGTAATTGTTGGTGAGATTGGAGTTGTAAAGAGTTAGTAAACTACATTGAGGTAGTCAGAAAGCTCTAGAGAAGAAGTGAGTAATCTATCTTGGATAGACAGAAAGCTTGTGTGAGTTTTGAGTTAGTAAACAACAGAGGTAGTCAGAAAGCTCAAAATTAGAAAGGTTAGTAAACTACAGAGGTAGTCGAAAAGCCTTAGGAAGTGATTAGTGAATTTCTCTCAAGAGATCAAAGAGTGGACGTAGGAGCTTGAGTCTCCGAACCACTATAATTTCTTTGTGTTCTTTGCTTTTTGCTTTTGCTTGATTTATCTGTTGCATTACTGTGTTTCAAAAGCATATTTTCACTGATATTTCAGTTGGAATCAATCCACTGAAAGTTGCATATAATTGAATCACAGCCTAATCACTATTCCATTAAAGGAAGGTTTTTTAAGAAAAGCTTAAAACAAGTATAAACTAAGGGCCAACCATTCCGCACATCCGGTAGTAGCTAGAAACGGATAGTTACCAAACCGAACTTACTCTTACGAGGGTTCAATGAAGTTAGTTATCCGATTCAAGCAACTCGGGATCTCTGAAAAACTTCGGGGACTCGGTTGGGATTATCCGAGGTATCCTGAAAGCGACTTCGGATCACTATCTCGATGAGACTTTGACTCGGAGCGATTTGTGCTTCTCGGGACCAAATCATCGAGACAACTGACCCAAGTGACCTCGATAAAAAAAAAAAGTTTTAAAATCACTGAACACGTGTATTCCCCCCCCATACACGTGTAAGACTCATTTGCACCGGGACCAACACTTCAGGTTTATCTGAGTCTTCAGGTTCATCTGAGTCTTTAGTGTCTATCTGAGTCTTCAGGTTCATCCGAGTCTTCAGGTTCATCTGTCTTCACCTGATCTTCTGACTACTTGTCTTCTGATTTGTTCTTAGTCTTCTGATCATCTGACCTTATCTGGGTCATCTGATACTTCGACCTGACATATACATATTGAGTTCCCCCTCAATATGTGACCTATCTTTTACATCAGCTATCTATACATTTCAGCTGGTTATCTTAATCTGATTCTAAGTCATCAGTCAGCTAACAGGTCTGACTGGTCCTATTACAACCTGTTTTGGAACTTCCATCAAAACTAAAATACAGATTTCCCAACAAATTTTGATTCAATTTCTGAGTAACATTCATAATAGCTTCATTGATATCTAGTACTCCAAATTTCCAATTGCCAATTTATTTTTCATGTAAAAAATAACGAGCAAGCGCATTATCAACTTCCGGCGTCCATAAACTATTATTTTCGCACCTCTCAAAATTGTTCTTTGGCTTCCAGGACCGAAGCATTTTTTTCTTTGAGTACACTTGTGATAATAATATAAATTGAGACAAATATTGGTTACTTATATAAGACAAGACTAGTTATAGATATCCACGTTTTTTCTTTGGTATAACTTTATTATAGTAATGTATTAAAAGAATAAAAAATTACCTGATTGTCTTCTGATTTCGAATCTTATTGTAAACACTAAAATTCAAATTGAGAAGGGAACCAATAATAAAGTAAACCACATTACACAGCAATTGTGGATAACTATTGTATTTTATATTATAAAAAAAACTGAGAAATTCAGAATAATGTCAATAGACCTATCAAATCATCAGTGTGCGATGCGCCTTGCCCACTATCTACAAATAACACGGACACATATATTAATATATAGTAATATGTATAATTTGGTGCAGCGCACAATCTGATAAAGTATGTCAACAAAACAACTTCCAAGATAATTATAATGATGACATTTCAATATTAGTTGTACATTCTATAAAAAATAATATTATTATTTAAGTCCAGCAAACATTTGAATCTGATGTTGAAATCCATTGATTAAACAAATAAATAAACCAAAAAATTGATAACATAATATTTTATTTTTTCACAATTTCATTGATAGCATATTCATATTCCAAACACACCAAAAATTATTATCAATATCAAAGCAAATTCATGTAATTTGTAAATGTGTAAATATATCTAACAAATGTTGTTTGTAATATTATTAACATTAATATTACGAGAAAATCATTAATCAAATTGCTATTAAATAAAGTTGTAACAGTAATTGATTAAATAACATACATAAACACATACATATAGATTTAAAATAACCAAAGTTAACATTGCATAATATTAAAACATAGAGAACAAAATACAACGTGCCTTAAGCAAGAGTGTTCATCATCACAACACAAAAAGATAGATATATATATAGATAGATAGATAGATAGATAGATAGATAGATATTTAGAATTTCAGAAATCACATTTCATAAATTATTTTCAAATGGCCCTTGTAGTCAGTTTCAGCCTCAATGAGTTCTTCCTTTGCTTTGGACAATTTTCCAACAATAGCTTCCTTTTCAGCATCCTCCGCATCGTCAACTTTGCCCTCTAACATTGTGATCCTGAATTGAAGCAGGTGAATCTTCTCCAGCAAAATTGTAGCCTTCGACCTTTTTAGCTTCCGACGAAGCTTCTTTAGCTTGGATAATTAATATATATATATATGAAATTCATGGATTTAAATAAATATTTCAAATCACAAACATAATATTAAATTAACCAATACATCTTGCCAGGAGGACAACACTGATAGTGCATTTTCACAACGAGACTCTGATAGCTCCATCAATCGCACGCAAAACTTGAATCCTAAAGTATAAACACATAGGTTAAATAAAATTATATATTGGAAGGTATTAACAGTATCTCATTGAGTAATTGAAGTAAAGAAATATTACTATTGAAATTTTGAGAGATGTTGTTGATATGATTGTTTTAAATGAAGACAACACTTATTTATATGGAGTGGGATTTATGTAATATGTAAACGAAATATATTGATTGATTTTTACATAATAATTAATATGAACTAATTTATTTTAAAAATACATAATATTCCTAAATATATCAACTAATCTCTGCCAACACATATGAGTCTATGACTGCACGTGGCCGACTAATTGCCCACAATCTTGCCAATTGTTATAATTTTGAAATATCTAATAAAAATAATCAAAATTTAAATGCTTCTGATATGAATAAACTATTAGTAGAGTCGGCTAAATTGTTGATTACAAATCCAATGCTTTCACCGACACGCTACCAACTGCAAAAAGTAAAGAAATAACAACACTATATATCAATCAATTCAGTCATGGCCAACTGTTATTTATTTATATTTAACTTTAATTAATTTATGTTATGAATTATTAAAAGTGTGTAACACTTTTGGTATGTACCAGTAACGGGACATTTTTAAAATCTTTTTTTTTTAATATATTTTCCCATTCAAATTATCAAAATATTGTGCTAACTACTTGACTTTAATATTCTATTTCTAGTGAACAAACATATTATTTACACAATTAAAGGTTCAAAATGCAAACAGTTTAACAATAAATAAAACCGGTGTATTAATAAGATAAGCACATGAAATTCGATAACTTATGACATATTGTTGACTATATCATACCAAAATAGTTACATGAAAATAAAAATAGATAATTTCCAATAGTTAAAAACATATTGAACTAAAACATAACAACATTAATTATGCATTGTAAAAAATCTTCAGCTGTTGTTTGTATTCATCTTCAGCTTCTTTGAGGTCATCTGCAACATTCTGAAGGAGTTGACGAATAAGTTCCATTTTGATCAACTGAACTTTTATCTCAATAATCTATTTTTTTCCCCATCATAATCTCCGTCTTTTCAATCTGAAGTTTTAGAACCTTGGTGGCTTGCTTGAAGACGAAGTAGTTCAACATAAATATGAGAAATAACCAAAAAAATATATATATAAATCTCATATAAATTTTTTTACAATTTCAATTAATACCTTTTGCTTCAAGGTCAAATATGACAATGCTAAATCTTTAGCTCCGGTTACCGTAATTAATTTATTGATAAAATAGTCCTACAACATGAATAGAATTTCAATGAACACTAACAGTACACAATCTTAAGCAAAAGTTAAGAAGGACACATCATAAATGAAACGTTTATCATGTTCGATTGATTGTAACGTTGTTGGAATGAAGAATACTTTTAAAATGAATTCCTTTGTTACCAGATTGTTTATATGAAACGGTTAGGCAGCCTTTTTATAATGATATTACTTTCCAAATATTGATTACATTAATTAGTTATTTGCTAAACGAAGATGATTTGGTAAAATAAATACACTAATTATTTGATAATATAAGATAGTATCTCGTAAACGCATTGAAACGTATTAGTTGACTATTGTAATCGATATCACTACTAGAAGGTAGTATCTCGTAAACACCTTTGTCGGTATTAGTTGACCCTTGTAATCGGTATCACTACTAGAAGGTAGTATCTCGTAAACACCTTTAAAACGTATTAGTTGACCCTTGTAATCGCTATCACTACTCGAATGTAGTTTATCGCAAACACGTTGAAACGTATTAGTTCAGCTGTTGTTTGTATTCATCTTCAGCTTCTTTGAGGTCATCTGCAGCATTCTAAACAAGTTGACGAAGGTTAACTTGATCACCTTCCAAACAATCTTCAAGTTCCATTTTGATCAACTGAACTTTTATCTCAATAATCTATTTTTTTTTTCCATCATAATCTCCGTCTTTTCAATCTGAAGTTTTAGAACCTTGGTGGCTTGCTTGAAGACGAAGTAGTTCAACATTAATATGAGAAATAACCAAAAAAATATATATATAAAATCACATATAATTTTTTTTACAATTTCAATTAATACCTTTTGCTTCAAGGTCAAATATGACAATGCTAAATCTTTAGCTACGGTTACCATAATTAATTTATTGACAAAATAGTTCTACAACATGAATAGAATTTCAATGAACACTAACAGTAAACAATCTTAAGCAAAAGTTAAGAAGGACACATCATAAATGAAACGTTTACCATGTTCGATTGATTGTAACTTTGTTGGAATGAAGAATACTTTTAAAATGAATTCCTTGGTTACCAGATTGTTTATATGAAACGGTTAGGCAGCCTTTTATAATGATATTACTTTCCAAATATTGATTACATTAATTAGTTATTTGCTAAACGAAGATGATTTGGTAAAATAAATACACTAATTATTTGATAATATAAGATAGTATCTCGTAAACGCATTGAAACGTATTAGTTGATTATTGTAATCGATATCACTACTAGAAGGTAGTATCTCGTAAACACCTTTGTCGATATTAGTTGACCCTTGTAATCGGTATCACTACTAGAAGGTAGTATCTCGTAAACACCTTTGAAACGTATTAGTTGACCATCGGTATCACTACTCGAATGTAGTTTATCGTAAACACATTGAAACGTATTAGTTCAGCTGTTGTTTGTATTCATTTTCAGCTTCTTTGAGGTCATCTGCAGCATTCTAAAGGAGTTGACGAAAGTTAACTTGATCACCTTCCAAACAATCTTCAAGTTCCATTTTGATCAACCGAACTTTTATCTCAATAATCTGTTTTTTTTTTCCCATCATAATCTCTGTCTTTTCAATCTGAAGTTTTAGAACCTTTGTGGCTTGCTTTAAGACGAAGTAGTTCAACATTAATATAAGAAATAACCAAAAAAAATATATATATAAAATCACATATAATTTTTTTTACAATTTCAATTAATACCTTTTGCTTCAAGGTCAAATATGACAATGTTGAATCTTTAGCTACGGTTACCGTAATTAATTTATTGACAAAATAGTCTTACAACATGAATAGAATTTCAATGAACACTAACAATACACAATCTTAAGCAAAAGTTAAGAAGGACACATCATAAATGAAACGTTTACCATGTTCGATTGATTGTAACTTTGTAGGAATGAAGAATACTTTTAAAATGATTTCCTTGGTTACCAGATTGTTTATATGAAACGGTTAGGCAACCTTTTTATAATGATATTATTTTCCAAATATTGATTACATTAATTAGTTATTTGCTAAACGAAGATGATTTGGTAAAATAAATACACTAATTATATGATAATATAAGATAGTATCTCGTAAACGCATTGAAACGTATTAGTTGACTATTGTAATCGATATCACTACTAGAAGGTAGTATCTCGTAAACACCTTTGTCGGTATTAGTTGACCCTTGTAATCGGTATCACTACTAGAAGGTAGTATCTCGTAAACACCTTTGAAAAGTATTAGTTGACCCTTGTAATCGGTATCACTACTCGAATGTAGTTTATCGTAAACACATTGAAACGTATTAGTTCAGCTGTTGTTTGTATTCATCTTCAGCTTCTTTGAGGTCATCTGCAGCATTCTAAAGGAGTTGAGGAAGGTTAACTTGATCACCTTCCAAACAATCTTCAAGTTCCATTTTGATCAACTGAACTTTTATCTCAATAATCTATTTTTTTTCCATCATAATCTCCGTCTTTCCAATCTGATGTTTTAGAACCTTGGTGGCTTGCTTGAAGACGAAGTAGTTCAACATTAATATGAGAAATAACCAAATATATATATATATATAATCACATATAAATTTTTTTACAATTTCAATTAATACCTTTTGCTTCAAGGTCAAATATGACAATGCTAAATCTTTAGCTACGGTTACCGTAATTAATTTATTGACAAAATAGTCCTACAATATGAATAGAATTTCAATGAACACTAACAGTACACAATCTTAAGCAAAAGTTAAGAAGGACACATCATAAATGAAACGTTTACCATGTTCGATTGATTGTAACTTTGTTGGAATGAAGAATACTTTTAAAATGAATTCCTTGGTTACCAGATTGTTTATATGAAACGGTTAGGCAGCCTTTTTATAATGATATTACTTTCCAAATATTGATTACATTAATTAATTATTTGCTAAACGAAGATGATTTGGTAAAATAAATACACTAATTATTTGATAATATAAGATAGTATCTCGTAAACACATTGAAACGTATTAGTTGACTATTGTAATCGATATCACTACTAGTAGGTAGTATCTCGTAAACACCTTTGTCGGTATTAGTTGACCCTTGTAATCGGTATCACTACTAGAAGGTAGTATCTCGTAAACACCTTTGAAACGTATTAGTTGAACCTTGTAATCGGTATCACTACTCGAATGTAGTTTATCATAAACACTTTGAAACGTATTAGTTGACCCTTGTATTCGGTATCACTACTAGAAGGTAGTATCTCGTAAACATCTTTGAAACGTATTAGTTGACCCTTGTAATCGGTATCACTACTAGAAGGTAGTATCTCGTAAACACCTTTGTCGGTATAAGTTGACCCTTGTAATCGGTATCACTACTAGAAGGTAGTATCTCTTAAACACCTTTGAAACGTATTAGTTGACCCTTGTAATCGGTATCACTACTCGAATGTAGTTTATCATAAACACGTTGAAAACGTATTAGTTGACCCTTGTATTCGGTATCACTATTATAAGGTAGTATCTCGTAAACATCTTTGAAACGTATTAGTTGACCCTTGTAATCGGTATCACTACTAGAAGGTAGTATCTCGTAAACACCTTTGTCGGTATTAGTTGACCCTTATAATCGGTATCACTACTAGAAGGTAGTATCTCATAAACACCTTTGAAATGTATTAGTTGACCCTTGTAATCGGTATCACTACTCGAAGGTAGTTTATCGTAAACACATTGAAACGTATTAGTTGACCCTTGTATTCGGTATCACTACTCGAAGGTAGCATCTCGTAAACACTTGGTCGGTATTTGTTGACTATTGTTATCGGTATCACTACTAGAAGGTAGTATCTCGTAAACACCTTTGTCGGTATTAGTTGACTATTATTATCGGTATCACTAATATAAGAGTTAGTATCTCAAAACATCTTGGTCGGTATTAGTTGACTATTGTTATCGGTATCACTATTATAAGAGTTAGTATCTCGTAAACACCTTGGTCGATATTAGTTGACCCTTGTTATCGGTATCACTGATATAAGAGTTAGTATCTAAAAAACACCTCACTAATATAAGAGTTATTAGTTGACCCTTGTTATCGGTATCACTAATATAAGAGTTAGTATCTCGTAAACACCTTGGTCGGTATTAGTTGACTATTGTTATCGGTATCACTAATATAAGAGAGTATCTCGTAAACACCTTGGTCAGTATTAGTTGACCCTTGTTATCGGTATCACTAATATAGGAGTTAGTATCTTGTAAACACCTTGGTCGGTATTAGTTGACCCTTGTAATCGATATCACTGTTGTAAGAGTTAGTATCTCGTAAACACGTTTGTCGGTATTAGTTGACTATTGTTATCGGTAACACTATTATATGAGTAAGTATCTCATAAATACATTCAAAGGTATTAGTTGATTATTGCAATTGGTATCACTGTTGTAACTGGTTGAATTACACCTTAAAAAAGGGTACATAAAAATTACTAGATGTTACACAATGTAATGTAATATTAAAAGTAATGAACTTAATATGTATCTGTAACTTTTATCTATCTAAATTCAATATTAAACATTCTATATAAATACCAATTGGACACGTATTGTTGTCATTTGCCTAGACCTGGAGTTGAACAAAAATATGGTTCTTCCATGTACTGTTTCTATCTTCTTTATCTTCTATTTGTTCTTCTTTTTTTTTTTATTAAATCATTATTTAGTTATCGTGTATTTTATTTTAATAGGTGAAGGTGAATTCAACCGTGCGAAAGTGAGAAAATTGATTAAAGAAGAATACGATTTCAGCAATCCGGATATGGATCCATGTTTTAAAGTATTACTTAAACACATCTTAAATATAAAATTTTGTTTGTTTATTATTAAAGATCTATTTATTTAGTTAAATTGATGAATTTGCAGAAATATCTAAGGATTATTTGCTATATAAGGTGCATACTAAAGTCAATGCGTCAAGAGAATACCGATCTGGAACGTCAATTGGAAGCTTTGTGCGAAGGAATGTTGGACGGCAACAAAACCATGGTGGAGAAGACATTGATTGCACAGGATATTGTGAAAGTGAAGAATGATATTGCTCAAAAAGAAGATGATCTTTAGGTCACAATTTCAGAAATCCCAGATTTCATAAAACCCCATGTTGATCTTTAGATCGGAAATATGTTAATTTCTAATAATTTTAATGTTTTACTTAATGTGTTGTCATTTTGCGCGACTATATGACTCCTCGTATGAACATTTGAAGGTACTTTTATCTATATGATGTTGTATTTTAATTATTGTTATTTGATGTGGGTGTATATATTTGTTTTGTCTTTTTATTTAACTTAAATGTATCATTTTCGGGTCGGGTATTCATATTTTTAAACCCTAAACCGACCCAATTACAATGGCCCAATGTAAATATTAAAGAGTAAAACCTAAGTTGCTGTAAAAGCAGAAAGGGGGAAAATAAAATTGCCCAACGGCACCACCACGACTCAGATAAAAATTTCTAAAATGTCTACAGTCGGATCGTACTCTAATATGGGATCTGAGTACAGACTATGTTTTTGTGGAAGCCAATCGTGTGTGCGCATATCTTGGACCCCCGATAATCCAGGTCGTCGATTTTATGGCTGCAAAAACCTGGAAGGTTAGTTTTGAAATAATTATATTTCTACATTCTGATTTTTTCATATACATATATTAAGATAATTTAGTTTTTTGTTTGTGTCTCCAAATTTAGCGAGGTGGGGGTGGATGCAACTATTTTGTATGGCTAGATACTCCAATGACTCCAAGAGCAAAATATGTCATTTCAGCAATGATGAAGGAAAAGCTTGAGTTTGATGATGATAGAATGAAGTTAGTCAAAAAAATTAATATGATGAAGTTTGCTCTAATTGGTTCGTGGATTTTTTTCTTGGCATTTGCATTTTGCTCCAAGTAGTTTGTAATTTGTGTGTGCTCTCAGTAGGATCGATTAGTATGCTTATTTGAATGTAATTTGTTTCATGTTTTTTAGTTTTTTGCATCTGTATTTATGTAATTTTGACTAAAAATTTAATGTATTTTCCTGAAGGGTCATCTCAATGTTTGGGATCATTGTATATTATGTTTTTTTTTTTTGTTAAGGAACTGTATACTTGTGTAGATCTGTTTAGATCATAATTGTTAAAAATAAATATATTAGCTAATTTATAAGAATAATATAATATATAAACTAGTTAAAATTCATGATATCATATACGTCATTCCAATGTTAATTATACATGTCCAAGAGTTAATTAATTAAAGTTTGAATGCAATTTGCAAAATTTAATAAACATTGGAAATACTTATTGTATGTGGATGCCAACACAGACATTGTCCAACTTCCAAGGCTATCTGCAATTATTAAACACATTAATTTTTATAAATATGAAAATAAATATTCAAAATATGTATAACAAATATCAAAATTTGGTAACACTACCAATTACATGTGTCCTTAATTTGTAAACTACCGGTGACAAGTGTCATTGATTTTACCTATGCGTTTTTCAATTTCCTTTAGATAAAATTTTATTGCTTAATACTCATCACTACATCTTATTTAACATAGATTCCAACATCATATTATATTTAACATTTAGATTTCATTTTATCAACTACATATCCTGATATGCACACTATCACATTTTCCCATTTTTATCGATAAATATGTCAATTACTAGATCCGCATCTAGGAACAATCGCGAAGAAACTGATTCATCCGAAGGGGTTCAATTGTCGTTTAAGGTTATTTGCAAAACAACCGAGTTCCACCATCATTTGGTATGTTATATTTCGTAATAATTTCGTATTTTTTAATACATCAATAACAATTTTTGTATACTTTGTTTTTCTTTTTTTTTTACTCAAGAACCTCCCGTCGGTTGCAATAAATTGGTTTGGAAAACAGATAAAGACATTGTACATTGAAAATGGTTACTCCGGTACATTATGTGGTAAGTGTGTTTATGAATATCACGAAATCAAGACCGGCAAGGGATTAGGTAGACTGAAACAGGGGTGGACGGAGGTTGCAGATAAGTTGATGATCGGACAAGGTGACATCCTTCACTTCTCTAAGGATTTTCAGGACCGAACGCGGTTGCACCTTAGTGTGGAAAGGCATGATAAATCAATCAAAGTGGAGGATGAGTTCTGGATTTGAAATCTAAACCCAGATGCCCATTTCAACAATATAAGTTCTACTTTTGATTTATCTCTCTTTTGTTGTTCTTTAATGGATTTCTGGTGTTAGTATTAAATATATGTCTTTAATCGACTAGAAATTGTGTCCATTTGTGTGTTTGATTTTTGTATGGATATGTACTATTTAGTATTTATGTGTCCTTATCGTGTATATAATATTTGGCCTTTTTCTGTGTATTTTATATTTTTTTTTTTTTTGGATCTGTGCTATAAAAACTACATTAGGCTCATTTTACATACCAAGTAAATATCATGAGTACATACTAAGTTAGTAAGTTTGTGAATAATTGTATATTAAGTTAGTTAATGATGATGAATAAATTGCATGAGTATAAATATTTATTTTAAAAATCTGAATGAGGTGAAGTCAACATATTAATTTTTATATCATCCGAATAGTAAATAAAAATTACAAGTTTTCACATAATAACAAAGTACTAAAAACATAAAAAATACAACATAATATTATAATACTGCAAATTAAAATAACTTATATGGTAATCAGAAAAATCGTATTACATTAAGTAATATGTAAAAACCTTAAGTGGCCCTTGTAGTCAGTTCAATTTTTTTTTTTTGGATGCGCCAACTCAATGTCACACTTTTCATCACTCTTCGACCCTTTTCTTTTTCTACCATATACCCTCATCAATAGTGTCACTAAACAAGAACTTTAGTTCATCATGCAAGGGATCATTTCCAGTCCAATAGTAAACTCTTCCCATCGAAAATACCTAAAATTAAAATATTGTGTTATTAATTTTTTTACAATAATACAATTCATGACTTATAGATTATAGTGAATGTACAAGAAAAAAATATGTGTTTGCTATATGACTAATAGTTCATCATGCATAATGTTGTCTGTTACTCAAAGTATTGTAAATTGTGTGGAGTGGATAGTGAAATTTTTTTACCTCAATAAACAATCTCCACTGTTCCAAATCCGCATAAATGAATTCCTCGTCAAACTCTACTCCGAGTTGATTTGTAACATACTCAAACGCCTTAAACCGTTCTCGAAGTGAGTTAATACGAGAACCTAATTCACGTAACTCGTAATTTCTCCCGTACACATCTCTTAGATAATTGTGACATAAAACGATGCCTTCACTATGAAAAGTCGTATTCCATTGTCACATTCCTTTTTTTTTAGTGTAACAAGACCGCTTACAAGAGCATTTGTCACTTATTTTGTCCATACTAGATCATAAAAGTATGAATCTTGAACTATATTAGGATAGGTCATATTTTGTTGAACAAAAGCTGAATTTTACAAGTTCAAAATCAGTGTGTGAAACACTTCGTTTTTATAGATGTTAATAAAACATTTAATGTAATGGCTTTGGGTTAGGTGCATATGTAGATATATTGATTGGATAATATTTATTGAGATTTAACATTTTTACACTTTATTTAATAGTAATTGCCCTAATATTATATTTCATTGTTGTACTTATTATTATATACATTCATATACACACAAGTTATATTTCTTGTCAAAGACCAAAGGCTTAGATTTTTCGATTTTCATGCTTGGGGAAAAGTACCTATTATAGAGTGTAGTTGTTCACATTTGAAAAGATGTGTCAATGACAAAATCTTTGAAAACTCGGCCAAGTTTAGAGTTAAGATATACTATTTGATTTCATGTTGCATTGATAACCAATGTCAAATCAAACACATCTAGAGATGTTAAACAGGTCGGCGCTAACCCATTAGGGCCAGCCTTACAGGGCTACGGACCAAACGGTCCCGGGCCTTAAGCGGTTCATTTTAAACGGGCCTCTAATAGTTGAGACATAACCCTAACCCTAGTGGGTTACGGGCTAAACGGGCCACCTAACGGGCTCCCAAAAAAATTAAAAAAAATCAAACATTAACATTACATAATGACAAAAATTCGATCCAGACTGCCCCATCATCTTTAATAACAAATGTTCAAAATATAAAATTAGTTCCCATCATCTTTAATAACATAATTGAGAAAGTTCCCATGAAATTAGTTAATAATATAAAATTTGTATCATCACATTTATAAATTAATACCATAATATTAATTTATAATTATAATGATATCAGTTTCATATTATGAACAAATTTCATAATATAATTTATAAAAATATTATATTATTATTTTATATTGAATTAATATTTTACTTATTTATTCAATTCAATAGAAATTTAAAACTGTTAAAAAAATATTGAATTGAAGAGGATTAATTATTAATTGACTAAATCAAATAGAAATATTTAATTTGTAATTGATTGGCCATAATTGATTTTTGCCTTATTTAAATTTGTGAAAAAACTTTTAAAAAAAATTAATTGAAAAATTAGAAAATAAAAAAAATAAAAAATTTGAGTATATATAAATATAAACGGGCTAAACGGGCTGGCCCGGTTAACCCGCGGGCTAGCCCGTTTAGCCCGCGGGCTAATCGGTCCGGGCCAAAAAGGCCCAATTTTAAACGGGTCTCCCATTGCTCGACCCTAACCCTGCATATAATAGGTTTAAACGGGCCAGCCCGTTTAGCCCGGCCCGGATTAACATCTCTAAACACATCATTACAGGGCATAGATAATACACATATACAAAACACACATGGTTTTCTTGTTTCCATTATTACATCAAAATAAACCATAAATTAACAGCATAATTAAAACATAACCTGGACAATTAGTATGTCCCTTCAAACAAATTCTTTAGCACATAATAATTGTTCTCTCCGTATTTTCGATATTGGAAAGCCATTGGAAGTTCCTACAACATAAATTAAAACAAAAAAGAGGTTTAATGTTTCCATTAATAAATTAAAACACAATACAAACACAACAAAACTATTACCTCCTTCCATTGATTCCAAATCTCGTCCGGTGCATCCACATAGTTCTTTTCTCTAACACATTCCACTCTAGGCCAATTTATCATTATTTCAAACACCATTATACGATTTCTAAGTCCGATACACAATATTCAATTTCTTTCACGGAGTACCTTTTACCTTGCGAATGATTTATGTAATCACGAGCTGCTTTGATACCCTCTGACTAATCAACATAAGACCATTGCCCTTTTTTAAAAAAAATTCTCAAGGTAATAAGCAAGTGCAGTTCTTACCTCATCGCAAAAGACATAGGAGTCATAAAAGTCAAGGCAATCTTCCGGCGGTACAACCCTCCGATAATCGTCATCCTCATCCACTGTACCTTCAAACAAAAATTTAAGAACATCGTACAACGGCTCTCCTTGATCAAAATAAGCCTTTGATCTACAATTATTCTAAATGAAAATTACATGGTTAGTTATACAATTGTAATAAATAAACATTGCACAAAATTAGTATAAAATAATATATTCCATAACACTATATTATGTCTTACAAAAAAACCATGTATTCCATTGATATTCAGACGCAATAACATTGTTGGCTTGTTTATCCCAAAACACTTCAGGAGTATTTATCATATGTTCGAAAAGAATGTATCGAAAATGAATATTTCTAACACGATCGACAACTTCATCAACCTCGTAAATCTTATTGTAAACATCTTTTAGATACAAACGAGCAACGTACATACCTTCGAAATGATTGAGGGCATTATAGTGCCACAAAGCTCTTTTTTTTTGCCCAACAAGTGAAGAAATTAGACTAATTGTTTCTTCCTCGATCAAAATAATTTCATTATTTGGAGTTTTGTAAAAATAATGGGCTTGATTATGTGTTGACATATTTATTCATACAATAGATAGTAGAAACTAGTGGAACTAATGTTTTATGCTAACATCTTCTTTGTACTTATAAACAATTGCAAAAAAGAAGATTTTCAACTTTTCTAATATATTATACAACAACTCACACAAAGTTTGCATTGTGTAGTCAATCTACATACACATGCATGAACAGTTCATACAAAAAAACTTACATTTACAAGTACAAATTTTGTAGACATTTTAATAAATGTAGTAGGTCAAATTTGTTTATAACGACTGTGTACATATTGTTACTAATGTAGTATGTGATTTATGTTAATTAAAGAGAGATGTTAAGTTTAATATATGTAATGCATTTTTCAAATAATTTTTATAACAACACAACAAATAATATTAAGGTATTATATATATATATATAGTTTATATATAAATATTGTGATTTATCTACATGTACATAAAAAATAGTATTATAATATATATTTTAAAAAATCGATAATGCCAACTCGATGCCAACTCGTTTAAAGTATATTGCCAAACTGTCTTATGATTATATTTCCAACTCAAACAGAAAGTATCATTCATGGAGACGTCAACGATTTTTATTTATAATTTGTATTACTATAAATCTGTTATTAAAAGTTAAATAAACAACAAAGCCCAAAAGGCCCAATGGAATAACACACTGACCACATAGTCCAATAGGCCCAATATAAGAAAACACACACCACATAGCCCAAAAATTCATGGATAATAAAAATATGTAATTAAACATGTACGAATAAAAATAAAAATTAATATGTTAACAATTAAAATTACTTTATTTAATATTAATTTAATATTCCATATAAAATTAAAAATAACTGGTTTTAATTAATTTGGGTCGATCCAGTATTTTCATGTTCAAAATATAGCACCGATTCGTTTAGGGTTAAGTCCCTCAGTTCAAAATTCATCATTAATATCACAAATGATACGGTGGGAAAAACTGAAAACATACAACTCTTCGAATTCCGCTATTGTGACGATCAAGTTTGAATGGAGACGACTCTTGGATTTTGACTCTATATTATGTCGATCGTATTCTTGTTCCTCCACCACTCCTTCTTCTACTGTGCTTAAAAATTCGGTTAGTACTTCTAGAGTCTTTCGAAGGCCATTTCAACAAGTTCATCTCCAAAAACATTAATACGGTTAGTACATCTAATCTTTGGAATCACAAGTTATATTTTTTAAAATTTGGGTTTTTGCCAATTCAATTTTTGACAAAAACCCCTATTTTACAAACATATGTTAAAATCCTAATATATATGTTTGTTATTTTATGTTCAGATGGCAACCAGTTCAGATTCAAATTAGTGATTCTGAAATCAGGGATTACAAAAGGAAGACATATGAGCAATTCAGTGTGGGGAAGTACAACATTAAAAGCAAGACTGGAAAGTTCACATGCCCCTTTTGTAAAGGAATGAAGAAATAGGATTATGAATTCGATCATCTGGCCCAACACGCAAGGGGAACAGGCGGTTTTGGAAGCCGAAGTACAGCAAAAGTCAAGGCAAAACACCTTGCACTTGCAATGTACCTTGATGATTAGCTAGATGAAGCTTTGGATAACCAACAAAATTCTCCTGGTCCAGATTATGGTGAACTGTTGGGGGATGTTGAAAAAGGTTTGTAATCTCAAATTATATTGTAACTGCTTTCATAAGTTTGATTAGAACCCGTCAGATATTTTTTGCTTTGGTTATTAAAAACCGATTTTGAAGGGGTGGACATGATTTGGACAGTTTAAATGGATGAACATGCTTTGCTTTGTTTAAAATGGTGAAATTTAACCTAATGCTTTGATTCGAAATTATTATGTTATTATTTTTTAGCGTAACTTGGATGGTGAAAATAGAAGAATTTGTCATTTTTAATGATAGGTAATTAGGTATCACAGGTAATCTGTACAAGGTCTAGTAAAAACAAGTAGATATGGATTAGGATTTTAATACCTTACAATAATTATGCTCGATTCTGATGATAACACTGAGTTATTTTTTTCTTTTCAGATGCATCGAATGAAAACTTGCCGAGGAATTTGGATGAGCGGAGAAGTTGAACCTGGAGTTTGATAGCAGAAGAAGCTGAACAAGGTTGACGATTAATCTAAGAATCCCAAGAACTAGGTGATGCTGGATGGCGGTTGAAGATTTTTTTTTTTTTTTGCTTATCTATATTTCGTTTTTTTTTTTTTATTTATGTTATGCTGGAATATTTTACGTTTTTATTTATGTTTTAATATTTAGTTTTTATTTAGGATATTTTAATTAATAGTATGGTTTACTCTATTAAACATATTTTATCATTCATCTCATGTGTTTAAATTCGTTTGCCTTTATTTTTTTATTAATTGATGCATTCAATTTGTGCGTGAACTCTATGCCGAGTTCGTTGCCAACTCGAAATTATATTTACTTGATCAACTAAACACTGCAAACACTTGTATCAACTAATAAACCTTTGTTCATTTCAATAAATAGTTCTTATATTTTGCTTGCCAACTAATTTAAAATGTATAGCCAACTCTCTAATATTGTAACTAATATTGGTCGGGGTCTTGTAACTAATATTGTTCAGGGTCTTGTAAGTTGTAACTAATATTCATTTTTTTAAACTTACTTTTATGGATGCCAACTGTTTTCAATTTATTAGCCAACTTTGTCCATATTACATTGCCAACCTAAAGATAAAATATATTTAATGGACCTATATATTATTTTCTTATAAATATGTACGAATACAGGTCTTTTCATATAAATAAATAGTTCTTAAGATTATGTGGCCAATATGTTTTGCCAACTCTATGCCCACTAGTTTACCAACTCAAACAGAGAATATTTTTAACTCGAATGATAGGTTTCAACTGTTGCAAAATCTATTGCCAACTAAACTGCTATCATATACTAATGCTTCTTACCAAAATCACACAAATCAAATGTTGACAGTCAGTTATACAAAACCATGTGAATCTCTAACCCTTCGACATATCAAATTTAGGACTCAACATCTTAAACCTACATAGACACTGGTTTCTGCATCACCTTTGAATTTTGAAATATGTCACAACACATATTCAATCGAAAACTTGACCCTTTTGTAGGATCAATTTCAGTGACATTGCGACTGGTATAGCGTACTCGAAGTACTTGATGCACATAACACCGCAGTCGGCTGGGTTGTACTGACGAGGTGCATTATTTACTCTATCAATCGTCCACTCAGAAATATTTTCAGTCTCAGAACGAAATCCAACCGATCTTCTACCTTGATCGCACAACGAAGGTAGCATTTTCACCATTTTCTCAAACTTTTTAATTGGCAATCCGCCATATTCAGGAAGAGGATCATAAACAGACCCATGATTATCTAATGGATTAATCTCGTAAAAAACCCAATGATCATTATTTACGTGGGCAACACCATAAACACTCTTAGCTTTCCACCATGGCAAAGATGGTCCATCAATTGGTAAACGACCACAAACATATTTCATAATTGATTTACCTTTGACATTCCAATTCCAATCCATATGTTGGTCGGTAGCCTTATACCACTCAGGAAATATATTTGTCAACATATTCTGCAAACAAAGATAACACATATAACACCAAATATGACTCTAGGGACAAAAGTTCATAACTAAAGACATACCCAGTGTACACTAACACAGGTCCAACGACAATCAAATAGGTCAGGACATTTCTTCGCCTTCCAGAGTCTCGTATTCATAAGAACATCAATATTCTGATTAAAGTACATCAACGTACATTATAAACACACAATATAAAACATAATAAATGAAATTAACTTAATCTATAAAAAAAAAATTAATTACCTCTCTAGTAAGTCATCCTCTTGCACTTTTTAGTGGTATAAAAAATGCAGCATCAACATAATCGGTTTGTTCCAATGGAAGACAAAGAACAATTTTGGTTTTCGTTTTGGTTTTACTAGATTGACGAAACCACTTGTAAAATTGTTCTAGTATGTCTTTCGAGTGTGGGCTAAATGGGTCACCATAACGCTCAATTTCATTTATAAATGGCTTGTTTAAAGTTTCCAAATTCTAGATCAATCGTTTCATCAGTATCGTTTCAGTCAACAAATTTATCTAATTAATCAGTCCCAATTAACCTAACAAGAACCAAAACCAAAACCAGTCCAGATTCAAATCGAGTAATAGGGAAACGAAACAAAGTAGATGATAGCCACGAACATAGCCTGATTTAACAGCGCGAAGTCGCCACCGCCACGCCTCGCGTCGGGTGACTCGCCGCCATGAACGAGCGGAGCAAAAGGGGCGCCATTTTGTCGATTGACAATCGTGTATGGTGATTGTACAGGCACAACTCGGCTTTAACCTTGGTTTGGGATCTTCAATAGAAACATCAACTAGAATGTTTTTTTTTTCAAATTCTTCATTCTCCAATTGTTGATCTTTGCTAGTTTTGAAACCCTTTACAACATCCTCCTCAACTACACCCTAAAATCATTTATGTACACAATTTTTTTTATTTCTCCACTTATATATTTTTCAGGGTAACAACACCGCCATATCAACAAAAATGACATACCTCGGGACATTTCATTTGCTGCCCATCGCCACCACGTTCTTCATTTGATTTGTTACCCTGCTTATTTAGAAAATAATATTAATAAAAAGTATTAACTATTGTATTTAGAAATTAATATATTATGATTCATTTACTTGCCCCTATTGTAACATCTTCTGCGCATTCATCGGTAGTATTGTCATTTATTCCTGAACCATGACGAGCATACGGAGGACACTAAAATATAAACAAAAAAGTAATCAATTAACACAACTTATATATACACTTCTGTTAAAAGATGGTTACATTAAATTCACATCAAACCTCTTCAACACACACTTTGTCGGTTGATATGTGACATCCACAGTGCTTCATCAAGAATGTTAACATCATTTCATATTTTTTTTGTGTATCCTCTATTTTTTTAATGTCGAATTGACACTGAAAATTTGTTGCTTGACAAACTCCATTAACGAGTTTATTTTTTCTTTCTTGGTGATGTAACCTGGAATAAACGAATATGTTTCTTCTGGCTTGGTGCTGCAACCAGGAAAGAACGAGTCTTTTTTTTGGGGCTTGCGTTCAAGAACCGAATAAACGAAGTTTCTTTCTTCTAGGCTTGGTGTCGCAAATCATATATTAACTTTTTTCGCCTCTTCAGATAATTCTAAAACAGTATTTTCTTCTTCAGATAAATTCTTCAAACTTTGCTCTCTTTCAATTGCCTTTGAATGAAGGCATATCTTATCTTCCCACTCCACAACACTTAAAAATGACAAAGAATTCTTCTCCCACTCTAACGGTATCAATCTTCCAAATACAACATTCTGTTAAAAATAATTATACACAGGCATTATATCTTTTAATCAAAAAAATAAAATTTAAGTATTGTGTTGTATATGAGAGAGAAAAGGCTTAGGCTTACATTTTCATCAAATATCTCAGCTTTTATGTGGTCGGTCAAAACGTTCTGCTTTAACTTCTTGAAACTTTCTTATAAGACAAATGAATCCCAAAATACCATTCTGGGATGCTAGTGATCATCTACCATTTGAATACGCGAACCACAAACACTTCCAATTAATGGGAATGCTTCGAATGCCCAACACTGTAGAGCATATACAAAGTCATTTACATACAAGGGTTGTGGGCTTCCTTTCTTGGCAGGTCGACCTCTTTTTCTTCGTTTATTTTTTACATTTTTCAATAACAACAGATTCGGGATGAGACTTTAGTTTGACGACATTGTCACGCAAATCATCAACCAACACTTCAAAAGCCAGTCTGCCCCAAGGAAATTGGTTGAATTGTTGTAGATCATCTACAATATGGAAGTATTGAATGTCAATTTTATAATTCTTCTTTTGTTTGACAACAAGCAACCAGTACACGATCAACAATAATGCCAACTTCAAACTATCTTCCGACTCTCCATCAGAATTGACAAAGGCATCCTTTATATCACTCAATTCAACCCCTTTTTTTTCCTTGTTTGAATAATTTATTGTACAACTCAGAACTCGATGGTAATCCAGGTATCCCACCAAATTTCAAACCAGTAACTAAGGTGAACTCTCGAGGACCAAATTCTGCCTCCCGGTTATACACATTGAACATAATTTCTTTTCTTGACCCGGATGAATCTTGATTAAAAAAGAGATGGAAGGTATAGTTGATCTTGAAATATCATATTACTCAACTTCATAAACTGACCAAAGCATGATAATTCAAACCTCTTAATGTTTTCACCCTTTAGATGTTCACTTACTAGCTTTAATAAGTTAAGGTCAGATAATGCATTGATTTCGCCATCAAACTGTTCTACTTCTGAGATAAATGCCATCTAAAAACAATATCCTGCAAATTGCAAACTGTGGAACTATTTATTGGAATATTAACAAATTTTTGTCAAAGGGGAAAATCAATTGTCTGATATCTAAATGATAAACTATGATCCACTCAACAACTACAACTAAATATAGCTTAATTGAACAATGAAATTATTAGTATATTAGTAACAACATGCAACATTACAGTCAACAACACATCTTATAATAATCATCAAACAAACTTATAATAATCATCAAATAGGAAAAAATCAACCAAAATCCAAGGTCATTATCAAATTTCCCAAAAATAGATAAATCCACCAAATTTCCATAAATTAAACAATGAAATCAGTATTCTGTTCGTATTGATTTAATGCCCAACAAATATTTTCGTAACAATTATAAATCAACACAAATTCCCAACAAAATTGAAAAATTGAGTGAAAACAAGAACACTTACCTTGAATGGCAGATGAATTCTGGTTTACACAAGTGAGACAAACAAACTTCAGAAAAAGAAGGGGACGGCTAAAAGACGGCTACCACCACCAAACAGGGCGACAACAACAACAGGGAGACTAAATGAGAGAACAACAGGGCGAAGGCAACAACAAGCCGACAAACACGAGAAGGCGACGACTAAGACTGCGACGGCGACAAGAAATACTTCGACGGGAACAAAATGACAGAGAAACAAAGATAACTAATGTGAATTTTTTTTTAAACTTTTACTTTTACTATTACTTTTTATTTTTAGGTTTGGGATTTTAGGTTTGGACGAAGGGTTGGGCAATGGGTTGGACAGGGTCGGTTAGTGGGTTCACTTTATAATTAATGATTGGTTAGTGAAAGTTGACTTTGGCTTAAATGAAATGGAACTAAGGGGCAAATGGTAATTACCCACCCCTAAAGGGCAAAAATATTTTTTTCACCAAAAGAGGGCAAAAATGTTTGAGCCTTTCTAGAAAATGGCATTTCTCTTCATCTCCCAATTATTAATTCAGATCCGTAAAATAATAAAACTATCAATTTAGGGGTAAACGATATTTTGTATCAATACAAGACTTAGAAGATAAATACGGGGACCTGAAAGATAAAAACTACTCCGCACGTACGTCCCATAATTGTTTGTATCATAAAATGAACACACTTTTTCAAAAAGAGTGTAATGAATAGAGTTTTGAGGAATAATTTGGTAAACATTTATGTATAATAAAGTAAGGAGTGAAGAAATTGCTTGGATTGAGTGTGGTGTGTGTCCCAAAAGTAATGACATTATGTATAAATATGTGAATATTGTAAGGTATAATTTATGAAAGTTTTATTTTTTTGGTGTGCAAACATAATTTTGGGGACGGAGGAAGTGGTTCAAAGTAAAAACAATTGATATTGTTCATGAAAATAACTAATCGATACTGACTAACTAATTTACTATGTAGTAAAAATAACTAATATCATTTTTAAAATATATTTAAATTACATTGTGAGTATAAAAGACTCTGTAGATATTGAATTATTCAGTCCGCACATCTTATGTAACTGGTAACGACTGAACTTTTATGAATGACAACTAGATAAATTTAAAAATCAATCCATCTGAAGAAATTGAAATCGAAAGTCATCTTGCCCCGTCAAGTATTCAACCATTTTGACCCGTCAATTTCATCCTTTCCTTCAATTAGCTGTTTTAATTTTTAAGGTCTAAGATGTCAATTCTTAAATTTGTATTTCGTTATTTATCATCTTTAAATATTACTAGTACTTGTCCTAGCGAGGACGAATGGAAAAATTATATTATCAAATTTAAATTAAATACTTTAAATATTTATTTTATTTTTATTTTATTTTATTATAATAAAAATAACATAAAAATTATATTAAGAATCAAAATAATGGATTATATAATAATATAATATGATTCTAAATTTTATAAATTTATAAGTATGAACAAATACATTAGGTTATCAAATTATAACAATACTTAATATATTATAGTATAATTTTTAAGATTATATAGTTAAATAAAAAACCTATATATAAAACCAAATTAATAAATATAAAGCCACAAAATATTAGAATATTTATTAATGTATTAGACAAGTGATATTGAATATACATATATACCGAATGTCATGAGTATTATACAAAACGCGTCATCTAAAGTAAAATGACAAAGTATTACGCGTATCTTGTACATTGTACACCACTATAACCACAATATACATAAGATAAAGAAATGATACAAAAGAAAAATACGCAAATCATGAGAAAATCTAAGAATTAAAGTCATGGACTGAACATCTATAGAAAAATCACTCCAAAATACCCTTTAGGACAACATACCTTCCCACCTATTTGCATCTATAAAGTTCATACATTCTTAATATGAGTTCTCTTGATTTTTCTTGCAAGCACCATTTTACCGTGATCAAGACTTCTTTCTTTTTTGGAATAATGACTCTCCACTACAAAGTTTCTAACAAAAAGACTCTAAGGTACAAAGTATCTTTAAAGTGACTCTAAGATACAATTTGTGCCAAAAATGTCCCTTATCTCATTTTTGTATATATTCATAATTTTATTTTTTATTTTGACCAAGTACACATTTTGGGAAAGTATATATTATTTTGAGAAAGTGCAGATTCGAAATACAAATTTTATAAAATCTGAAATTTAAATTAAATTATATAAAAAATTACAACTAATAAAAAGTGAAATAATAAAGACGAAAGTGCGGAAAATTAAAAAAAAATGCACTCCAAAATTGGCCTAGAAGTGCAGAAAAAAAAAAAACTGCATTCCAAAATGCGTCAGAAGTGCAGAAAAGGTGTCAGAAGTGCAGAAATCGTGTCAGAATGTGCATAAACGGACAAAAGGACAACTTAAACTTTTTAACCATATTTTTGTACCTTAGAGTCAAAATAAAATTAATTTGTACCTTAGAGTCACTTGGGGAGTGACTTTATACCCTAGAGTCACTCCTCCTTTTTTTCTTATTCTTTTTTATGAGAAATGAGTAATCAATATTATGAAGCCAATATCAAAATAATCAAGTGACAAAAATTAACAATATGTAAAAAAGACATTCAAATAAACATAACAATCAAACTTGTGAGGAAACACAATGTAAAATTGTTATAGATTATTGCTATATAATCATATTATACATAAATAATGACAACTCACAATTTCGAATATACAGTGATCTTGCAATTCACTTGAACAACGTCACTGCTTATACAGAACAATTAATTACCATAATTTTATTTATACACTAGTGCATAACCCGCGTATTACGCGGGAATTAAATAGATTTTTTAATATATACAATTAAATATATTTTAAATTATTTGTTACTATTAAATTTTAATTTTAAAAGTACATAAAAAATCCCGACCCATTGATATGCAACAGGAACCAAATGGTTTTAATCCTATTGAGGTATTTTCATCCCTTTTAATAAATTTTGTGTTAAAAAAAATATTAAAAAAAATCGGGTTAACCTCATTTATTTCTCTCTGGGTGGCTTGCTTTGGTTTTGGTGCATTTCATGTAACAGGTTGTACGGACCGTTGTATAAAACCCAGATGACTCGGACATATTATAATACTAGTGCATAACCCGCATATTACGCGAATTAAATAGATTTTTTTAATATATGCAATTAAATATATTTTAAATTATTTGTTACTATTAAATTTAAATTTTAAAAGTACATAAAAAAATCCCAACCCATTAATATGCAACAGGAACCAAATGGTTCGAATCCTATTGAGGTATTTTCATCCCTTTTAATAAATTGTGTTAAAAAAAATTAAAAAAAAATCGGGTTAACCTCATTTATTTCTCTTGGGGATGCCTTGCTTTGGTTTTGACGCATTTCATGTAACAGGCTTGTACGGACCGTTGTGTAAAACCCAGATGACTCGGACATATTATAATACTAGTGCATAACCCTCATATTACGCGGGAATTAAATAGATTTTTTTAATTATGTAATTAAATATATTTTAAATTATTTGTTACTATTAAATTTTAATTTTAAAAGTACATAAAAAAATTCCCACCCATTAATATGCAACAGGAACCAAAGCTTGAGCACTACCAAGACGTTTTTTTTCAGATTTTAATTTTAAAAGTACATAAAAAATTAAATAAAAAATAAGAAAATATATTTTATTTTATACATATAAATATTTTATTAAATATATATTATTGAAATACATATGTAGGTCCTTAATCTGTTAAGTGAAATTAAGTCTAGAGGGAGGGTGAATAGACTTAAAAAAAACTTTTTTCTTGAGATCGTGTGAGAGCGGATAACTTTGATCGAGTGCGAAAGGAATCGATTTTGTCTCGATAACCAACTTAATGAACGCCGGAAAGCGGTCGATTCGGAACTATCGATTAATCGATGTGCGGAAAGCTTAAGTTTTACCCGTGTGAAAAACCGGTTTAGTATAAATCAGATTCCAAGTTTTATCTTTTTAATCGGATGACGTAAATATCGGGTCCGTCGGATCGAAGCTTGGTCGCATGCGATCTTAACTTAGAATGTATGCGCTTTAAGATTGTGCGATGTGAGAGCAAAGTAATCAAAGCAAAAAGGCACACAAGATTTATAGTGGTTCGGACAAACCAATCTAAATCCACTCTTCCCTTTCACAAGGGGCACCAACTTAACCGACTTAACCGATCGATTTAGTTTAGTGTGTTAGTCCAACACAATACACCAACAGATGTTTTAAGAGTTCTCCTCAACCGATCCCAAAATCAATTATTAGAAACCCTAGATCGAATCTTCTTAAACAACTTATCCTAACTTGGGGTTTGGGTAAGATTGTTGAGGTTCCAACTATGAAATCTTTCCTTTGCGTCTGAAAGCAACTGATAGCTAGATGAAAAGATTTCTTGCTAAGAACTTATGGGATGAACACAATATAAAATAAGCTTGTTGTTGTGTTCTTCGATGCGAAATCGACTATAGTTTGAGCTTCGTGATTATGTTGTTTGTCCAAGCATTTCCGTGTGTCACTTTCGAAGTGTGATCCCATATTTATAGACCTTGAGATCAAAGAGCCGTTGGAGAGCAATTTGAATCTCGAGGCTATTTTAAATGAACTTGCGGGCTTGATGTGACGTCTTGAGAACGGCATGGTTTGAAAAGCGTGAATGTGTATTTTATAGCCGTTTGAGAGAAGCAACATCGAATCCATGAGTATCACTCACGTTAAATACGTGTTTCTTCCTTATTGGATGGAAGCCTTGCTTTGCGGTGTTGTTCCTCCAACTAAGGTTGGTCTTCTTCTTGTTTAGATCGCGGGGCGTATGATAAGATGAAACATCGGTTTTCATCTTATGAAAATTTCGATCGTCGATCTGGCGATCGATCTACTGAAAAAAGTCTTCAGCGCGCTGTTGACTTAGCTTCAACCGGCCGATTTCCGGTGATGTAGGTCTTACGTGCGATCTTCCGAAGTCATCGATCTTCGAAAGTATTCTAAGTTTGAGCTTCATGACTTCCGAGTTATCGACTAGATCGATTTCGATCCGATCTTTGGTTCGGGTTTAAAGATTCGGCCCGTCGGATATCGGCTTTCTTCCGATTCTTCAGATCCCGAACTTTACATATTGAGTTCCCTCAATATGTGACCTATCTATTACATCGGTTTTTCTATACAATCATTATCAAACCGGTCTCCTATAGCGAAGATGTAAACATCGATCGATACAACAGTCCGATCGGGTCCTATTACATGTGTTTTGGAACTTTCATCAAAACTATAAATTTCCCAACAATTTCCCTTTTTGATGAAACCAAAACACCCGAGAAAACCAAACAGTTGATAAGTATAGAACGATTAAAAGCAATGTCGGAAGACAAAAGAGATTTTGTCTTGGGATCGAAAAAATAAACTTTTCATTAGATATGTTGATTACATGTTACATCGAAAAAGTTTTGAATATAAAACAAATTTGATCCCTAGACGCGTCTTACGATTCTTCACTCCTTGGGCTTGTATCCTTCCGCATTTCTCTTTGGTCTTGTGGAACGTTGAAAATCTGATAGAGTTTCCATTTGACATCAGTTGTCTGCACTTGATCAGTTATATGCGATTTGCTCAAGATGTCAAAGTAGAATCTCTCAAATGCCAGTCTGTCAAATGAGCCATCTGCCTTTTTTGAGTATATTAACAGATCATACTCTTGGCGAGATATCTTTACATTTATAAGCTTGGCCTCATTTTCCAGATACTTCAGAAAGTCTGGATATTTATTACAGAACGGTTGAGGAACTCATCATCCGGTGATTCTTCTTTGGAACAAGATCAAGGACAAAGGCATCCGAAGCCATTCACTTGATCTTATTCCATTCCTCAAACCTCTTAAGCGTGTCAAAGCGGTTTTTTGGTATGATCTCGTGCGACTTCTTTTGCGGCAACCGAGGTTTACGGTGCGAGATTTTCCAAATCGATCCTTTCTTAGCCCTTGATTTGAACTTACTGTTTCAACCCTTTCCCTTGTGCCCGTTTTTACGCCCTTCTTTCTACTTGATCATTCATTCTTTGGACAATCTTACAAATAGCTCATTATCGGATCTCGACTAGTCATTGTATACGGTGACTTTCTGGTGCGAAATGGCGGTCCAGATTTTGATGTCCCAAACCACTTGGCGGACCTTTCTTGCAATTGAGCTTTGTCCATGGGCCTTATCTTACGATGTGTCGGTTGGTTTCTCGAGATCCTTCCCCTTTTTGGTTTGATCAAAAAGCGCATTGAGGTGGGAAGTCGAGACCCAAAGTTGACCGATAATGCTGATTTAGATCATTAGCGAGATAAACTGAAGTTTGAGTATTAGATTCGAACGGTTATGTCGGCTCTTTCTTGGCGATTTCCATTATGGCGAGTGTCCAAATCATTTTGTCAAATTTCTCTTGATAACTTTCGAGCCTTTTCTCGGTGGCGTCGAGAAAAGAAGATTGATTTTGATCCACATTTTAAACTTGTCATCAACGATTTTGTAAGCTCGGCGAACATGGTGGTCATGGATTGGGAGAATCGATCTCGATTGCTTCGATTTGTTTGAGACTAATTTGTCTACGATCGATTAGCACTCCCTCAATCTCTTCTTTCGGAGATCTTTGAGACAAGATCGATCTCCTGAGAAGTTGATCGATTAGTGATTTGAGATGTAGGAATTGGATCCATCACTTGATCGAGTTCGATTGTTTGTGCCTCCGGTGGTTGGTGCGTGAACTGACGACACGGTTCCACTTTCATCGGCGACTCTGCATTCTCCATTTCGGTCAAGTCATTTACGGAGCTTCTTGAGCGATCTCCAAACTTTTCTTCTTCCGGCAATTCCAACTTCACGTGGATCGAGCTTTCACAGTTTATCGGATATTAGCTCGGTGGTGATCCCACTTTGGCGCAGACTTCCTCATATCGAAGTCAAAATCTGCGAACTCATCCGCACCACCCATCTGTTCAACAAGTAAGATAAGATCCGAGAAGCTTTTTAATCCGAGATCTCTCGGTGAGGATCTCCATGACTTCTTCTCGATAGCGGGATGGGCGACCCGGGCCAGGATACATCTCATCAATCTCTCTCTTCAATTCTTAGTCTAACCATTTTCCGGTGATGGTCTTTGTTGATCCGGATCTTTGGAATTATCTGTCGGATACATTGGATGAGATGTGGAAGCTTCTGGTTGTGCTTGAGTGGCGGAAGTTGTCCGATTGGTTCGACCTCGCAGATGGTTCTGGCCAGAGTAGTAAGCGATTATATCTGGGTTCGGAGTTCATGGAGCGGTGAACTAGCGGAGAGACATGCTTTCAGCGACCTTTAGTGCGGCGGTGAATCGAACTGAGGTTGAGGAGAAGGAGATTTATCGGTTTGTGCTTCTACCTCAGATCGTTACGCGAGCCCTCGGGTTGAGAAGCTTGCTGTCCCGATTACTTCTTTGTTGCGCCTTGATATTCAGCGCTCTTTCTTCTTCGACTCATCTTCTAGTCTTAGAGTCATGGTAGCTTGCTTTGCTTTCTTTGGCCTCTTCTCCCCGGGCCTTCACCGTTTTCGTTTCTTTTTACGTGGAGCAAGCTGGTGTGGATGAAGCGGCTTCTTTGCTCTTTCCTTTCTTGATTTTTGTTGGAGTGGGCTCCTTGTCATCGTCTGGTGGCCCATATATATAATCGAAGTTGATGAGAGGAAGGCATTGTAGGACTTGATCCATTCGATTCCATTCGGCGCTTGGCGGTTTGTCCTTCAATATAAGCGCAACCTTGTTGAATTCTTGACTCTCTTTTTCGAAAAGACACACTTTTGGATTCATTGACTCCAAATTTTTTTCGTGTTCTTGGAGCAAGATGGCTTTTCGGCCGTGCCGATTGATATTACGAGCCCCATCAATTATTCTTTTTGCCATCTTTGTACATTTTGAATGGTGAGAGCATCCGGCTAAATGAGATTCCCATGATCGTTCTTGATTGAATGTCAAACAACATCAGACTTTCTTTTGAGCATTGGCTTTGATGAATCCGGCTTTTCGATGTTTATGTCCGCCTCTCTTAAGAGCTTCTCTACGATTTCTTCATCCTCATTCTCCCCAGAGTGTGCAGTGAGATTCGCCCTTTTGGCAAAAGGCAGCAGACAGTGATGTCCGCATTTTACGATCGATTTCTTCTCTGTTGATCGACGACATCGGTTCGTCTCTGGTTTTTTCAGATCCACACTCAAATTTCGCAAGAATTGAAGTGCTTCATCTTTACATCACCGGATTGCGATGTGAGCGAGCAATATGTTTCGATCCGGCCTTCTTGAAATTTGTTCCACCTCCATGGATTCGAGAATCCTCAGTGGTTCCAAACTGAACGAACTTATCCTCAAAGATCTTCGTTGCCAGTTCCGCATAATTGCACATGATCTTTCCTAGTCCATGAGTGGCCATCTACAGGTGAGATAGACTCATTAAATATGTGCATAATCAATATCAATATCATACCGCGGAAAACAAAAGGCAATGAAGCATAAATTCAAAAACAACTTTTGAAGACAATGTTTTTATCGGAAAGAAAGATTCATCATTAAGTTTAAAAAGAAAATATTACCGATTCAAATTTTCGAGAAGATTTTGAACTCTAAGAAATCGCTTTGAAACGTAGAAAATTTGAAGTTTTTTCAAAGAAAGTAATCCAAGTTTGTGAAGCGTAAAAAACTCGTAAGGTTTGATGAATCTTATATAGAAAGGAGGGTACAATAAGACAAGATTTTGAAGATCAATCGCTTTTGAAAAGATTATGCGCTCCGGATTTAGTGGTTTTTGATCGTAGGGTCGAAAACGCGACGACACAAAACTTTTGGATTTAAAAGCACGATCAAGTAGCGGTTAATACATGTACCCCACGTCGCATTAAATGATTTGCGAGTACACGCCACAAGGATAGTGGGTACAATGAAAGCAAATAATATCGACACGATCCGATAAATAAGTAAAGAACAAGAAAAGAGATCGATTCGTCGGTTGGTGATGTTGTAATCGGTCAATATTACTTGTCAATGTTGATTCCACTTGTTGATCTTAATCATTCCGCCTAAGCCTTAAGAAATTTCCCAAATCCCATCCTTTCAAGCTGATCTTCTCCAATTCATCGATTTGTTGAAACTTGAAAGCTTAATTGATCTTTCCTTGAGTACGTCCCGATTTCCTTTTGATCCTCCTTGATCAGTTGAAGTTCCCCTTCAACCGATATTTCGACATAGATCGATATATCCGATTTATTGGAGTTTCAAGCTCAAATGATCTCTCATCCGATCAAGCTCGTAAGTAATCAGATTTTGGTTGACCTCATCTGATTCTTTTCAGATTAAGCCAATTCTTGGGATAAGTGTTACCGCCAAAACTTAGTCTAGAGTAGTAGCTTCTATTCCCTAAGTAGGCGTGATTGACATGCGAAAATATCGCCCGAATCTCTCGATATGTCAATCAACCGTAAATTTATCCAATTATCGGTCAAGGTGATTTCTACACTCATTCTTTTGATGCAAATTTCTGGATAGGCTTCTTGAAATGAAAATTGCATTTGCATCCTTGCTTGGTCTCTATAAATTGGACCAAAGTTTTACACAACATCACCCATTCACCATACTTATCTTCTTTGTAAGAATCATGTATCTTGGTGAACCCTTGTTTCCGGTGAGACTTCCGGCAAACACTTTTACACCCTTTTATATGGTTTCACCTTCTCAAATCAACCCTTTGCATCCCTTATTGCTGTTTTCTTCATCATCTTCGATTTCACATACGATTCTTTGCAAAGCTTCTCTACCATCGTATATGGCGGATCTGGCTTATTGCAACCGAGAAGACACTTCTCCCAACCGTATGCACCTTGTGTGTCTATCTCGATGACGTAACCCGTAACCATCGGACTTAGTCAGGTATAAAATATCGCACACATGTGCCCATGAGATCTGACGACCAACTCTTTGGCACACACGTGCTCCATTTAACAAATTGAGAGCCCTATTACTCTCCTTTTTAGGGCTCGAGCTTAAAATCCTATCAATGCCTCACTTCACTTGGAGAGTCCATCGGTTTCTGGCGACGATTACCTTTCAAGCCCCCTCCCTGTTAAGTGGGGAAAAATGAGAGCGTCGATTTCATAAAATCTCTCTCTTCCCTTCTTTAACACTTAACCAATGAGTTGGGTTTGGGTTTGGATGAAGGTTTAGGGTTTCTAGGTTTAGGATTTTGGTTAACATTTATGTCTTGACCTCCGGGTCTTCTTGTACTTGTAACTTCGTAATGTAACCTCACCTTCGGGTTTTATCAATGAAAAAATTACATTATTTCATCGTTGTGTAAATTCACCTTTCTTATCGCGATTGTTAGCTCTTAATCTACGAATCTTGCTTGTTGAATATCATTAAATCGATTCACAAAGAAATGCTATAACCAAATTGATTTAATCGGATAATCCTTTAAACCGAGCATTTTCCTTAACCGATAAACCTTGAATCGATCGGTTCCTTTAAACCGATAGACTTTAAACTGATAAACTAAAATCGATCGGTTCCTTTGGATCCGTAGCGTGTAAGTCCGATCGATTTTTGCTTATCGGTCTCTTGATCGCTTAAGATACCAAACTCAACTGATTTCTCTCGATCCGGGTTAGTCTCTTAACCAAATAGTTCGAGAACATTCCATCAAACATTTTGGGACATTTCTCCAAGATCTAGAAGTCCTAGCTCATCGCATAAATCTCTAATCGATCTCAAAGTGGCTTGGTTAGAATATCGAATTATACAGATATCAAGATGAATCTTTTCCATTCCGATATTCTTCTTTTCAACGTGATCTCTTATGAAGTGGTGTGTCGACATCCACATGCTTGCATCTTGTATGTAGAACCGGATTACGAGTGATTGCAATAAAGACTATTATCACGAGAATATAGGCACGTTCTTAGCTACAATGTTGTAATCCTCACCGCCGATCGAGCGAGCGATTGGGAACAATGACTTTCTGCGCACCATATATTCTCGCTTGTCAGTTGTTGATGTCGAATAAATGATGTCGCTTTTTGAAAACCACGAGATCGGTTTTACTTCCTAAGAACTCCACATGTTCCCGAGGTTGATTTTTTCGTCGATCTTGCAACCTCCATAATCGAATCGAATACCCACTAAGCTCTAGATTATCATCGATGGGTAGAATAAACCAAGGTTTATTGTTCCTTCAGATACTTAAGAATCCGCTTAGGCTCGCTTCTAGGTGGTGATCATTGGATTTGCTTGAAATCTTGCACATACACCTCTTTGCAAAAGTGATATCCGGTCTGGCGGTAGTCGGGTATAATAAAGATCCAATGAGAGCCCTATATTCCTTCGATTTGTTTTACGGCGGCCTCATCTCGGATCCATCTTGAATCCACCATCATAGGAATTTTGGCTTCCTTTACTATTTTGAACTCCAAACTTAGCCAAAAGATTCCTAGTGTACTTTGCTTGGCGGATGAATATCCCTTCAGACTTTGTTTAACTTGGAGACCTAGAAAGTAATTCATCCGACCCATCATGGACATCTCGAATTTCCCTTGCATCGGTTTCTTTGAATCTTTCACATAGGTTCTTGTTAGGAGATCCAAGATGATGTCGCCCACGTAAATCGAACCATCGAATATCTTCTCCATCTTCTATTCTCGAATAAGGTTACATCCCTTTGCCTTTAGTGAACCCACTTTCAATCAAGAACCGGAGAGAGTGTATCATACCAGGGCTCATGGAGTTTGTTTGAGCCCATAAAGAGCTTTTCTTAAACGATACACTTGGTTGCCCTTTTCAAAGCACCTCGGAGGTTGTTCGACATAAACTTCCTCCGCTAGTACCCCCCGCTTTAAGAAAGCACTCTTTACGTCCATCCGATACCGATGAACCCTCTCTGGGAAGATATGCGAAAACAAACCGAATGGCTTCAAAGGCGGCGATCGGTGCAAAGGTCTCATCGTAATCAATTCATACGATTGTGAATACCCCTAAGCAACAAGTCTTGCCTTATTTACGGTGATAACATTTTTCTCATCTCTTTTTGTTCTTGAAGATCCATTTCGCGCCAATTACGTCTTGATGACTCGGTCCGTCTACTAGTTCCCATACTTCATTTCTCTCGACTGCTCAACTCCTCCTCCTCGCATGGCTAGAATCCGGTTTAGCGTCTTGTAATGCTTCGCCGATTGTAGTTGGTTCCTTCATGAGGCAGACAATGACAATACATGGCACTTTCACCAATCGATGTCTAGTTTTAATTTTATCGACGGGTCTCCGATTATCGAGATCGGTTGGATGATCGGTTATCCGTGTCCTTCTGCTTACGATTTCGCGTCGGATTTTGAGAACATCGTCCGTTTTACGATAAAATCTTATTACTAGTGATTGGGAGTGGTGCGAGGTTATGGTCCACTTGATAAGAACAAGTCTCGGTGATGTTGGAATCATCATGTCTTTGATGTCCGCTCGTGAGAACCGAAGTTCCCCACTGAACCGGATGGTTCGGATTCTTCTTATCTCAAATTGAATCAGCTTTTTCATCGACAGTTGTTCGTACCTTAGGATCTGATTGATCTGGTGAATCAGCTAGATCTGGAATGTAAATTGATACAGTTTCTGATCCTTTTTCCTTGATCGTTAGCTGATCCATTTTCGAATATCGTTACGGTAGATCGTACTTTTTGTTACGGCATTTTCTCTTGATCAGAAGATGCTTCATCAAAGGCTACATGGGGTGTTTCTTCCACAATTAGGGTTCGTTTGTTGTAGACCCTGAAGGCTTTGCTAGATGAGGAATACCCTAGAAATATACCCTCATCAGACTTGGCCTCAAAAGTCTTCAACTGACTTTTCCCATTGTTGTGTATGAACACTTGCACCCAAAAACATGGAAGTAAGAAACACGAGGTTTTACGCCCTTCCACGGTTCATAAGTGGTTTTTAGTAGTGGCGCTTAGTCGGGGAGACATCATTACAGATGGCATGCAAAAAGTTGATTATTCCTTGAAAACGGTTTGGTATCGCGTGTTCAAATTTAACATTGTCCGAGCGAACTTTTTGAGAGTTCTGTTCCTCCGCTCATTACTCCATTTTGTTGTAAGCGTCCTCGCGGTGATGTTTCATGTTGTATACCAAACTTAGAGCAAAATCAAGAATAAAAGAGTTCAAAAATTCGACTTTTATCGATCTCGATTTTACTCTGTTGACACCCTTCTTCATTTTGTAATCTTCTTAGCAATTCGTATCTTGGTTGTCGCCTCATTCTTCTTATGTAAGAATATAACCCAGTAAACTTGGAGTAGTCATCCACGATTACGAGTGTATTTCGTCCCCATTGAGACCGACCGTGTAACCGGGTCCAAACAGATCCATATAAAACAACAGCAGATCACAGATCTTTGGTCCTAAATTCCTTTGAATGAAGCTTTGACTTGTTTTTCCTTCCGACATCGCGAGAACATGTCCGATCCTTTGAGAACACTTCATTCGGAAGTCCTTCCACTAGAGACATCCTAGCTATTATCTTATTAAGAGTTTTAAAGTTCGGATGGCTCATTCTTTTGTGCGAGCCAATCGCTACTTTTGGAACTCTTAACAATCAAAGACGCATTTCTTGGACAACTGTTCTCCAATTTGTGTAGATCGTCCCTTTTCTTGAACCGATTAGCAAAATCGTTGAGTGACTCGATTTTTTGATAGTGCATTGATCGGTCGAGAACTCAACACTTTGAATCCGTTTATGCATTGTGAAACCGATAATAGGTTGTGCTTCGGACCTTCGACATCTGAGACTCCGGTTATTTGTACATCATCATTCTCTAAGGTTCCAACCCTTTGGTATAACCAAAGTTATCATCACCGAAGAGTACACGCGGGCCTTTACGTTCTATGTAGAACGGGGAGATGTTTGCTTCGGTCATGTGCCTTGAGCATCCACTATCGATGTACCAGGATAGTTGCTTGCACCTCCTTTGTTGGCGGACCCACGTGAACCCGCAATCGGATCGGGTTTTAGGTACCCTTTCGGATTGGGTCCCGAGGGGTTAGGTTTGAATTTGGGGATCCATACAAACAGAAAGCACTTATTGTGATCGGTCGGATCGAAAGGCACGATATGTCTCCCATACTGTCAACATAATCATACTTATCCTCATATGCTTTCTGATTTGTATGATTACTTGTGTGAACCTTGGATGACTTAGAAGACTTATGATTTAACTTTTCGGTTTGTCTCCTTTTTATCCGAAGGTGGTTCAAAAGCGTGACCTAAATTTACGATTTATAGGGGTAGATCGCTACCATCAAAAGATTCATATCCTTTTCGCATAGATGGTTTTCGCGATTTACGAAGCATGCTTATTAGGCGGTGACCTTGATTGGGTCTCAGTTAGACTTCCCTTTTGTAGGTTGTCTTTTACGATTCACGATCATTGATCGGTTGAGGTCTCTTCGGAAGAAGCTGGGTTCTTCCGTTGATTCCTCGGTGATGCTTTACCGGTTAGGGTCCATTTTACATTCCTTTTACGGTTAGGCACTTGCCTTACCTGCTCAAGCGGTCTCTTACCCTATTAGATACAAGTTTAGCTTTTGGTGTATCTTTTTTTTAAATTGGCTGCGATTACACCTTTCGAGATGAATCGATCGGGGCTTTTGAGGATGTGGAGGGTTTCTCATAGCGAAGTCCTCCTTATCAATCTTTACTCGAAAATAAGCGTTCATGTCTTTAATTGGTTTGAGATGATTTTGAAAAAAACATCTATTTTCTTCGCAGATTATCCTCGAGAGGATTTCGGACTTTCATGCATTCGGAATAGCTCATTGAATTTTGCTTGCAAGATTTTGAAGTCATCGACTTCTTTGTCATTAATTTCCATCGATCTTTGATCTGCTTTTCCTGATCAGAAGCTTTAACTTCGAGAATTTTAAATTCCTCGCCATTGCAAACGGCGGTTCAAATGATCTGAGTTCGGAGGCTTTTCCGAGATCATTTTCTTGACAAAGTTTGATTATTTCTAGTCCTCGACTTATCATTCTCAGCTTCCACAATAGCATAAGTTTCTCTTTGCATTGGAGATCTTCAAGCAATTGCTTCGAGTAGAGTCTGCAGTCAATCTCGGTGTGCTAATGATAGCAGGTGTAGAAGCGAACGAAGGGGGTTTGGAGGTTACCTCGGACTGGTCCTCCCTGGCCATCAGGCAGAGTTCATCATCGTCTGACGAGAATATCAGATCTTCATTTTCATAGAAGTCGACGGCACTGCTGATCAGGCAGAAGTCTTCTACAGAGGAGTATCCGGAGTCCTCGGAGGGCAGATAGGAATCGTCAATTCCTGACGTATCGGCAACCATAGCTCTTCTGTCTCTATACCGTTGCTCTCTTTTGTTCCTCTTTTCTTCCCTCTCTCTCGGCGTCAGGTCTGGGCAGTCTGTGCTATAGTGACCTGGCTTCTCACAGTTGAAGCACGCTCCTGGATCCACCGTTCCTTTCCTTCCAGGTGAATCACTCCTGTCTGTATGACCTATCAGGTGATTTCCCTTTCTGATAGTAGTCTGAGTTTCTTCTATCTGATTGGTTATCTCTTCCTTCCTTCGTCTGACTATCTCTTTCCCTTTCATCTCTGTGATCCCTCCGATCATCAGATCTGGTTCTTTCTGGAGATCTATTGTCTGATCTCCTATCTCGTCCCTAAATATATGTTGATAGTCCTTATAAAATCTTCGATACTTACCAAGTTGTATATCCGACTTCTCAAGCTTCGCAGTAAGTAAAAAGCGTCTGATACCCTCTTGACTTAATATATTTCCAATGGGTTCATTGGCCTTTGTTCTACCTCTTGGTTGCCTTGAAAGCAACTAATTTTGAAGTCGAGGTTTCCAGCGGGGACCTAAATCTTCATCGAACGACCTCTTTCAATCGAGTCGAACTCGTGAGCTTTAAGACTTCAAGAACAAGCTACTAGGTTTCATTCTTGAAATGTCCCGCAATCTTTGATTCTGGTGACCTTCATGTCCCACTTCTTGGTGAGAGACCTTAGGATTTTATAGTTGATATCTTTATCGGACATCTCTCTACCAAGTTCTCGAAGCTTGTTTATAGACATTGTAATTCTTCCATCGAGTTCGTTGATGGTTTTCGTTTAAGCAACATCTTGATTTCTCGAACTTCACCGGTTCGGCGAAGACGATCGTCTTTTTTTATCTGCTCATTTCCCTCGCAGATCTCGGCCCGAGTATCCCACATTGCTTTTCGCAGATTTGAGATACTTAATCTTTTCTTTGGTGACCTTATCCATTGTCTTCATGATGATATGTCTTGCAATGGTGTCCGTGAGTATGCGATTTTCTTTCTTCCGTGTCCATCGGTACGGGCTTTTTAAGTACAAGACTTCTGTGGGAAAGTCGGATCTCCTCCGATTGCGGGATTGTCGTGAGTAAATGATGATGGGTCCTCTCTCGATGACTTCCATCATTCTGCCAATCGATCGAGCCTAGATGGTTGGACATATATATGGCCCAATCTGCATACTCATCAATTGAGAACTTCGGCAGATCATGATACATACCGGACGTGTTATCCATCTTTGAGTGATTTTGGAAAATGAATGAGTTTTTAAAAACGGTTTTCAAGATCGATTCGATTGACCACAATGACCAGAGTCAAAGGGTCGGAAGAACCAACCGCTTTGATACCACTTGTAGGTCCCGAGCGGTTAAGAAAGGGTAAGTCTAGGGGAGGGGTGAATAGACTTAAAAACTTTTTTCGTCAGAGATCGGTGTGAGAGCGAGATAACTTTTTCCCAGTCGCGAAGTGAATCGATTTGGTCGATAACCAACTTCTTGAACGCCGAAAGCGGTCGGTTCGGAACTATCGATTAATGATGTGTCTTGAGCTTAAGTTTTACCGTGTGAAAAACCGGTTTGTATAAATCATTTCAAGTTTTATCTTTTTAATCGGATGACGAAATATCGGTCCGTCGGATCGAAGCTTGGTGTCGTCGATCTTAACTTAAATGTATGCGCTTTAAAGATTGTGCGATGTGAGAAGCGGTTAATCAAAGCGAAAAAGGCACACAAGATTTATAGTGGTTCGGACAAACCCGTCCCTACGTCCCACTCTTCCCTTTCACAAGGGCACCAACTTAACCGATTTAACCGATTGGACTTAGTTTAGTGTGTTAGTCCAACACAAGACACCAACAGATGTTTTAAGAGTTCTCACTCAACCGATCCTAAAAATCGATTATAGAAACCCTAGATCGAATCTTGCTAAACAACTTATCCTAACTTGGGGTTTGGGTAAGATTGTTGAGGTTCCAACTATGAAATCTTTCCTTGCATACAAAAGCGACTGATAGCTAGATGAAAAGATTTCTTGCTAAGAACTTATGGGATGAACACAATATAAAATAAGCTTGTTGTTGTGTTCTTCGTATGAAATCGACTATAGTTTGAGCCCATTGATTATGTTGTTTGTCGAAGCATTTCCAGGTGTGTCACTCTGAAGTGTGATCCCATATTTATAGACCTTGAGATCAAAGAGCCGTTGGAGAGCAATTTGAATCTCGGGCTATTTTAAATGAACTTGCGGGCTTGATGTGGCGTGCTTGAGAACGGCATGGTGAAAGCGTGAATGTGTATTTTATAGCCCGTTTGAGAGAGCAACATGAATCCGCGATGTATCGGCTCTGTTCATCGTGTTTCTTCCTTATTGGATGGAAGCCTTGCTGCGGTTGTTCCTCCAACTAAGGTTGGTCTTCTTCTTGTTTAGATCGCGGAGCGTATGATAAGATGAAACATCGATTTTTTCATCTTATGAAGTGATCTCGATCGTCTGAAATCGATCGATCTACTGAAAAAAAGTCTTCTGGCGCTGTTGACTTAGCTTCAATTGATGACTCGGTGATGTAGGTCTTTCGTCCGATCTTCGAAGTCATCCCGATCTTCGAGTATTCTAAGTTTGAGCTTCATGACTTCCACCGAAGTTATCGACTAGATCGATTCGATCCGATCTTTGGTTCCGGTTTAAGCATTCCGCCCGTCCGGATATCGACTTTCTTTCCGATTCTTCAGATCGACCTTTACATATTGAGTTCCCTCAATATGTGACCTATCTATTACATCGGTTTTTTCTATACAATCATTATCAACTCGGGTCTCCTATAGCGATAATGTAAACATCGATCATTAACAGTCCGACTGGTCCTATTACATGTGTTTTTGGAACTTTCATCAAAACTATAAATTTCCCAACAACATACATAATAGAATGTTATTCTATGATATTGATTAAACGTGCAACGTTAATGTTATTTGACATAAATCATTAGTACTATTAAATAAAATTTAAAAAAAAAACATAAACAAATTTATTACGCACATGTAAGTGAATTTGTTCAAATTAAAAAAAAAATTAAATGATCAAAATTATATCATTCCAAAAGAAAATCAAGACATTAATCTAGGAATGACAATAATGTAAGAAGTGTCAAGCTTAGAGTTGACAGATGTGTCTGTCCAAAAAATGATTTTATCTTTTTTACGGATTATGACCCTCTAAACAACGTGCTTCCACCCATTTTCTATCCGAATAAATGGATCAGTATCATCCCCAATACACATGTATTTGTACTTAACTTCAAAAATTTCTTATGTTAGTGGATATTGCAATTCTATAACTCTTGTCTTATACCCAAAGATTTTAATAACATCCAAATTCAAAAACTACAAAAAATAAACATAGAAATAAATTAATAAAATATAGATAAGAAAAAAAGAAGATGAACATATACAAAAAAATAAGATAGTCATTACCAATCGACATCTGAATTCATCCTGTTTGGTCCGTGGAACAATAGAAGTATTAATCCCACGAGAAGTGCCCTAAAAAAATATTAACAATAAACAAAATTATTAGTATAAAAGATGTATAATTTAGACACACACACATATATATACTAGTTTAATGTCCGCGTGTTACGCGGTTCTTTAATTAAAAAATGCAACATTCCCATTAAATAATATACTACCTCCGTCCCGGGATAACGTGCACATTTTCCCGGGCACGGAAACTAAAAAAACTTGTTTTATTGGTATTATTTAAATAAATTATAATGATATTGTGAGTGTGTAAGTTTTGAGAGTTTTGTCATTTTAGGAAATGTGCACGTTATTGTGGGACAAACAAAAAATAAAATTGTGCACGTTATTGTGGGACGGGGGGAGTATTTGATAATTAAAAATATAAATATATACATAAATACATTAAATATGAATTAATAATTATTTAAAGTGCATATTAACAACCTTGCTTAAACCTTGGAATAAAATTATTATGTCAAATTTTATCATCCCTTTTAATATGAAGTTGAAACCTGAAAATTAAAACAAAATAAACCGATTAAGAAAAAAAAAATTATAAAAAATGAAACAACGTTTTTAAAAAAAATTAATATATTAATTAATATGTATTAATAAAAAAAAGTGAATGAATTATAATATAAAATATTTTGTAACATAAAATAAATTAAGATATATACAAAACAATAATAAAATAAAATTAATCATTAAAGAATTAATAATTAAATATAATTCACGTTGACATAAAATACATTTAGAATGAATATTTTACTTATATTAAATTAAGTCAAAATAAAAATTAACTAAATAAAAATAAGTTGATTTTATAATAAAGTTAAATAAATAAAATATAAAATAATAAATATTAATTACACATTTTATAACATTCACACATAATTTAAATATCTAAATAATTAAAAAATAATGATGTTGTGACATATCATCATTATCTATAACTCAAATTCATTATTTACTTTTTACATAATTCTCATTTCTTAATTAGACGACACATCATCGAAATTCACAATAATGCGACACATAAGCAGTAGAAATTTCATATTAGTTGGTTGAGGGATGTTTTCAAAATCGATGTATGATAAAATATTAAATATAAAATAAAGGTTAATACAAAGAAGCTAATGCTCAATAAAATAAATATTCAAGAAATTTAAAAATTTATAGATTAACTTAGTTTCTAAGTAACATAAATATAATCTAAGATGTGCATGGTTCAAACTTTAGTTATTGCAATTTTTTATTAAACTACATATTAAAATGTCACTTGAATGTCACATATTACTACAAACCAATTAAAAAATAGCACATCAATACAATAAAATGTAACATCTCATCCAAATTAACCTCAAGATGACACATTATCCAAATTAATCACAAGATGACCCATCATTAAAAAAAAAAAAACCTCAATTAGTGTATAGAGGGATTTATACATAGGATAAGCAATTCTCAACTCAAAAAACACAAAAAAGTAGAGAAGAGAGAGATAGAGAGAAAAAGATTTTTTGCTAACCATTTGAACTTCGGAGAGTTTAAACAATGGACCAATAATTTTAACCGTCAGCGATTCATATAGCCAAAGAATTTTGCAAAAAAATTATTTAGGCTAAATTGTTAGCGATTACACATTTAGATATATCAAACGTAAGAGAAAGACTAAAAATATTACCAAAACATGTATGATTTTGATTCCTTCATCAAATTTGAAAAAATAAATGCAATAGTCAGAAATTTGTTCGAAATTTTCAATACATGCACAAAAGAAAAAAAATCAAAACTTTTTTTAAAAAATAAGCAGAATTTTGTATAAAAATTAAACTGATAAAGAAAAAAGATAACAAAAAAAATCGATTATTATTTAGATATATTAAAGACGATAATATGCAAGAAATGCCTTATAAACCTTTATGAATCTTCCAATAAATGCCTTCAAAAAAAGATGAGACCGAAAAACAAACTGGATACAAAAGAAAAAGGTCATTAGAGAGACGCAATAAAAAAATTGGTAAAAGAGAAGAATGAGAATATTTATATTAACCATATTCTATAACAAATTGAATGACATAGATTAAATTAGAAAATTTAATATTAGGGATTGAAAATTATATTATTAATAATATCATAAAATATTTTTTCATAAAAATTTAAAGATTTGAAATAGTGCAACCTAATAAATATGGGGTGATTCAAAATTAGTAGATAAGGGATAAATGAAAGGTAAAGATCAAATTAAATAATGAATGACTGAGATTAAAATAAATTAAAAAACTAATAATAATATCATAAATAACTTCTCACAAAAATTTAAAAATTTGAAATAAAGTTACCATATAAATAGGGGTAATTCACCTTTTGTAGATAAGATATTTCTAAAAAGTGTTTATTCATTTAAATAAAAGAGTGCTGCTAACATTAAACCATTTTGTCTATTCCAAATATTCCACCGTTCACAGTATTAAAACTAAAATAATACTTCCTCCGTCCCGTATTAATATACACACTTTCTTTTTTGGTCCATTCCATATTAACATTCACACCACTAAAATGACAAAAACACTAAATATTTACACCCTCACAATATCATATCATTAATATTGCAAAAATGCCACTCAATTAATTTACTAGCCCAACCCATTTAAATAATATACCTATATAAACTAACCCATACAATTTAACACTAAACCTAAACTAATTTAGTCCATTTAATTAAAAAAACTCTACCCTATTAATACTCCCCCCACCCCCACCCCACCCCAACAGCATTCGTGTTTTTCATTTCTAGAATCATCATCTCACTATCCCCCAAACCCTAGCCCCCATTGTTCTCTCACCTCACGATTCAGTCATTTTCTGTGTTTGATTCTTACTAACCACAATCCTTAACCCTCATTATCTCACGATCTCTTACTATCATGAATCATTGCGGTCGATCTGGTGGTGGCTGATTCTATTTCAGAAATGGTGAACGGAATCAAGGTATAGCCCGATCCATCATCGATCCGCGTTACTCTATGTCGGTGGTGGCCGATTCTATTCTCGATCCGAGTTACTCTAACAACAGTTCACCAACAACGAACACGTAATTGCATAATTGATTGACAGAATACGTAAAGAATACTTACAAGAATTCGTAACAGGATTCGAGACAGGATTCTTCAACTATGGTATCCACGTAACAATTGCTCACAGATCTGCAGTGTTCTGCCAGCCTTGAACCACGAGATGGATTTGCTAGGAAAATCATAAATCTAGATTTTATGGAGAAGTAATACTTTTGTATTATCTTGTGTGTGTAGAATTTCCCATGAACTAGTATATATAGTGGAGTCCTGACTTAATTCTCAAGTAGACCCAAAACAAGAAATAAATCTATAGGGATTTAATTTCCATATAGACAAAGTCCCATATTAGAAATAAATCTATAGAGACTTTATTTCTCTATATATAAAATCCTACAATAATATTTCATATATATTATTGTTGGGAAATCTTATTTAATTAAATCTAATTTAATTAAATGATTTAAATTAATTCCAAATTAATTCATTAATAATAATTAATTATAAATTAATATATTATTAATTTCTCCATAAATTAAATATCCATATCCAATATGATATTTAATCACCAGCTCTAATATGTAAACAATAGTTACTTGTTGTGTGACTCATAGACCCTCGTATACCGAGCGGTTAGTCAAACTAACGGTCTTAATTGAACCATAGATAATAAATCAGACAATCTCAATATACGAGGTATGTTGTGAAGAATCTGCAACTACCTGCAATATGTAGGCTATCGTGATATCTTTCTTTCATTCACGAATACTCTATTAAGTCTTGAACTTGATGAAGTGTCTATTCAAATAACTTAATCATATTATCTCTAATCACTAATGTATCAAGTAAATCACACTTAGCCACAAAGTCTAAGCTGAGTCGGCCGACGACTTAGAGATTCAATTATGATGAGAAGACGAATATTCTCTCTAAATCCACATTGAGGAATGAATCCTATTCTTGGCTCAACTACCACGCACATGCATTTCGTGATGAACTCAATCCAAGTCATATCTACCCATGGAAGGGTGCAAGCGTCGGTCATGGTCAAAGTTCATCACTCCACACATGTCGTGCGTATTGACCTCAAGTCAAATGAGTATCACGTCGCTCTCGCTAACCGAGACACCAGTAGACACATGTATTGTGAAATTACATCAAACGGTTTCTCGGATGGGTATACCGATACCCTCTAAGGTATATGTGCATCCATCATGAGATACTTAATATCTCGTAGTAAGTGAGATCTTACTACACTCTCTAAGAGTATGATGCAGATCGCACACCAATCTTCATTGCATCATCAATATCCCATTATTGATGATCCTTGATCGAGGCTTTTTGAGAATCATGCTTAGGTCATCTGAGTTCTCACTCACTCGATGACAGCAGTGATTCAGGGGAACACAAATAAGAATATATGCAAACAATCAAACATGATATTCGAATAAGTATGATGCCAAACATTAAATATTAAATAAACAATAATATTAAATATAAATTGAATATCATCTTAGTATTATGTCCTTACAAAGGATTGTCTTTAGGATACTAACACTAACATTAGGTACTCTGATATCTCAATTTAAGCTTTATATTGCATCTCTCTTTAGAGTAATTGGTGATGATTACGTGTAATTGTGTTGAATCTTGAGTGTTTATGATGCATTTGATGTTGATTTCGGTAATCTGTGTCTGAAGTATGAGTAATTTGAGGCTGAAATCTTTGTTTGAGACTGATAATTGATGATTATATGTGCCATTTTGTTGAAATTTAGTGTTTATGGTGCATTTTGAGGTTGATTTGGTAATTTGTGAGTGAAGTTTGATTACTTTGAGGTTGAAATGTTAATTTGAGACAGAAATGTTAGTGCTTATGAATGAAACATGACTGTAAGTTCAAAAATCATGACTGTGTTTGTATAAAGTCACCACTGGTGTTAAAACCAATGATGAGTGTGTTATTTCTGCGGGTAAACCTAGCCTAAGAGACTTGTACAATTGCATTGTGAATGATTTTGGTGTGTGATGGTCTATGTTTGCCTTCCTTGAGGATGTTTCTGAGGTATTTGACCTATGATGAATGAGTTCTGAGGCATCTGAGGCTGAAATGTTACTTTGGGATTGCAATTTTGAGTAAATTGAGACAGTGAAATGTTGTGTTTATGAATGAATAATGACTGTAAATATCAAAATCATGATTGTGTTTGTATATAGTCACCTCTAGTGTTAAAACCAATGATGAATGTGTTATTTTTTAGAGTAAACCTAGCTTAGGAGACTTGTACAATTACATTTTTCATGATTTTGGTGTATGAAGATTATATTTGCATTCTTTGAGGCTATTTTTGTGGTTTTTTTTACCTATGATGAATGAGTTCTAAGGCATATGAGTCTGAAATGTTACTTTGGGACTGAAATTTTGAGTAAATTGCGACTCATATGTTAATTTCAGAATGAAATTTGAGTTTTTATGAATGAAACATGATTGTGTCTGAAGTATGTAACGCCCCGAATTCAGAATGTCGGCCCTTGCGGCTTCGACACTCTAAACTCGGGTCGCCACTTAGCGACCGTAAAATCTAAGCTTAAAATTTTCTTTTTAAAATATAACGACAAGTATAAGGATTATATTTTTTAGCGGAAGAACCTAATCATCAATATTAATTGAGATAAAGATTGTGGAAAGGCCCATAATTTAAATTGCAAGATATATATTTATAAAGGTGATATTTATGAAAAGGGTAGTGTACATAATACTTTATCAAGTAAGCTTAAAAGGTTTCTCGGCATTATAATTAAACTATTTAAGGTGATGATTTTTTTTGACAGGATATAAGGAGATACTTACACATTCATTGAAAATCACTTATTAGGAAAACTCCGTGTCACTGATGCATCTCCGGCCCTCTCGATCAAAACCTGAAAATATCAAATTGTGGGGGTGTGAGATAAAATCTTAGTGGACAATTTGTACGTTGTTACTCATACTGGTAACCGAAATATTTAAACTTAGTATTTTATTGTAGATTGTTCTCACACTTTTGCATAGTTAATTTTGGAGGGTTGCTTGAAATCATAGTGTGAACTCATTCGTAGCTTGGATTCTTAATGTAATCTTATTCGTATTTTGAATTTACAAACATTATGGATATTCATAGATATCATATTATCATATGATCATAAGATCATTAAGGACATTAGTAGCAATTATCATATGTAAATGTAAATCATATATCACATTAATAGTTTATTGAATAAAATTAAGGGATAAAATCGATAAATAGAGCTTGTTGTTTATTGAGGGTCAATAGTCTGAGAGTAAAGTGGAGCAAACGATACATTTAATTAGAAAAGTCAAAATACAAGAGATGAATGAACTGTGAATTGAAATTCTTTTATTAATTGAATTTGATTATCTATTATTTTAGTGATATTTAATTACTTAATAATTCTTATAAAA